>OY282603.1:15464631-16064631 GCA_958298965.1 Chrysolina haemoptera
CATTCATGTCCTCAAACTTTTTTATAGCTTGAAGTTTAACTGGAAAATCCATACCTGTTACATTCAAGACATTGGCGTAGTGGGGGTATGAGGAAACTTCTGACACTCTACCATTCGCAGGAAACAATGCAGATGTGATGGCCCATGCAAAACAATGTTGATCTTCATTACGAATATTCACAACGCCTTTTCTTGTCTCAATGAACTCGGGCAGCTTCACATACGAACATCCGCTGAGTGGACTATACTTGTTGATGTTCACTTCGAGGAACTTAATTTTTTCACAACTCCATCCTGAAACATAACAATAATTTATTATTCATATAAATAGAAATGAAACTTTAAATAAATACCTGAATCACGTTCTTCAAATTCCGTAGTCTGAGCAATAATGACATCACGGAATCCATCGAATAATGCACCCAAATCCGTAGACTGATCCACAATTTTATTCTGTGAATTGAATGACTTCGTGTCACTCAAATCCCGTGTTTGAACAATGTAGCTCCCAAATACTTCCATATTCACTTTAAAGATCTTGTGAACCTTTATTGCCTCTTCAAGTAATCCAATAACCTTCTCCCTGATCTCATTGAAGAATGGCATATATTCAGTGTAAACATTGGTACTTTCCACTCTATAACTCACAATTCTACACTTGAAAGCATTCCTTATAATCTGTATGCCATCACTCACTTGCACACATGCATTGTTCCTGTGTTGGAGAGTTCTTTTGTGAGAATTAACTTGGGATGTAGGAATTGTCACATTACAACAATTGCATGTGTACATTGGTGTCGATGCAGCCACATCTAACTTAATCCTTTTCACAGAAGGGCCACCTTGGCAACTTTGAAGTTGATGCCGACGGAGATTATCACTACGAGTGAACGATTTACCACAACCACAGGAATACATTTTATCTATGTCGTCTTCTCAGCACAAAACTCAACAAAATACTGATTTCACAATCATTCCCACCTCCTTTATATGTAATATCGATGAGTGGGAGAGAGGGTGAACAAATTCTATCCGCTTCGACTATTCATACAACGTCACAGCAGAACCATCCCCACCATATCAATGAAGAGAGGACGGAGAGTAGTCGATGAGTCACCGCAGTGTATGGGTGTGTGACGCCAGTTCACATATCTGACTGGATATCCGTGGCGTGCAGACGTCTCTATACTTCGGTTTAGATTTTTATGCGTACTCCACACATTAGATCATACACAATGGCAGAGTAAGTATTCATGAAAGACATTGAGGTAAGAAAAATATATTAAGTACTTGGCAAAAGGTACTTGTCCGTGTATGAAAAAAAATCAAGTCATCACAATCTCTAGGACAAACACAAACCCTGAACACCTCCCAACAATATACATCATGGTCAAGGCTAAGGGCAAGCCCAAGTCCTAGGTCAAGTCCTAGGTCGAGGTCATAGGTCGAGGTCATAGGTCAAGGTCATAGGTCATAGGTCAAGGTCATGGGTCAAGGTCATAGGTCGAGGTCATAGGTCATAGGTCAAGGTCACTGATGACGTCATAGTGGTGGGGGGAGGCCCAGAACCGGCTCAAATCTCCTACTATTATGAGCTACAGTATAATGAATTTGCATTCCTTTGGCCCTACAGAAACCTGTAAACTCACGAGAACAATATTCACCACCATTATCACATGAAATGGCTTTAATATTACAACCAAATTTATTCGTAACAAAGGCTTCATATTCTTTAAAATAATGAAAAACTTCACTTTTATTTTCAAGCAGATATACCATGCTAAAATGTGTATGATCATCTAAAAAGGTGAGAAAATATTAACCTTTTAAAGGGTAAACAACTGATTTTTGATTGTACACATATAGAACATATTTCATGGTCAAATTCACTTTCTTGAAGATTTAGTCCTTCAACCATACCTTTAGACAAAATAGTTAAATTTTTATTACAAATATATGACCTAGTCTCTTGCGCCAAAGATCAAACATTTTATTAGTACCACATCAGCGTGAAGGCAGTCATGAGTTCCAGCAATGACTTCGGGAGTGACTACCACTTCGATGCCGGAGCGAGCCCAACCGCCAACGGTCGTCTACGAAAAACATGGCCAACCATGAGTTGGTAGGAATACATGGCTAGCTATGCGTTTGGTGGATAGCGGGATACATCGTGGATGGATTTATTTATTTTAACGAGTGATGCAGTCTGAAACATATCTCAGCCACGAATTAGTAGTTGCCGATAAAAATTATGTGTTTTTTGTTCTCTGGGTAATAAACATCGAACTTTCAAAAATCTTTGAAGAGCTCATCTTTGCTACTAGTGTATTATATGGTACACTTTCTATACCATAAGTATTGAGCCGAGACCGATTTCAGTGATTTCACCCTTGAACCACCCCTCAAGCACGACCGAAAAATCGCTCAACTGCGAACTTTGAAAAATCCCCAACAAACTAAATGGGGACATAATCGGAAATTTTTAACATGAATCGACTCTTTGGATACCAGTGAATGAGATCTATAGCAGCGAGTATTTTGCCGGGCAGGTTTTCACCTTTAACACGCCGAAAAAGTCGAAAAATCGCGAAGTTTTAAAAATCCTCAAAAAGCTTATTTTTGCTTCCAATGTATTTTATGGAACAATTTATGAACCACAAAGTGTTAGGCCGGGCCCGATTTCACCCTCAAACTACCCCTCAAACACGACCAAAAAATCGCTCAACTACGAACTTTGAAAAATCTCCAACAAACTAAATGGGGACATAGTCGGAAATTTGCAACATGCATCGACTCTTTGGATACCAGTGAACAGGACCTATACCAGCGAGTATTTTGCCGGGCAGGTTTTCACCCTTAACGAGCCCCTTCAACACGTCGAAAAAGTCGAAAAATTGCGAAGTTTTAAAAATCCTCAAAAAGCTTATATTTGCTTCCAGTGTATTCTATGGAATAATTTATGAACCACAAAGTGTTAGGCCGGGCCCCATTCACCCTCAAACTACTCCTCAAACACGTACGAAAAATCGCTTATCTGCGAACTTTGAAAAATCCCCAACACGACTGCTCTACCGGAGTGTTCGAAATAAAGCAAAGACAAGTTATCCAGAAAGACCAGTTATCCACGCATACTTTACGCTATTTTTTTGGTGCACTTTGAAATCATAAATACTGGTTTCATTATTACAGATGATGGAAATAAGAACTTATAATGTAAAATAGTAGAATTCGTGATTTGTCATGCCTTTCGTTAATGTTTGAATATAGAAGTTTTGCATTTGTTTGTAATATTTCATTTGACGTTACAAAGTACTCCTGTCAGATCAATAATCATAACATTGTCATTCAGACTTCACTGTTCTCGAGTTGTTGATGTATCCATGGTAACTTTAAAAACGCGCGTTTTTGAAAGTTCGATTCGCACACTCTGAGGCGTGCTTTAAATAGGTAAAAAGGGGCACCAATTGAAAAAATAATAATGAACACTGCTAGACGCTTTAAAGCTTCCGCAAAATAATTCAACTAAACTTATATTCTGACATATTACGAACATACTTTTCGTAATACTAATCGATTATAATTACACACTTTTCGATATCTCGTTTAGTTTTTGAGATTTTGAGTAAAAATAAAATTCCAAGCCACTACCTTTTTTTGGATTTTGTTTTTTCCCCGCTCTGTTAATGAATTTGCAGAGATCAAGTTTGGAGTGTCGATAGAGTTGGTTAAGAGGTATTTTTTATAAGATAAAAATTTCAAATTTTTTTGTTAGTTCGAAAAATATATCGATTTTTACGTTTTAAGTTAAAGAAACAATTTGTTTACCTACATATTTTGAATATTTTCTAAAATAACTCGCGGACTAACGCGATAATTCAATAAATTTTTCTGTAAATTTCCAATAGTTGCCTTGGTAAATTGGAATAATATCTATCGTTTCCGAGTAATTTCGTATTATCCGAAGTGCAATTTTTTTTCGTATTGTTCGAATTTTTCCTGTTCGGTCATTTAAAAGATGATAATATGAACGTAGTATGATTTGATGATTCATCCTTTAACGATTGCATTTTTCGAAATTAAGTTTTGATCATCGGTTTCGTTTTTATTCCTGTTTTAGAATATCAACATTTTTCATATCGAAGTATATGTCGAGGAAATCCGGAAGAGATCGAATCAATTCACGAACCCGTATCGGGGAAAATAGGAATTAAAGAAAAAGGAAATCATTGTAATATTTATTGGGGGGGGGGGGGGACGTTAGTAGGAGATTTGAGCCGGTTCTGGGCCTCCCCCCACCACTATGACGTCATCAGTGACCTTGACCTATGACCTATGACCTCGACCTATGACCTTGACCCATGACCTTGACCTATGACCTATGACCTTGACCTATGACCTCGACCTATGACCTCGACCTAGGACTTGACCTAGGACTTGGGCTTGCCCTTAGCCTTGACCATGATGTATATTGTTGGGAGGTGTTCAGGGTTTGTGTTTGTCCTAGAGATTGTGATGACTTGATTTTTTTTCATACACGGACAAGTACCTTTTGCCAAGTACTTAATATATTTTTCTTACCTCAATGTCTTTCATGTATACTTACTCTGCCATTGTGTATGATCTAATGTGTGGAGTACGCATAAAAATCTAAACCGAAGTATAGAGACGTCTGCACGCCACGGATATCCAGTCAGATATGTGAACTGGCGTCACACACCCATACACTGCGGTGACTCATCGACTACTCTCCGTCCTCTCTTCATTGATATGGTGGGGATGGTTCTGCTGTGACGTTGTATGAATAGTCGAAGCGGATAGAATTTGTTCACCCTCTCTCCCACTCATCGATATTACATATAAAGGAGGTGGGAATGATTGTGAAATCAGTATTTTGTTGAGTTTTGTGCTGAGAAGACGACATCGATAAAATGTATTCCTGTGGTTGTGGTAAATCGTTCACTCGTAGTGATAATCTCCGTCGGCATCAACTTCAAAGTTGCCAAGGTGGCCCTTCTGTGAAAAGGATTAAGTTAGATGTGGCTGCATCGACACCAATGTACACATGCAATTGTTGTAATGTGACAATTCCTACATCCCAAGTTAATTCTCACAAAAGAACTCTCCAACACAGGAACAATGCATGTGTGCAAGTGAGTGATGGCATACAGATTATAAGGAATGCTTTCAAGTGTAGAATTGTGAGTTATAGAGTGGAAAGTACCAATGTTTACACTGAATATATGCCATTCTTCAATGAGATCAGGGAGAAGGTTATTGGATTACTTGAAGAGGCAATAAAGGTTCACAAGATCTTTAAAGTGAATATGGAAGTATTTGGCAGCTACATTGTTCAAACACGGGATTTGAGTGACACGAAGTCATTCAATTCACAGAATAAAATTGTGGATCAGTCTACGGATTTGGGTGCATTATTCGATGGATTCCGTGATGTCATTATTGCTCAGACTACGGAATTTGAAGAACGTGATTCAGGTATTTATTTAAAGTTTCATTTCTATTTATATGAATAATAAATTATTGTTATGTTTCAGGATGGAGTTGTGAAAAAATTAAGTTCCTCGAAGTGAACATCAACAAGTATAGTCCACTCAGCGGATGTTCGTATGTGAAGCTGCCCGAGTTCATTGAGACAAGAAAAGGCGTTGTGAATATTCGTAATGAAGATCAACATTGTTTTGCATGGGCCATCACATCTGCATTGTTTCCTGCGAATGGTAGAGTGTCAGAAGTTTCCTCATACCCCCACTACGCCAATGTCTTGAATGTAACAGGTATGGATTTTCCAGTTAAACTTCAAGCTATAAAAAAGTTTGAGGACATGAATGATATTTCAATTAATGTGTATGGGTTAGAGTCAAAACTTGATAAGGGTAAAATGAAATATGAAGTGGTTGGTCCGTTGCGTTACTCACAGAGAAGACTTAGAAGACATGTTAATTTGTTACTTATAACAGATGATTCTGGCAATAGTCATTATTGTTGGATTAAAGACCTTTCTAGGTTAGTTTCAAGTCAACTATCTGCGCATGAGCATAAAAAATATTTTTGTGATGGATGTTTATTGTATTTCTCTCACGAGCGATTACTGTTACGTCATCAGTTGCATGACTGTAATCACTTGAGTACTACAACACCATCAGTCAATTTCAGAATCAACAAATATGGTAAAATGTTACCGGGTAATGCACTTATGTTTGAAAATTTTGAGAAACAAATGAAGGTGCCATTTGTAGTTTATGCTGATTTTGAATCAGTTCTCAAACCCATTCAAACTAGTCAACCCAACCCTAAACACTCATTCTCGAATAAAACATACAAACACGAACCTTATTCATTTGCTTATTCGATAAAATGTTCATACAATGATAAATTATCGAAATTTGTTACATATAGGGGTGAGGATGCAGCCGAGAAATTTGTTACAAAACTTGAAGATGATTTGAGAAATATTTATCACAATTATTTGAGGTATCCAATTCCTATGGCTGCACAAACCCCCGCGGAAGAAGCAGAGTTTTCTTCTACACAATTTTGTGGAATATGTGATAAACCATTCACGGGTGGTGATGTGAAAGTGAGAGACCATTGCCACCTCACTGGAAAAAAAAGATCACCTGCCGCACATTCCGTATGTAACTTAAATTTCAAATTGCCAAATTTTGTTCCAATCATTTTCCATAATCTGAGTGGGTATGATTGTCATTTGTTCATAAAAGAACTGTATAGAAACAAAGACAAAGTGGATGTTATTCCACAAACTAAGGAAAAATACATTTCTTTCACTAAGCATCTATTCACTCACACATACACTGACAAAGACGGAAAAGAAAAAAAGAATTTTTTGAAAATGAGATTTATAGATAGTTTCAAATTCATGTCGAATTCTTTGCAGAACTTAGGTGCTAACTTAACATCCGATCAGTGTATTGAGATGCATAAACATTTTCCACAAATTGACAAATTCAATTTGATGAGACAGAAAGGTGTTTTTCCATATAACTTTGTTGATCATATTGACAAGTTGAATTATCCAACTCTACCCACTAAAAATCAGTTTTATGACAATCTTAACGGAGAGCATATATCAGATAAGGATTATATGAGAGCGAAACTTGTTTGGCATTTATTCGAGTGTAAGAGTTTAGGGGAATACTCGGATTTATATTTGAAGTCCGATGTTCTTCTATTATGCGACATATTTGAGAATTTTCGAAATATATGCTTAGATAAATATAAATTAGATCCGGCACAGTATTATACAGCGCCCGGAATATCATGGGATGCAATGCTGAAGTATACGAATATTGAATTGGAATTATTGACAGACATTGACATGATTAATTTTTTCAAAAAAGGAATACGGGGCGGAATAAGTCAGTGTAGTGAAAGGAAGCATATAGCTAATAATAAATTTTTACCCGATTATAACCCAGATGAACCTTCATCATACATATCATATTTAGATGCAACTAACCTATATGGTCACAGTATGTCACAACCATTACCCACCAACGATTTTGCATGGCTAACACCCGATGAAATAATCAATTTGGATGTAATGGGAGTGGCATCTGATAGTCCATACGGTTATGTTCTTGAAGTAGATGTTCATTATCCCCAAGAGTTACATGACAAACATGCTGATCTTCCCTTTCTCGTTGAAAGTTTAATACCACCACACTCGAAATCAAAAATTCCTAAATTAATTCCAAATTTAAATGACAAAAGAAAATATATTGTACATTATAAAAACTTACAGCAGGCTGTGGCCAATGGTCTTATTATTATGAACACACATAGAGTGTTGAGATTCAAGCAGTCATGTTGGATGAAACCTTATATTGATTTGAACACTGAAATGCGAAATCGATCTAACAACAAAGCTGAAAAAGATTTCTATAAACTCATGAATAATGCAGTTTATGGGAAAACAATGGAAAACGTTGATAACAGAATTGATGTTAGACTGGTTACGCATTGGGAAAGTATCAAGAGGAAAATTGGTGCTAGCGCCCTAATATCACGTCCAAATTTCAAAAGCTGTTCAATTTTTTCAGAAAATTTTGTTGCTATTCAATTGGGCAAAGTTAATGTATTGTACGATAAACCGCTATATTTGGGATTTTGTATTCTAGAATTATCCAAAACAGTCATGTACAACTTTTTCTATGGATGTATTAAACGTCATTATGCAGAAAATGCCACCTTACTCTACACTGACACGGATTCTTTAATTTTGAAAGTAAATACCGATAATTTTTATGATTTCATGACCAACAATATATGCGAGTTTGATACTTCCAATTACAACGTAGGAAACCAATTCAATATTCCTATTACAAAGTCAATTCTGGGTAATTTCAAAGATGAATTTCCGAATGATCCCATAATTAGCTTTTATGGTACCGGTGCCAAAGCATATTATGTTCAGTCTGTAGGTAGTGAATTCAAAAAAGCAAAAGGTGTCAAAAGATCCGTCATAAAGAATGAATTGACATGTGAAGATTATAAGAAAATTGTCGAACAGGGTGGTCTAATATTCAGGAAGATGAACTCGTTCAGAAGCATATTGCATGACATGTATACTGAATTGAAGAACAAAGTTGCATTGTCATACCATGATGATAAACGGTTCATCATTCCCAATACGACACACACTCTTCCTTGGGGTCATAGCGATATAGAATTCTACCAGAATGATCCAGTAGAGAATATTCGTTGGGTTTCCAATATTATTCAATCTTTTTCCCAAGAGAGTCCTTTGGATCAATTACTTCATTTATTAACAGCTGAATTGAACAAATGAAATATCATTTCAAATGGAAAATTCACCACCATACTTATTTATTTGTATTTGAGATGTAATTACGCTTATTATATAAAAGTCAAATTATACTAGTCAATTTTAGTTAATGTCTTGTCCAGTTACCAAATATATAAAAATATATAAATATACACGTTATTCTGATTTCCTATTGTTTCATTTAAGAGAATAAATATCTACACAGAGATATATAGATTTTAATTGTCTTGAAATCATCAGTATGAAAGATATCAAGGCGGAAGAAAGATGTCCAAAGCTATTGATAAATTCGGCCGTAGACGAAAATGGGGTACTGTCAAAGTTCGAGTTCTTCAAGGTTCCCAAGGTCCTCAAGGTATGGGATTCAAGCTTTCGCCTGACGACCAATATGATATGCAAGGTAAAAGACTGAAAAATGCTGGTGAACCGATAGACGAGAGTGATTGTGTAACTCAATTATATCTCAATGAACAAATTACGGAGACGAAGGCACTTGTCCTTAAAGCCTTGCAGGCTGCCATACATGCCACAATGGCTAAGATTGTACCTGAAGCCCGTCAAGCATTCAATGAAAAAGTAGAGGAGGTGACTGATGATCTAGATCGCAAATACAAAAATCTAAAAAGTGATGTGGATATCAAAGTATGGGATGCTACAGCCACAATGACACGAAAAATATCAGAGTTGACAACTGAACTCGATTACAACAGCAAAAATCTGAAAAATGATTTGGATGCCAATGCATTGAATGTCACATCTGCAGTGATGCTGAAATATAATGATTTGGAAAGAAGGTTAGCTGAATTGGAGAATAAACATCCTGATGTTTGGCTCACACATAGACCAAAACTGTGGGCTCCAGGTAGTGATCCAGAACCCGCTGTTTGAAAAATAAATTTGTATTATGAAAATATTACAAATAAAATGTTCTAAATCAATGTTGAAATTTTTCATTTCTTACTCACCAAATATATTATAGAATTTGGTAGTGGGTGAGTTCTTTTTGAAAAGTATCAATTCAAGTTATGGAAACTTTGTACATTTTTGCCATCGAGTGGCGCAGATGCGTGTGTTTATGTTCTTTGTGTGGCCCTGAAAAGGGCCTATTGGGTGCTCCGAAGAGCTGGGTGCCATCCCGCATATTTATGCGGGACGACCACGGGGGGGGGGGGGGGGGGGGGCAGGGTGAGGACTTAGATGACATCGTCATCCTCGTCATCCGATGACACCAAGATGATGGTGTCATCATCGGAGTCGTCCTCTACGGGGAACTCGTCCGGGTCGAGGTCCATATTTATGTCCTCGACACGGATATGGACCACTTGGCCATCATCCTCGAACTCATCCTCCGAGGAGCTATCGAAGTCGTCGACGCGTTGATCCATATCTTCGTCGTCCGAAGTCGACGGAGATGGATAGTTCCACACATCTGTGGAGTCCGACACCTCATTCACCTGAATCGGACCCCGTGGATCTCGATGGTAAAATGGATCCTGCCTCTCACCCTGGTATACCTGCTGGACCTGTACGGCAGAGACGATCTGATATCTTGCTATCATCGCTTCCCGTTCCAAATCATCTTCGAATTCGGCACAATGTCTCGGAGACGAGGTGGAGTCTGGAAGAGGCATCTTGGAAGACTGATACTATAATCTGAGCTGGCATTGAATTTATACTAGTTCGGGGGTGGCAGTGTAGGGTGGGAGAAGAGAGTGGGGGTTTGAAGGCTGAGAGAAATCAGGAGATGGGAGAAATACACATCATATTATTTTATAAAATATGTAAATAAAATATAAATAAAATATGTATATAAATAAAATATAAATAAAATATGTAAAAACATAATTCAGATGAATTGAAGAAAAATGCCCCATCCTCCGCATTGTTCAATGTGCACCAGACCATTAAATGTGCACTCCTATTTCACTTCATCTTTTTTTCTATTTTTATTCTAAATCTACATATACAAAACTTATATCTACTTACAAATAACTTAACCTTAACCTTAACATATCTAAAAATTAAAATTAGCAAATTGCTCCAGGTTGCTTCGGAGCCGTGCCACCAAAGCCACCCCCTGCGCCTTGGCGTCTTCCAGCCTGGTGACTAGCTGGACCTCCCGGAGACTCTGCTGCCGATCGCGGGCCATCAGCTCTGCCTGCTGGCGCTCAAGCTCTTCCAGCTGGCGGTTGAGTTCTGCCCGCGCCAGCTGACTGTCATCATAGTCCCGCTGGGCCTCCTCTATCCCACGCTTTGCCCGTTGCACACTCATCTCCAGCTCAGGTACGATAGGTGCTGGAGGGTGGACTTCTTCAGCAGTGGGTTGTGGAGGGGCAACTTCAACGACAGGTGGTAAAGGTGCGTCTATAACCGGTGTCACAACAGTTGAGGATGTCTTTTTGGACACCCTTCTTCTGCTGTTGTGTGCGTGCTTCCTCGATGATGATTTCTTCGGTGGTTTTGGAGGCAGGAAATCATCATCGCTGTCAGCAATTTGGATTATAGGCAAACCTTCCATCGACGAATTTGCTCCTGCGTCACGGGATCTCTTGGAAGCAACTCCGTTAATGAACCCACCTTGCCGTCTGCGTTGGTCCATCGTCATCGACTGCATTTCGGGGACCTCTCTCCTGATGACGTCCATAACGTCATTGAAGTGCTCTTCGTCTGGCATTTGAGGTGCGGCGCCATCCACCCTGATGTTACTCAGGATCGTTATTGCTGCAAGACCAGTTAATGCGGGAGAATCCATAGCTAAACATACAAAAAAAAATTAAACGGGTTCATGATTACAAGATTGTTAACTTACTCTCAAATTATTACAGCTTGCTATAGTCTGCTAATTCAGTTGGCTGGTGGTTGATCTGGCGGGTGATCTTGTGGATGATGTGGTAGCTGATGTCAGTTCAGAAGAGTGACTGAAGATTATTCGGAGGAAGTTCTTGTTTTAAACACTCAGACCTCCACCCCACTCCTCTTCTTCTTCTCCGACCTCCTACTCCAATCCCCACTCCGACCACCCACTCCTCTTCTTCTTCTCCGACCTCCTACTCCAATCCCCACTCCGACCACCCACTCCTCTTCTTCTTCTCCGACCTCCTACTCCAGTCCCCATTTCGACCACCTACTCCGACCTTCCACTTCAATCCCCACTATGTCTTAAGCCACACCTCTTTCTTTTGCCAGTATCCCTCAGACCAGAAAACCCCACCCCATCATAACCCCACCCCTATTTCAGCTCTGTTATTTGTTACAATGTACACATCCACCTACGGGACAGAGCAGATATAGGGGTGAGTGACAAGAATAACAATTATGAGTGGGAACATTTGCATACTCGAGTGTATCATGTGAATTAACATGCTGATACCACTCACCATTATTATTCATGCCGCAATACCGTACAAAACAAATATCACATAGGAAGCGTTTTTCATTATCACAAGTTTTGATAGTAACAAATGAAAAGCTGCAACAGTACAAATTTGTTGCAACGTCTTCTAACACCTCTGTCATATTTATCTGATGGGCATTGCTCACGATCGTTTCGGGGACATCCTCACAGTCTGGTACAATTCCATCGTCTACTTCTGGTTCTTCTCCGTCATCTTCTAGGAACTCTTCTTCGACGAAGTCATCCCCAGCGGGTATGTCTTGGCGGCCATCTTCAAAATCTACCAGGTCATGGAATTCGCCATTGTCACCATTCTCACCCACTACAACTTCATCTTCTTGTTCCCAAACAAACTCGTCACCTGCCAACACATCAACTTGATTGTTGGCATCTAATTGGGAGAGGGCTTCCAATGCAAAACCAACTTGATCAACCATAATTGCTATACAAACACAGTTTCTAACAGAAAATACAAAAGTCGAATGAAATGTTAGGATTTTGGACCGATTTTATATGTTACAATCGTGAGTGGGGGTTACCACCTCCACTAAACCCACACTTCATCTCCTGAGAATAGCAATTCCTCCATTAACCTAGATTTCCTCGTCATCTAATTAGTGACGCAAATGCAAACAACGAGGATACAAAAATACTGAAGATATTTAGGAAAAAATATTTGATTTTCGAATTAAACCACAGAAACATGACAAAAATATATCTTCAATTTTTTTTCTAGTAGAATCCACCCATTCAAATCTTTTATCAAGTATGACATATTTCGATAAAATCCATTATAACGTGGATAAAAAAATCTTAGAGATTATTAGGAAAAAATATTTGATTTTCGAATGAAACCGCAGAATCATGACATAAATATATTTTCAAATTTTTTTCTATTAGAATTCATCCTTTCAAATCTTTTATCAAGTATGACATTTTTCGATAAAATCCATTATAACGTGGATACAAAAATATTAGAGATTCTAAAAAGAAATGTTTGATTTTCGAATTAAAGTGCAGAAACATGACAAAAAAAATATTTTCAAATATTTTTTCTAGTTGAATTTACTCTTTCAAATCTTTTATCAAGTATGACAAATTTCGATAAAATCCATTATATCGCGGATACAATACATTACAGCAATTCCAATATGCACTGATTCAACCCCGCATGGAAACGCCAATGATACCTGCCGTCTACAATAGCTTTAATATTTTAGTAACTGACCGGTGAGGGTGAATTTTACCTGAGATGACCGTAAATTCATTTCATTTGGGTAAATTTTTATTTCATAGCGTCTCTTTGCGATAGTTCAGTTGTGTTTTATCTGTAATGGCGTTAGTAACAAAATCTCAATCGGAAAGTGAAGCGGCGGTTAAGGCACTGTTGGACATGGAAAATATAGTGCCGACTATCATATCACCCATTAGAGAAAACGAAATTGTGGAACAATCGCCTGTGAAAAGTGCAAGGAAGCGTAGTAGGCCGATATCGAAAATAGACAAATTCAAAGAAATCGTCAAAAAAGCTAGCCCATATGCCCGGAATGCATGGAGAAAACCGAACTTTTCATTACAACCGAGTGTTAGGGAAGAATATAGAGTGGAGGACTTTAGCGACGACGACGAACCAACAGAACAACAGACAGACAAACCAAAAGACACAAAAAACACTACAGACTCAGGGAGTTCTTCTACAGACACAGATACTTCATCTACAGATACAGACACAAAACAGACAGACAACAAACAACAAAGGTCTACAGAAACGGAGAATTTTGTCAAGGAAAGCAAGCGTATGTTTGCTTTAAGCTGGGATCCGAAATGCAAAAAAAAATTATAATCGAATAGAAAAGAGAGGTTCATTGATTAAAAAACGATAAATAAAAAAAACTATTTTAGGCTGGGATTCGAACCTGTACAGCGCAAAATTCTAGATATGAAAAATAAAAATGGAATTATGCAAAAAAAATATAATCGAACAGAAAAGATAGGTTTTTTTTTTGATGGGCGAGTTCAAGGTCACAAAACCAAAAAAAGCCCGAGAAATAAATCTCTTAATATCACCCTCCACCCACCTCCTAGGTGATATAGAGAGATTTCTTTCTCGGGGCACACTGCAAACTCACCACTGAGCTACGCAGCCTCCGAAAGAATTAGTCAAATTTCTTCTATATGAATGTTTTAAATCAAACCCCTGAAATGTATGCGACTAAATATACATGCTCCTACAATTCCGTAAAACTGAAGAGTTGGTCCATCTAGTGCCAAATAGCACAACACATATAAACTATACCAACTGAGCTAATGCGATCTCCGAAGGAATTCGTTATAGCTACCTCTAAAGACCTTTATTTAACCCCTCATGATAAATTCCCCCAAAGAAAATATGACTTTTTGTGATAGAAGTGCAAGTAAAAGGAACGTATGTGAAATATCTTGCAGTTTACAGGCTTGTAAATTGTACATGCTTCAAAAACTCTGCATGGGCAATTTACAAGCATATATTTTTGACCCTTGCTTGTGTTTATAAACTGCTAACAGTTCACATACGTTCCTATTCAAAAGAGATATTTTCTTTAGTTCAGAAGTATTAACTTTGTTAATACTGGAGGAATTTAACATGAAGGGTCAAAAACCCTGGGTGGGCACCCATGTATCTGAATCTTGGCGTATCCACCAGCCATTGAAGTGCAGAATGTTTTGATTAGGGGCAATGCATTGAACCGCTTTTCAGATATTTTGCTGCGATTTTTTTTATATATTTTTTTGGAAATATATGATCATTGCGAAAGTTTTTCATCATAGAACTTTTTTGAAATTCCCACTTATGAGTGAGATATGATTTTTTTAAATATTGATATCGAGATTTTGTTGTAAAATTTATTTCAAGTATAACCTACAATTTTATATTTTTTCTTGGAAGATATGATCATTTTTAATGTTTTTGACCAACAAACTTTTTCTTTATTATCATTCATGAGTGAGATATAATTTTCAAAAATAAGTAGGAGTAGGAGATCTGAGCCGGTTCTGGACCTACCCCCACCATCATAACTTTCAACCAGCAAATTATTTCGCGGTTCGATTCGCGGCCGCGAATTTAATCGCAGTTCGATTCGCGGCCGCGAATTTAATCGCGTTTTGATTCGCGCTCGCGAATCAAAACAGCGGTCAAGGTCTCGAATCCGCGGATTCGTCCGTAGGTCTATTATTTTGAATTTTTCACTTTCTTGATGTCCAACACTTCTTTTTCCTATGAAGTTTGTGAAGGTAACTCCTGGGAGGGAGGGATATCTACTCCCTCTCCTTCTATGGTGGTTTGTTGTCATGTTCATTGTGCGCATGTACCAGTCGACTTGTTTGAATAAAACTTAGAGTCGCATTAACATCAGCACCATTTCTGTCCACATCCCATTGATATCACACATTCCTACGAGCTAAATATGAACTCATTACCAAATTTGTCTGCTGAAGAAGAAGCAATGCCATGTATTGCAACAAATGATGACTTTGGTTTTGAAGATATTCCGGTATATCACTTGTCATCCCAAGAAGGTTTCATCGATGAATATAACATTGATGATTATCTGAAGATGGGAGATATACCGGAACCTTCAGAAAGTGTTGATCCAACCCTTTCACAATTGTCACTACCAAAATGCCCGTCACTTCTCTCTCCTCTTAGTGTCGATACGAAAGCGAAACCATCTAGGAGAAAGTGTGCATCTACTGCTTCAAATCCCAAGAAAACAAGTAAGGGTGTACGGAAACCCCGTAAGAAGAAAGTAGATGACACCTTCAAGAATGTGATAGGTGATTTGGAAGATGTATCGCTTCATTCTTTTGGTCCACTGCAGCGTTGTGGAGACATGCTTAAGAAAGCGAAATGCAGCATCGTAAAATCGAGAGCTATCATCGTCAAATGCGATGACGATGTTCGAAGAGGTAGCATGGACGACGAGGTGGTTCTTCAGAAGCTCGATGCAAAGATTGTATCATCGAAGGCTGAACTGATCAAAATGTGTGAAGATGCAGATAAACTCCGTTTCAAAATCACACAGAAGAATCAGTCCGCCCTTTGTTTGAAAATGCAAGCTGAGATTGAGCTTCAGGAGTCCACTAAACTTTTTGATATGGTAGCATCTGTACGTGATAAGTGGCGAAAAGAGTTTGATCACGCATTCCAATCTGATAGTGATTAGCTCTGAGGATTATGAAATGTTATCAATGTTGTGAGTTGAAATGAAAGACTTTTTCAAAAATCTATGAAGTGGGGAGGAGTATGCAGATTATTTCGGTTTTGGCATACACTGGGCGTTGCGTTTGGTTGGGGCAACGTTCACCACTTCATGATTTATTCATTTTGAAAAAAAACTCAAAAATAGTTCTATATTTTCTATAGTTTATTAATAATCTTACAGCTTAGTGAGAATAATAAGTAATACAATTTCATTCAAATATTAAACCATAGCACTTTTGTGTAACCATGAATTCTTTCCGCTTGGAAGGCCTAACCACTTAATGTATAGTTTATTTCCTTTCCTCCTCAACACTTTTTCAACTAGGTATACGTCAGGATTTTGCGTTTTCAATAATTCTTCTCCATAAAAACATCCTCTAATCGGGCTCCCATCCATGTCTTCAAGAATATAAGTTATGGGGTATGTTTGGTTAATTTTAACAATTTTGAATAGTTCTGTTGTGTAATTGGCAGTGTAACCCTTTTCGAAAATATTCTTGTACTTGCTTATACGTACAATATCATTCATTCGAAATTTGGAAATACTTTGTTTTCTTCGAGGGATTACTTTGGAACTTTTGAATTTCAGTTTTGTTGCTGGCATAACATCGATTGGTTTCATACCAATTGTACGATGCACCTTATTGTTATATTTGCTTGTTATGATTGGAAGAATATTCAACCATTTGTTGTGTCCCATCGCTGAAAATTCTCTATAAAGCCACGTCTTTATTGTTCGAATTACTCTTTCAGCTATGGCCGCCTTCATGGTGCTGAATGTTGAATAATGGTTGATCTTATATTTTCGCATCAAAAATGAAAAAGAACTATTGAAAAATTCTGATCCTTGATCGCTTTGTAGATGTTTCGGGGAATAGTTGGCTTCTTTCAGCACATCTTCCATTGCATTGGTTACAGCACTACCTGTTTTATTTTTAATCGGCTTCGTCCATAGATATTTCGAGTAGCAATCAATGACCACAAGAACATATCGATATCCTTTGTTATGTTTAGCATAAGGTTGTAATTCGGCAAGATCTATTTGCCACAGATCTGCAAAACCTTTGACGGTGGTGGTTCTTCTGATGAAATTACGTCTTGCCGGCTTATGTAACTCATTGACAACTTGTCGTTTGACATCACTTATTTCATTATCCATCTCCTCGCAATCACTTATTTGTTTTCATTCAGACAAACAATTTGACAATGTTACGGCATCATATAATGAGAACAAACTGATCATTTTTGCTGATGTATTAGATTATTATACCTTCCTCACGTAATTCTTCAATTATGGAAATTATTTCATTATCATGTCCAGTGTGTCCAGCTGACTTTGAAGATATCAATAGCCGCAAACGAGCGACCAACTCCTTGGGTGAATTCCAGTAAACATAATTCGCAGGTTTGGGATCATACATTTTCTGCATTTTCATTCGATGGAACCCTTCACCTTTTTTTGTCCTACTTCTGGTCGTCTGATAATGTGATAAGTTTAGTATAGGTTTAATAACTTCACGGAATTTTTTAGATTTCGGGTGTTTGAAACCATTTCGCAGTAGATGTTGTTTGTAAGGTGCATTTGTTAGCCTCAATATTTTAGCATATGTATGACGAACTTCATCATCATCATCAACTTCAGGTGGGTTTTTCAAAAAAATCATGTTGTATAACTCCAGACTACTTGGGAATTCATGTGTTCGTGTTTTATTTTTGTTCCAAAATAATATATTTCCATCACTGAAACGTACATTGTGACTCCCCATTTTCAGTTTTTGTGTAGTAGGATCTAACCGTATGCCAAATATTCTGTCATAAGCTGCATTCTTAGTTTTGACATTTTCCAAATGTCTTTTCAAAACATCTCCAGTATTGTCTTCAAAATTATCAAATACGGACTTTTCATCTTTTCCGAATTCTTTGATGGTATCTGTCTCACTGTCAACAGATGATAATTCACTACTATATGATGAATTATTTCCCACTGAAGTACTCCTAACTTTTATTGGAGTAGACTGAGAATTCACTTGCTTCATCGAAAACGTCGGCTGTGGTGGCTGTGGTTTCGTGGTAGCAGCAGCTGAAGAAAGAACATTTAATGGCTTCATTATGGGATCATAGAGTTTTTCAAGCGCCATTCGATTTTCAATAAGTCCACTCTTGATAGAGTTGAATTTCTGCCGTACAGCTTCTGTTGTCTCAACAAGTTGGCGTTTCAAATTCAATTCATTGTTTTTATCTTCAACTACTTTATCATTTTTTGTCTTCATTTTGCTTCACAAGAGAGAGAATACACTGAAGTAACCTCTATGCAATTCAGCGATCGATTGAATGCGTATTGTATTATCATGGATATATAAAACTATCGAACCCCATGCGATATCTACCTTCATGCATTTTTCTATCCTTATCAATGACCAAAAATCCATATTGATCCTCCCAACATTTAACACACATCAATTGGAATTGCTTAAATGTTACATCGGGTGACACGTGATCCGAATAAATATGGTGTAGATTCGTTTCATCTTGCTTGAACATTACGATAAAGTTGGTATTATCTCGCACTAACTGTTTGGGCACTCGTGAATATGTTTGAGCAAGATAAAAACAGTCAACATCTTTATGACGTCCCATACAGAAATATGATCTTATAATATCCTGTTTTTCACATATTACATCATCGAAAATGAAAACAGAATTTGGTTTGGCATCGGATGGTTCCACTATTTCTGCATTATTACTGAATGTATAAAATCCCAACCCCTTGATGGGTTCCAATACATTTCGTAGGAATTGATATTTGGGTTGATTGAGTGATTTCGAATAGAGATAAACATTTGTGAATCGCAGTCCTTGTGGATGTGTTAAAAGAGAGATCATGGCATTCGTCTTTCCACAATTCGATGGTCCGATAATGAGTCCTCGAACAGATGATGGAAGTAGTGGACCATGCCGCAACACTTTCTGTCCATTCAATCCACAACCGAATTTTTCATCTAGATTATCTACAGCAAACTTTTCTTTCTGCTTCACAATGCGCATCGTACCGTGGTTGGAGACTATGTAAGCGATGATATGCTGTGAACATTTCATTTAAATGAGTACCATCAAACGATACGGATGTGTTCGTAGTGGATGCAGAAAAAGCGGTCGTGGATTCGTTAATAATTTAATAAACAAATTGCCGTTCGAATTACATTTACCCGGAGGATATCAGTATTGTGGACCCGGTACAAAATTGGAAAAACGTTTAGCCCGCAAAGATCCTGGAATCAATAAATTGGATATTGCATGCAAACAACACGATATTCAATATTTGAATCATCTAACTGATCTCACAGCGAGACATAGAGCAGACAAAGAACTCGAATACGCAGCTTGGAACAGGGTTAAATCGAAGGACGCTGGTATTAAGGAAAGAATAGCTGCCCTACTCGTTACCAACATTATGAAATCAAAGAGACGTTTCGGTATGGGTTGTAGTAGTACTACTGTGAAGACAAAGAAGAGGAATCAACCGAAGAAAAAGAAGAGAAATCAACCGAAGAAGAAGAAAAATAATCTCATAAAAATCGCCTTTGGTTCTGGGGTGGTTCATAAAGTGCGGAATGTACTGAAAAAAGCTGGGGGTGAGCAATTTGTGACGAATAATTTGAAAAAAGCCACCGTAGTGGCATTGCATGCAGCACGTAAATACCTCAAAGCTGCCGGTGGAAAGAAAACGATCCGCACGCCTCGCATAATTCCAATACCTAAAGTCGGAGGGATTCTACCATTGATACCAATTTTTGCTGGATTGTCTGCGCTCGGAAGTTTAGCTGGTGCTGTTGCAGGCATCACCAGAGCTGTGAATTCAGCAAAAGCAAGCAGAACCGCCCTGATCGAAGCGAATCGTCATAATAGGAAAATGGAAAGTGTGGCATTGGGTAAAAGTGGTAGTGGTATATACCTTAAACCTTACCGTAAAGGACTCGGACTCTATTTGAAACCATACAATCCAAAAAACTAGTTGATTCCCTACCTCGAAAACCTCTCACCGACATCGATCTCACTTATTATGCCAAGAAAATGAAAATTCCATACTTTCGCGGTATTTTCATGCGTGATACATTACCCACTAGAGGTCCACGACACCGCGAGACCGCCATTGTCAATTTAGATGGAATAAGAGGATCGGGAACACATTGGGTGGCATACAGCAAATGTGGGAAAGACATTACATACTTTGATAGTTTTGGAAATCTACCCCCACCAATAGAGTTGATTCAATACTTCCAGAAATGTTCGAAAGTGAAAATTCTATATAACTATGATCGCCAGCAGAAGTTCAACACAGTTTTCTGCGGTCACTTGTGCCTGAAGTTTCTCTCTGAATTATTATAGAATGGATAAAACTCCAGCAATGACTCGAGAGGCTATTAGGACGATGGGATTATCACTCAAAATGTATTCAAAATATCGGACCTTGACAAGAATGGATCGAGTGATGCTTGCAAATATGCCGAAGGAAGTGATACTCGCATGCGCTGCACATGAGATTGCTTCTGTTTGGGAAAAGTTACCTAAAAGTCTACAAGATGATGTTGATATAATGAAATATAGATATTGCAATGACCACCACAATCTTGACGGCGAAAGCGTTTCAGATTCTGATGTGAATGATGGTCCTATACCTCGAAAAATATTCTGCTGTTATTGCAATATAAAGGATATGAATATTGGTGCTAATAAAAATGAAATGGATATTGATGAACCATCTCCGAAAAAGCGTAGGTTGTCCCGAGTGTGTTGTAGACAACAATAAATTGAAGTGAAATCCATAAAATGTATCAGTCATGTCACGGAAGTTCGAACTACAAGCTGTCGGGACGAGTGTCTTGAGTGCAGACTTTTTCCCACCCGTTGAATTGGATAGAAACAGTCGTTATGGATTGGGACTTTTAGGATTCTATGGATGCAACACAGTAAATAATATAACTGAAAAAAACAATGTGATCAGTTTTAGAATCAGTGATATAAGTTCACCAATACTTCAGAAGTACACAATTGAAATTCCATGTGGTGCCTATGAAATAGATGAGATCAATGCAGTTATTCAGAAACATATCATGTTTCGATTGTTTCATGGGAAAAATCAAAACGATACCAATGCAGATGATATATTCTACCTACATGCCAATAATAATACTTTCAAATGTGAGATGCGATCAAAATATGAAATTGATCTAACTCATCCGAATTCCATAGCAAAGATGATGGGTTTTAATTTTGATAGATTTCAACCGAATCAGATACACGAATCCTCACATCCGATAAATATAACAACTGTGAGACTAATCCGCTTAGATTGCAACATTATATCTGGTTCATACATAAACAATGAAGAATCCCACATTCTTTTTTCATTCGATATCGATGTGGAGCCTGGATTCAATCTCACAAAAGAACCACACAAGATTATATATATGCCCATCAGTCCAGAAGGTCGTCAGTTGATTCACAACATCACAGTGCGTATTTTGGATCATAATAATAATCTCATTGATTTTGGAAGTGCAGAAGAGATTGTTATAATTTTGGAATTGAAAAAAATCTAATAACTATTATGGGTTTTTGTTATAATAGACAGAATCGACAAGGATTTGAAAACATTCCACAAATAGCTAAAAAGGAAGGTTCGAATAGAAAAAGGCTCATTCCAAAAGTGTACGCTAAACAGTTAGCACACCACACTGCTCTCTCGCTGAGAGATCTCAAATTTTTGAAATCAATTGGACTGAAAGTAAGGAACAATGGTGCTCGAAACAAATAGTGAAAAGTTGAATATATTTGACGAGCCGATGCTCGATCATTCCCTCACAAGTTTACATGAGCATACATATAAACCATATGGATCACCATTGTTTAGGAATTCAGATGAAATTCGAATTGCAATCAATAATCAAGACGTTATACTTGACATTGCTGAGAGTTTCATTTATATAGAGGGTAAATTCACACCTAAAGATGAAACAAAATTATGTTATCTCTCGAATAATGCAATCGCCTTCCTTTTTGATGAAATTCGCTACGAAATGGGTGGTGAACAAGTTGCTGTGGTCAGGAAGCCGGGGATAACATCTACAATGAAGAATATGATATCATTTGGACAATCGCATGCTAACACTTTATTGACAACTGGATGGGGACTTTCGGAAACTAAACAGGATATCTTGGATACAACTAGTCACGTATTCAGTGGTAAATTACCACTGAAATATTTGATGGGTTTCGCTGAAGATTACAACAAAAGTATCTTGAATGCCAAACAAGAAATGATTTTAATAATCGCTCGATCCTTCAAGAACTCATATATTGGTGAGGTTGATGCTGATTTGGAAATCAATAAAATTGAGTGGAAAATAAGACACATAGTGCCAGAAGATAAGCACAAGCTCAAACTTTTAAATAGAATCAACAAAAGCGGTCTGAATGCTAAAATCAAGTTGGCTTATCGCATGTGGGATCTCTATGAACTTCCATCACTACGTGGCACGTCTTCAGACATATGGGCTATCAAGACAACCAACGCCCTTGAAACACCTCGTTACATCATCATTGGATTCCAAAGCACTACCACTTCTGAAGACAGGACAAAGGACATCACTAAATTCACAACTGCTGATATCAATAACATTCGTGTGTACTTGAACTCTGAAGTATACCCATATGAACGTTGGAATTTGGATTTCGATAAAAAACTCGATACTTCGGCTTATTATGCCTATGAGAACTTTCAACGAAGTTATTATGATAAAGATATGAGTGAACCTCTCATGGACATAGGTCAATTTCGACAAAATCCACTATTCATCATTGATTGTTCACATCAGCCGAATGCCACAAAATCATCAACTATTGATATTAAGCTCGAGTTTGAAACTAGGAAAGTCAACTTCCCAGCCAACACCAAAGTATATGCACTCATTCTGCATGATACATTTTTGACATACAATGCATTGGATGGTTCAGTTCACTGCAGATATTGATGAAGACACACACACACACATTTTTTTCATTTTTCTTTCTTTATTCATGTAAAAGAGAAATAGGTAAATAAAACATGTGTAAAAAATTTTTATGTTTTTTTATTCAAATATCATTAGCTTAGAATTCAAATAGTCTTAGGTATGTACAAACAATCTAATATAACTTCTTCTTCATCTTCATCATAATTTTCTCCTTCTTCGATTTCACTATCATCATCATCCAGTTGGTACTTTTTGATGATGTCTTCAGGTAGGTATGGTAGGAGGCGGTGGAGAAATCTTTTCAGCTCACATTCAATCATTGCGTCGCAGAGGTGATGTAGATCGAAAGAACCATCTGTATATTTCTCGCAGAGATCCACACCCTTTTTGTAGTTCTCGTAATCACGCATACAGTGTTGGATCCTTTCTTCATCATAGCATACGCTCAGGTCATAAATGGTGGCGTGGTGAGCATCCTCGCTCAAAGCACGCAACTCAGAAGTTAACCTTTCAACGGCGGAAGAGATGTCTATGGCTTCGGTCCAGTGTTGACTTGCATACATCATCCACATTTTTCAAAAATGAAGCTATGATCAAAGAGAAATTATTGAAATAAGAATGCTACAAAAATAATCAGTACTACTCACATTAGACTTTTGATGATGTCTCCACCGAAGAGTGTGTTTAACAATGTATGAAAAGTTTTTATATTTTCCTTACAATTATCACCTATAATATAAAAGAATCAGAATTAGAAGATATGACAAGTGGAAATTATATATTACAATTATTCAGTGAGATCAAATTTGACCAACGATCTCGTTTTCATGCCGGCAAAGCTTTGTGGACTCTGACCCAAATATGCTACTGTATATTTACCACCTGATGAATTGATGCATGCTACATCATCATCGGTAAATTGTTCTGAAACGCGTTTTGGCAGCCATGTTTTGAATAATGTATCATTGCTTACATCAAGTAGTATCAATAAAATGGATTTACCAAACCGGGTAGAACAAACTGACATCGTCTTAATTGGGTAAGCTTCATTCAGTGGCAAAGATGATATTACTTTTTGCTCTAACACTTCCATCTCTTGTTTAATTATAGAATTGATTTTTTGTAAATCTACTTTTGGAACTGACATGATGATAATATATATGGAAAATATAAATAATTTTCAATAGAAAAACACACTCACTGATCTCTCTCACTGTGTAGGCACTGAATAACTTCACTACTCTTGCTGACTGCTCGACTGCTAGGTATACAACTTCTGATTTCATATCACCATACCAACTTCTTTTATAATAGATAGTGAACCACCCCCCACCACAGACTTATGAAACATGTATGATACAAAGCCCCCACCATGCGCGAGTTTGCATCGCATCGATAGAGGGCGGAGAGTAAATAGTAGTCGATGAGTCACCGCAGCGTATGGGTGTGTGACGTCAACGCGGATCCAACCCACCCTATCGAGAGCGAGGGTGGATGCGCATAGCGTCACGCGACCCCTCCTCCCACCACCATCGCAAGGTATACATCACTGGAGAGTAATCAGAGTTCACATATCTGACTGGATCTCCGTGGTGTGCAGACGTGTTGTACCCTCTCTATACTTCGGTATAGATTTGTATGTGTACTCCACACATAAGGGTCATACACAATGGCAGAGTAAGTATACATGAAGGACATGGAAGACATTGAGGTAAGAAAAATAAATTAAGTACTTGGAAAAAGTACTTGTCCGTGTATGAAAAAAAAATCCAAGTCATTATAATCTCAATGTCAAACACAAACCCTGAACACCTCCCAACAATATACATCATGGTCAAGGCTAAGGGCAAGCCCAAGTCCTAGGTCAAGTCCTAGGTCGAGGTCATAGGTCGAGGTCATAGGTCAAGGTCATAGGTCAAGGTCAAGGTCATAGGTCGAGGTCATAGGTCATAGGTCAAGGTCACTGATGACGTCATAGTGGTGGGGGGAGGCCCAGAACCGGCTCAAATCTCCTACTGACGTTTGGCCCTTACTGTTTTTCTGAATGATGAAATATTTGTTTAAAAATAAATAGTCCCCTTAGTAACAGTAACAAACATCAACCAAGTTGAGTTATATTATTTTTTGGAAGCTTTAAATCGTCAGGCATCAGAATTTAAGATTAGTTGATCCTATTTTTACTTACATTTTTCATCTCCTATCTGTGGATTGGCCGTCTAACCAACTTTATCAGGTATGAGGGCGTTCAATGTACATATGAAAACTGTATTCGAAACAATTCAAATATTCAATTACATAATAACCAATTTTTTTACTATTTAACAATTCATCAAATGTCGAGACACCAAAGCATAGAATATGTTTGTTTTGTGCCTATTCTCTCGATTTGAATGAATATATACGACTATAAAAAACAAAAATATAGATGCGGTTAATGGAATGAACAAAAATTCATGAGTAGAGGGTAGAGGAGGAGCAAGAATACATATTATATTATATAATGGAGTGAGAAGGTAAATGCAGTTAAAAAAGAATTTAAAAAAAGAAAGAAAGCGAGATAACAATCCAGAATGACTGATCTTATGGTATTTTTGTATGATTTTTCGGTCGTGTTTGAGGGGTAGTTCGAGGGTGAAATCGGGCCCGGCCTAACACTTTGTGGTTAATAAATTGTTCCATAGAATACATTGGAAGCAAAAATGAGCTTTTTCAGGATTTTTAAAACTTCGCGATTTTTTGACTTTTTCGACGTGTTGAAGGGGCTCGTTAAGGGTGAAAACCTGCCCGGCAAAATACTCGCTGGTAAAGGTGTTGTTCACTGGTATCCAGAGAGTCGATCCATGTTAAAAATTTATGATTATATTCCCATTTAACCTGTTGGGGATTTTTCAAAGATCGCCGTTGAGCGATTTTTCGGTCGTGTTTGAGGGTGAAATGGGGCCCGGCCTAACACTTTGTGGTTAATAAATTGTTCCATAGAATACATTGTAAGCAAAAATGAGCTTTTTGAGGATTTTTAAAACTTCTCGATTTTTCGACTTTTTCGGCGTGTTGAAGGGGCTGGTTAAGGGTGAAAACCTGCCCGGCAAAATACTCGCTGGTATAGGTCCCTTTCACTGGTATCCAGAGAGTCGATCCATGTTAAAAATTTCCGATTATATCCCCATTTAACCTGTTGGGGATTTTTCAAAGTTCGCAGTCGAGCGATTTTTCGGTCGTGTTTGAGGGGTAGTTTGAGGGTGAAATGGGGCCCGGCCTAGCACTTTGTGTTTAATAAATTGTTCCATAGAATACACTGGAAGCAAATATAAGCTTTTTGAGGATTTTTAAAACTTCGCGATTTTTCGACTTTTTCGACGTGTTGAAGGGGCTCGTTAAGGGTGAAAACCTGCCCGGCAAAATACTCGCTGGTATAGGTCTTGTTCACTGGTATCCAAAAAGTCGATCCATGTTGCAAATTTTCGATCATGTCCCCATTTAGTTTGTTGGGGATTTTTCAAAGTTCGTAGTTGAGCGATTTTTCGGTCGTGTTTGAGGGGTAGTTCGAGGGTGAAATCACTGAAATCGGGCCCGGCCTAACACTTTGTGGTTAATAAATTTTTCCATAGAATACATTGGAAGCAAAAATAAGCTTTTTGAGGATTTTTATAAATTCGCGATTTTTCGATTTTTTCGGCGTGTTGAAGGGGGCTCGTTAAGGGTGAAAACCTGCCCGACAAAATACTAGCTGCTATAGGTCTTATTCACTGGTATCCAAAGAGTCAATTCATGTTAAAAATTTCCGATTATATCCCCATTTAACCTGTTGGGGATTTTTCAAAGTTCGCAGTCGAGCGATTTTTCGGTCGTGTTTGAGGGGTAGTTTGAGGTTGAAATCGGGCCCGGCCTAACACTTTGTGGTTAATAAATTGTTCCATAGAATACATTGGAAGCAAAAATAAGCTTTTTGAGGATTTTTATAAATTCGCGATTTTTCGATTTTTTTCGGCGTGTTGAAGGGGGCTCGTTAAGGGTGAAAACCTGCCCGACAAAATACTAGCTGCTATAGGTCTTATTCACTGGTATCCAAAGAGTCGATTCATGTTAAAAATTTCCGATTATATCCCCATTTAACCTGTTAGGGATTTTTCAAAGTTCGCAGTTGAGCGATTTTTCGGTCGTGTTTGAGGGGTAGTTTGAGGGTGAAATGGGGCCCGGCCTAACACTTTGTGGTTAATAAATTGTTCCATAGAAATACAGTGGAGGCAAAAATGAGCTTTTTCAGGATTTTTAAAACTTCGCGATTTTTCGACTTTTTCGGCGTGTTGAAGGGGCTCGTTAAGGGTGAAAACCTGCCCGGCAAAATGCTGGTATAGGTCTTGTTCACTGGTATCCAAAAAGTCGATCCATGTTGCAAATTTTCGATCATGTCCCCATTTAGTTTGTTGGGGATTTTTCAAAGTTCGCAGTTGAGCGATTTTTCGGTCGTGTTTGATAGATAGATAGATAGATAGATAGATAGATCGTTTATTTGCTCCGGTTACATATAATGTACACATATAAAACTCCGAGGAGTGTGGAACATGTCAGTAATAAAAATAAATAAAAGCACTATATACACAATTTACATTATCACACAAGTAGCTTTAACACAAAAACAAGCATTGAGGGGTAGTTTGAGGGTGAAATGGGTCCCGGCCTAACACTTTGTGGTTACTAAATTGTTCCATAGAATACACTGGAAGCAAGAATAAGCTTTTTGAGGATCTTTAAAACTTCGCGATTTTTCGACTTTTTCGGCGTGTTGAAGGGACTCGTTAAGGGTGAAAACCTGCCCGGCAAAATACTCGCTGCTATAGGTCCCATTCACTGGTATCCAAAGAGTTGATTCATGTTGAAAATTTCCGATTATGTTCCCATTTAGCTTGTTGGGGATTTTTCAAAGTTCGTAGTTGAGCGATTTTTTGGTCGTGATTGAGAGGTAGTTTGAGGGTGAAATCGGGCACGGCCTAACACTTTGTGGTTCATAAATTATTCCATAGAATACACTGGAAGCAAATATAAGCTTTTTGAGGATTTTTAAAACTTCGCGATTTTTCGACTTTTTCGACGTGTTGAAGGGGCTCGTTAAGGGTGAAAACCTGCCCGGCAAAATACTCGCTGGTATAGGTCTTGTTCACTGGTATCCAGAGAGTCGATCCATGTTAAAAATTTCCGATTATATCCCCATTTAACCTGTTGGGGATTTTTCAAAGTTCGCAGTTGAGCGATTTTTCGGTCGTGTTTGAGGGGTAGTTTGAGGGTGAAATGGGGCCCGGCCTAACACTTTGTGGTTAATAAATTGTTCCATAGAATACATTGGAAGCAAAAATGAGCTTTTTCAGGATTTTTAAAACTTCGCGATTTTTCGACTTTTTCGGCGTGTTGAAGGGGCTCGTTGAGGGGGAAAACCTGCCCGGCAAAATACTCGCTGGTATAGGTCTTGTTCACTGGTATCCAAAAAGTCGATCCATGTTGCAGATTTTCGATCATGTCCCCATTTAGTTTGTTGGGGATTTTTCAAAGTTCGTAGTTGAGCGATTTTTCGGTCGTGTTTGAGGGGTAGTTCGAGGGTGAAATCACTGAAATCGGGCCCGGCCTAACACTTTGTGGTTAATAAATTGTTCCATAGAATACATTGGAAGCAAAAATAAGCTTTTTGAGGATTTTTATAAATTCGCGATTTTTCGATTTTTTCGGCGTGTTGAAGGGGCTCGTTAAGGGTGAAAACCTGCCCGACAAAATACTAGCTGCTATAGGTCTTATTCACTGGTATCCAAAGAGTCGATTCATGTTAAAAATTTCCGATTATATCCCCATTTATCCTCTTGGGGATTTTTCAAAGTTCGCAGTCGAGCGATTTTTCGTTCGTGTTTGAGGGGTAGTTTGAGGTTGAAATCGGGCCCGGCCTAACACTTTGTGGTTCATAAATTGTTCCATAGAATACATTGGAAGCAAAAATAAGCTTTTTGATGATTTTTAAAAATTCGCGATTTTTCGATTTTTTCGGCGGGTTGAAAGGGCTCGTTAAGGGTGAAAACCTGCCCGGCAAAATACTCGCTGGTATAGGTCTTGTTCACTGGTATCCAAAGAGTCGATCCATGTTAAAAATTTTCGATTATATTTCCCATTCAACCTGTTGGGGATTTTTCAAAGTTCGCAGTTGAGCGATTTTTCGGTCGTGTTTGAGGGGTAGTTTGAGGGTGAAATCGGGCCCGGCCTAACACTTTGTGGTTCATAAACTGTTCCATAGGATACATTGGAAGCAAAAATAAGCTTTTTGAGGATTTTTAAAAATTTGCGATTTTTCGATTTTTTCGGCGTGTTGAAGGGGCTCGTTGAGGGTGAAAACCTGCCCGGCAAAATACTCGCTGCTATAGATCTCATTCACTGGTATCCAAAGAGTCGATTCATGTTAAAAATTTCCGATTATATCCCCATTTAACCTGTTGGGGAGTTTTCAAAGTTCGCAGTTGAGCGATTTTTCGGTCGTGCTTGAGGGGTGGTTCAAGGGTGAAATCACTGAAATCGGTCTCGGCTCAATACTTATGGTATAGAAAGTGTCCCATATAATACACTAGCAAAGATGAGCTCTTCAAAGATTTTTGAAAATTCGATGTTTATTACCCAGAGAACCAAACACATAATTTTTATCGGCAACTACTAATTCGTGGCTGAGATATGTTTCAGACTGCATCACTCGTTAAAATAAATAAATCCATCCACGATGTATCCCGCCATCCACCAAACGCATAGCTAGCCATGTATTCCTACCAACTCATGGTTGGCCATGTTTTTCGTAGACGACCGTTGGCGGTTGGGCTCGCTCCGGCATCGAAGTGGTAGTCACTCCCGAAGTCATTGCTGGAACTCATGGCTGCCTTCACGCTGATTAGTACCACTTACATTTGCTCCAGTTTTGCCTACTATATCAAAATTTATAACATACAATCCATTATATCTTTTACCACTAGCAAGAAGTTTTCTTCCGTTGAAAATATTAACTTCTCCCTTACTAAAAATAACCTCATATCCAGCTTTTTCCAATTTTTGTACAGGCAATAAATTGTTTCTTAGATTTTCAACATATAACACATCTTTAATAATAGCAATTTGGTCAGTTTTATTCAGTTTTACTGTAATATTACCTTTCTGACTAGCATGAAGAGATTGATTCTCTTTTGCTACATTTATTTTTAAGACAGTATTCAATTCACTTACATCACTGAAGTAGATATCATTATTGACCATAGATCAGTTGTGCCAGAGTTTATCAACCAACTTATCTGATTGTCTTTTTCATTTATTTCACAGCTGGTAGCAGCCACTATAAAAGCAACGGGTTCTTCTGCAGATTTTACTTGATTAACTTCACTTGATTAACTTCCCTTTTTGGATTATTTCGATCATTCCTGTACCAACAGTCTACTTTTAGATGACCTGGTTTCCCACAGCGGTAACACTTTGCCGAGTTTTTATTACCAGTGAATTTCTTCGATGAATTTAAATTTTTTGAAGTTTTGCTACTAAATGCTGCTGATGAATGTTCACTCAATGTAGAGGGTGCAACTACATTTTTCCTTTTCATTTCATAATCAAGAAGTTTTGATTTTACAAGTGTTTCCATAATTGCTTGGTAGTGTCAGCAAAAGATGACAAACAATGTCAACATTTTGCAAGGTGGCCCCAACTGACTTTAGTTCCCTGAATATCTCTTCAAATTTGATGAAATGTGTTTGAAGAGTCTCGCTTTTATTCATTTCCATACTCAAGAGTTTCTTTCTCAAAAATAATTGAGATGCAATACCTTTTCTCTGGAAAACAGATTCAAGTGCGTTCCACATTTCAAAACTAGATTTTTTGTCCTTCACATATTCAAGATGCGAGTTAGCGATGCACTGAACTAGTATTGATTTACATTTTATGTCAAGCTTATTAAAATGTTCTGGATTTTCCTCATCCCCATCTGTTGTGTATTAGACGAGGAAGTAATACACAATTTATTATATTACTTAACACAGATTTATTATAAAATTATAAATCAAAATGATGAGACATTTTTAACGCTCGAAACTACTTGACGACATTGACACACACATCTTTTCTCAGTGTTACCAACATCCTATGTATTACCAACTTAACCTAAGGATCTGTTCATAATAAAGGGTGCGTTCAAAATACATAGCATTTTCTTCCCCTTCTTAAAAAAGACTAGAGATAATCAAGAGTTATAAGTCTAATTTACTAGGTATTTTTACAACACGACCTGATCTGGTAATATTTCTTGAAGTTGACGGAGTACCATGTCCTTCAAATTTATTTGACCTTTCAGTACAACTTTTTGAATCAGGAGAGCCTTGAGGTTCGATAACAGGACTTGGTACTTTTTCAACTTGAGGTTGTTACTATTTGACATAGGAGTACTAGGTACAACATTATTTGTCACAGTAGTGTTATTTGACATGATAGGATTATTAGACACAATAGGGTTATTCGACACAATTGGGTTATTAGGAATTTCACTCTTAATAAACATAGGATTTGATTTACTTAGCCTAATGTCATTAATGTGATATAACTTTAATATTGTCACCACATTTAACTAAATAAATGCTATAACTCATACACCTAACTACTTTACCTTTTTGCCAGAGATTTGTATATTTATTCTTTACAAAAACTTCATCGTTTTCTGAAAACAACTTAATTTTTTGCAAAATGTCAGGTTGAAGGGACTTTTGTTTCTTTGACCACGGTTTTAGCAAATCAAATCTAGTACGAGGACGAATTTTAAAAATTGTTTCAGCTGGCGAAAATCCTGTGGAAGTACTGGGAGTGTTTCTATGTACAAATAAAAAGTTTTCTAGTCTATTTAAGATAGTGACTTCACTTAAATTTTCTCCCTCTTTAAATAAAGCTTTTTTTAATCCTTTTTTGATTGTTTGGACTCCTTTTTAGTAGGAGATTTGAGCCGGTTCTGGGCCTCCCCCCACCACTATGACGTCATCAGTGACCTTGACCTATGACCTATGACCTCGACCTATGACCTTGACCCATGACCTTGACCTTGACCTTGACCTTGACCTTGACCTTGACCTATGACCTCGACCTATGACCTCGACCTAGGACTTGACCTAGGACTTGGGCTTGCCCTTAGCCTTGACCATGATGTATATTGTTGGGAGGTGTTCAGGGTTTGTGTTTGACATTGAGATTATAATGACTTGGATTTTTTTTTCATACACGGACAAGTACTTTTTCCAAGTACTTAATTTATTTTTCTTACCTCAATGTCTTCCATGTCCTTCATGTATACTTACTCTGCCATTGTGTATGACCCTTATGTGTGGAGTACACATACAAATCTATACCGAAGTATAGAGAGGGTACAACACGTCTGCACACCACGGAGATCCAGTTAGATATGTGAACTCTGATTACTCTCCAGTGATGTATACCTTGCGATGGTGGTGGGAGGAGGGGTCGCGTGACGCTATGCGCATCCACCCTCGCTCTCGATAGGGTGGGTTGGATCCGCGCTGACGTCACACACCCATACGCTGCGGTGACTCATCGACTACTATTTACTCTCCGCCCTCTATCGATGCGATGCAAACTCGCGCATGGTGGGGGCTTTGTATCATACATGTTTCATAAGTCTGTGGTGGGGGGTGGTTCACTATCTATTATAAAAGAAGTTGGTATGGTGATATGAAATCAGAAGTTGTATACCTAGCAGTCGAGCAGTCAGCAAGAGTAGTGAAGTTATTCAGTGCCTACACAGTGAGAGAGATCAGTGAGTGTGTTTTTCTATTGAAAATTATTTATATTTTCCATATATATTATCATCATGTCAGTTCCAAAAGTAGATTTACAAAAAATCAATTCTATAATTAAACAAGAGATGGAAGTGTTAGAGCAAAAAGTAATATCATCTTTGCCACTGAATGAAGCTTACCCAATTAAGACGATGTCAGTTTGTTCTACCCGATTTGGTAAATCCATTTTATTGATACTACTTGATGTAAGCAATGATACATTATTCAAAACATGGCTGCCAAAACGCGTTTCAGAACAATTTACCGATGATGATGTAGCATGCATCAATTCATCAGGTGGTAAATATACAGTAGCATATTTGGGTCAGAGTCCACAAAGCTTTGCCGGCATGAAAACGAGATCGTTGGTCAAATTTGATCTCACTGAATAATTGTAATATATAATTTCCACTTGTCATATCTTCTAATTCTGATTCTTTTATATTATAGGTGATAATTGTAAGGAAAATATAAAAACTTTTCATACATTGTTAAACACACTCTTCGGTGGAGACATCATCAAAAGTCTAATGTGAGTAGTACTGATTATTTTTGTAGCATTCTTATTTCAATAATTTCTCTTTGATCATAGCTTCATTTTTGAAAAATGTGGATGATGTATGCAAGTCAACACTGGACCGAAGCCATAGACATCTCTTCCGCCGTTGAAAGGTTAACTTCTGAGTTGCGTGCTTTGAGCGAGGATGCTCACCACGCCACCATTTATGACCTGAGCGTATGCTATGATGAAGAAAGGATCCAACACTGTATGCGTGATTACGAGAACTACAAAAAGGGTGTGGATCTCTGCGAGAAATATACAGATGGTTCTTTCGATCTACATCACCTCTGCGACGCAATGATTGAATGTGAGCTGAAAAGATTTCTCCACCGCCTCCTACCATACCTACCTGAAGACATCATCAAAAAGTACCAACTGGATGATGATGATAGTGAAATCGAAGAAGGAGAAAATTATGATGAAGATGAAGAAGAAGTTATATTAGATTGTTTGTACATACCTAAGACTATTTGAATTCTAAGCTAATGATATTTGAATAAAAAAACATAAAAATTTTTTACACATGTTTTATTTACCTATTTCTCTTTTACATGAATAAAGAAAGAAAAATGAAAAAAATGTGTGTGTGTGTGTCTTCATCAATATCTGCAGTGAACTGAACCATCCAATGCATTGTATGTCAAAAATGTATCATGCAGAATGAGTGCATATACTTTGGTGTTGGCTGGGAAGTTGACTTTCCTAGTTTCAAACTCGAGCTTAATATCAATAGTTGATGATTTTGTGGCATTCGGCTGATGTGAACAATCAATGATGAATAGTGGATTTTGTCGAAATTGACCAATGTCCATGAGAGGTTCACTCATATCTTTATCATAATAACTTCGTTGAAAGTTCTCATAGGCATAATAAGCCGAAGTATCGAGTTTTTTATCGAAATCCAAATTCCAACGTTCATATGGGTATACTTCAGAGTTCAAGTACACACGAATGTTATTGATATCAGCAGTTGTGAATTTAGTGATGTCCTTTGTCCTGTCTTCAGAAGTGGTAGTGCTTTGGAATCCAATGATGATGTAACGAGGTGTTTCAAGGGCGTTGGTTGTCTTGATAGCCCATATGTCTGAAGACGTGCCACGTAGTGATGGAAGTTCATAGAGATCCCACATGCGATAAGCCAACTTGATTTTAGCATTCAGACCGCTTTTGTTGATTCTATTTAAAAGTTTGAGCTTGTGCTTATCTTCTGGCACTATGTGTCTTATTTTCCACTCAATTTTATTGATTTCCAAATCAGCATCAACCTCACCAATATATGAGTTCTTGAAGGATCGAGCGATTATTAAAATCATTTCTTGTTTGGCATTCAAGATACTTTTGTTGTAATCTTCAGCGAAACCCATCAAATATTTCAGTGGTAATTTACCACTGAATACGTGACTAGTTGTATCCAAGATATCCTGTTTAGTTTCCGAAAGTCCCCATCCAGTTGTCAATAAAGTGTTAGCATGCGATTGTCCAAATGATATCATATTTTTCATTGTAGATGTTATCCCCGGCTTCCTGACCACAGCAACTTGTTCACCACCCATTTCGTAGCGAATTTCATCAAAAAGGAAGGCGATTGCATTATTCGAGAGATAACATAATTTTGTTTCATCTTTAGGTGTGAATTTACCCTCTATATAAATGAAACTCTCAGCAATGTCAAGTATAACGTCTTGATTATTGATTGCAATTCGAATTTCATCTGAATTCCTAAACAATGGTGATCCATATGGTTTATATGTATGCTCATGTAAACTTGTGAGGGAATGATCGAGCATCGGCTCGTCAAATATATTCAACTTTTCACTATTTGTTTCGAGCACCATTGTTCCTTACTTTCAGTCCAATTGATTTCAAAAATTTGAGATCTCTCAGCGAGAGAGCAGTGTGGTGTGCTAACTGTTTAGCGTACACTTTTGGAATGAGCCTTTTTCTATTCGAACCTTCCTTTTTAGCTATTTGTGGAATGTTTTCAAATCCTTGTCGATTCTGTCTATTATAACAAAAACCCATAATAGTTATTAGATTTTTTTCAATTCCAAAATTATAACAATCTCTTCTGCACTTCCAAAATCAATGAGATTATTATTATGATCCAAAATACGCACTGTGATGTTGTGAATCAACTGACGACCTTCTGGACTGATGGGCATATATATAATCTTGTGTGGTTCTTTTGTGAGATTGAATCCAGGCTCCACATCGATATCGAATGAAAAAAGAATGTGGGATTCTTCATTGTTTATGTATGAACCAGATATAATGTTGCAATCTAAGCGGATTAGTCTCACAGTTGTTATATTTATCGGATGTGAGGATTCGTGTATCTGATTCGGTTGAAATCTATCAAAATTAAAACCCATCATCTTTGCTATGGAATTCGGATGAGTTAGATCAATTTCATATTTTGATCGCATCTCACATTTGAAAGTATTATTATTGGCATGTAGGTAGAATATATCATCTGCATTGGTATCGTTTTGATTTTTCCCATGAAACAATCGAAACATGATATGTTTCTGAATAACTGCATTGATCTCATCTATTTCATAGGCACCACATGGAATTTCAATTGTGTACTTCTGAAGTATTGGTGAACTTATATCACTGATTCTAAAACTGATCACATTGTTTTTTTCAGTTATATTATTTACTGTGTTGCATCCATAGAATCCTAAAAGTCCCAATCCATAACGACTGTTTCTATCCAATTCAACGGGTGGGAAAAAGTCTGCACTCAAGACACTCGTCCCGACAGCTTGTAGTTCGAACTTCCGTGACATGACTGATACATTTCATGGATTTCACTTCAATTTATTGTTGTCTACAACACACTCGGGACAACCTACGCTTTTTCGGAGATGGTTCATCAATATCCATTTCATTTTTATTAGCACCAATATTCATATCCTTTATATTGCAATAACAGCAGAATATTTTTCGAGGTATAGGACCATCATTCACATCAGAATCTGAAACGCTTTCGCCGTCAAGATTGTGGTGGTCATTGCAATATCTATATTTCATTATATCAACATCATCTTGTAGACTTTTAGGTAACTTTTCCCAAACAGAAGCAATCTCATGTGCAGCGCATGCGAGTATCACTTCCTTCGGCATATTTGCAAGCATCACTCGATCCATTCTTGTCAAGGTCCGATATTTTGAATACATTTTGAGTGATAATCCCATCGTCCTAATAGCCTCTCGAGTCATTGCTGGAGTTTTATCCATTCTATAATAATTCAGAGAGAAACTTCAGGCACAAGTGACCGCAGAAAACTGTGTTGAACTTCTGCTGGCGATCATAGTTATATAGAATTTTCACTTTCGAACATTTCTGGAAGTATTGAATCAACTCTATTGGTGGGGGTAGATTTCCAAAACTATCAAAGTATGTAATGTCTTTCCCACATTTGCTGTATGCCACCCAATGTGTTCCCGATCCTCTTATTCCATCTAAATTGACAATGGCGGTCTCGCGGTGTCGTGGACCTCTAGTAGGTAATGTATCACGCATGAAAATACCGCGAAAGTATGGAATTTTCATTTTCTTGGCATAATAAGTGAGATCGATGTCGGTGAGAGGTTTTCGAGGTAGGGAATCAACTAGTTTTTTGGATTGTATGGTTTCAAATAGAGTCCGAGTCCTTTACGGTAAGGTTTAAGGTATATACCACTACCACTTTTACCCAATGCCACACTTTCCATTTTCCTATTATGACGATTCGCTTCGATCAGGGCGGTTCTGCTTGCTTTTGCTGAATTCACAGCTCTGGTGATGCCTGCAACAGCACCAGCTAAACTTCCGAGCGCAGACAATCCAGCAAAAATTGGTATCAATGGTAGAATCCCTCCGACTTTAGGTATTGGAATTATGCGAGGCGTGCGGATCGTTTTCTTTCCACCGGCAGCTTTGAGGTATTTACGTGCTGCATGCAATGCCACTACGGTGGCTTTTTTCAAATTATTCGTCACAAATTGCTCACCCCCAGCTTTTTTCAGTACATTCCGCACTTTATGAACCACCCCAGAACCAAAGGCGATTTTTATGAGATTATTTTTCTTCTTCTTCGGTTGATTTCTCTTCTTTTTCTTCGGTTGATTCCTCTTCTTTGTCTTCACAGTAGTACTACTACAACCCATACCGAAACGTCTCTTTGATTTCATAATGTTGGTAACGAGTAGGGCAGCTATTCTTTCCTTAATACCAGCGTCCTTCGATTTAACCCTGTTCCAAGCTGCGTATTCGAGTTCTTTGTCTGCTCTATGTCTCGCTGTGAGATCAGTTAGATGATTCAAATATTGAATATCGTGTTGTTTGCATGCAATATCCAATTTATTGATTCCAGGATCTTTGCGGGCTAAACGTTTTTCCAATTTTGTACCGGGTCCACAATACTGATATCCTCCGGGTAAATGTAATTCGAACGGCAATTTGTTTATTAAATTATTAACGAATCCACGACCGCTTTTTCTGCATCCACTACGAACACATCCGTATCGTTTGATGGTACTCATTTAAATGAAATGTTCACAGCATATCATCGCTTACATAGTCTCCAACCACGGTACGATGCGCATTGTGAAGCAGAAAGAAAAGTTTGCTGTAGATAATCTAGATGAAAAATTCGGTTGTGGATTGAATGGACAGAAAGTGTTGCGGCATGGTCCACTACTTCCATCATCTGTTCGAGGACTCATTATCGGACCATCGAATTGTGGAAAGACGAATGCCATGATCTCTCTTTTAACACATCCACAAGGACTGCGATTCACAAATGTTTATCTCTATTCGAAATCACTCAATCAACCCAAATATCAATTCCTACGAAATGTATTGGAACCCATCAAGGGGTTGGGATTTTATACATTCAGTAATAATGCAGAAATAGTGGAACCATCCGATGCCAAACCAAATTCTGTTTTCATTTTCGATGATGTAATATGTGAAAAACAGGATATTATAAGATCATATTTCTGTATGGGACGTCATAAAGATGTTGACTGTTTTTATCTTGCTCAAACATATTCACGAGTGCCCAAACAGTTAGTGCGAGATAATACCAACTTTATCGTAATGTTCAAGCAAGATGAAACGAATCTACACCATATTTATTCGGATCACGTGTCACCCGATGTAACATTTAAGCAATTCCAATTGATGTGTGTTAAATGTTGGGAGGATCAATATGGATTTTTGGTCATTGATAAGGATAGAAAAATGCATGAAGGTAGATATCGCATGGGGTTCGATAGTTTTATATATCCATGATAATACAATACGCATTCAATCGATCGCTGAATTGCATAGAGGTTACTTCAGTGTATTCTCTCTCTTGTGAAGCAAAATGAAGACAAAAAATGATAAAGTAGTTGAAGATAAAAACAATGAATTGAATTTGAAACGCCAACTTGTTGAGACAACAGAAGCTGTACGGCAGAAATTTAACTCTATCAAGAGTGGACTTATTGAAAATCGAATGGCGCTTGAAAAACTCTATGATCCCATAATGAAGCCATTAAATGTTCTTTCTTCAGCTGCTGCTACCACGAAACCACAGCCACCACAGCCGACGTTTTCGATGAAGCAAGTGAATTCTCAGTCTACTCCAATAAAAGTTAGGAGTACTTCAGTGGGAAATAATTCATCATATAGTAGTGAATTATCATCTGTTGACAGTGAGACAGATACCATCAAAGAATTCGGAAAAGATGAAAAGTCCGTATTTGATAATTTTGAAGACAATACTGGAGATGTTTTGAAAAGACATTTGGAAAATGTCAAAACTAAGAATGCAGCTTATGACAGAATATTTGGCATACGGTTAGATCCTACTACACAAAAACTGAAAATGGGGAGTCACAATGTACGTTTCAGTGATGGAAATATATTATTTTGGAACAAAAATAAAACACGAACACATGAATTCCCAAGTAGTCTGGAGTTATACAACATGATTTTTTTGAAAAACCCACCTGAAGTTGATGATGATGATGAAGTTCGTCATACATATGCTAAAATATTGAGGCTAACAAATGCACCTTACAAACAACATCTACTGCGAAATGGTTTCAAACACCCGAAATCTAAAAAATTCCGTGAAGTTATTAAACCTATACTAAACTTATCACATTATCAGACGACCAGAAGTAGGACAAAAAAAGGTGAAGGGTTCCATCGAATGAAAATGCAGAAAATGTATGATCCCAAACCTGCGAATTATGTTTACTGGAATTCACCCAAGGAGTTAGTCGCTCGTTTGCGGCTATTGATATCTTCAAAGTCAGCTGGACACACTGGACATGATAATGAAATAATTTCCATAATTGAAGAATTACGTGAGGAAGGTATAATAATCTAATACATCAGCAAAAATGATCAGTTTGTTCTCATTATATGATGCCGTAACATTGTCAAATTGTTTGTCTGAATGAAAACAAATAAGTGATTGCGAGGAGATGGATAATGAAATAAGTGATGTCAAACGACAAGTTGTCAATGAGTTACATAAGCCGGCAAGACGTAATTTCATCAGAAGAACCACCACCGTCAAAGGTTTTGCAGATCTGTGGCAAATAGATCTTGCCGAATTACAACCTTATGCTAAACATAACAAAGGATATCGATATGTTCTTGTGGTCATTGATTGCTACTCGAAATATCTATGGACGAAGCCGATTAAAAATAAAACAGGTAGTGCTGTAACCAATGCAATGGAAGATGTGCTGAAAGAAGCCAACTATTCCCCGAAACATCTACAAAGCGATCAAGGATCAGAATTTTTCAATAGTTCTTTTTCATTTTTGATGCGAAAATATAAGATCAACCATTATTCAACATTCAGCACCATGAAGGCGGCCATAGCTGAAAGAGTAATTCGAACAATAAAGACGTGGCTTTATAGAGAATTTTCAGCGATGGGACACAACAAATGGTTGAATATTCTTCCAATCATAACAAGCAAATATAACAATAAGGTGCATCGTACAATTGGTATGAAACCAATCGATGTTATGCCAGCAACAAAACTGAAATTCAAAAGTTCCAAAGTAATCCCTCGAAGAAAACAAAGTATTTCCAAATTTCGAATGAATGATATTGTACGTATAAGCAAGTACAAGAATATTTTCGAAAAGGGTTACACTGCCAATTACACAACAGAACTATTCAAAATTGTTAAAATTAACCAAACATACCCCATAACTTATATTCTTGAAGACATGGATGGGAGCCCGATTAGAGGATGTTTTTATGGAGAAGAATTATTGATAACGCAAAATCCTGACGTATACCTAGTTGAAAAAGTGTTGAGGAGGAAAGGAAATAAACTATACATTAAGTGGTTAGGCCTTCCAAGCGGAAAGAATTCATGGTTACACAAAAGTGCTATGGTTTAATATTTGAATGAAATTGTATTACTTATTATTCTCACTAAGCTGTAAGATTATTAATAAACTATAGAAAATATAGAACTATTTTTGAGTTTTTTTTCAAAATGAATAAATCATGAAGTGGTGAACGTTGCCCCAACCAAACGCAACGCCCAGTGTATGCCAAAACCGAAATAATCTGCATACTCCTCCCCACTTCATAGATTTTTGAAAAAGTCTTTCATTTCAACTCACAACATTGATAACATTTCATAATCCTCAGAGCTAATCACTATCAGATTGGAATGCGTGATCAAACTCTTTTCGCCACTTATCACGTACAGATGCTACCATATCAAAAAGTTTAGTGGACTCCTGAAGCTCAATCTCAGCTTGCATTTTCAAACAAAGGGCGGACTGATTCTTCTGTGTGATTTTGAAACGGAGTTTATCTGCATCTTCACACATTTTGATCAGTTCAGCCTTCGATGATACAATCTTTGCATCGAGCTTCTGAAGAACCACCTCGTCGTCCATGCTACCTCTTCGAACATCGTCATCGCATTTGACGATGATAGCTCTCGATTTTACGATGCTGCATTTCGCTTTCTTAAGCATGTCTCCACAACGCTGCAGTGGACCAAAAGAATGAAGCGATACATCTTCCAAATCACCTATCACATTCTTGAAGGTGTCATCTACTTTCTTCTTACGGGGTTTCCGTACACCCTTACTTGTTTTCTTGGGATTTGAAGCAGTAGATGCACACTTTCTCCTAGATGGTTTCGCTTTCGTATCGACACTAAGAGGAGAGAGAAGTGACGGGCATTTTGGTAGTGACAATTGTGAAAGGGTTGGATCAACACTTTCTGAAGGTTCCGGTATATCTCCCATCTTCAGATAATCATCAATGTTATATTCATCGATGAAACCTTCTTGGGATGACAAGTGATATACCGGAATATCTTCAAAACCAAAGTCATCATTTGTTGCAATACATGGCATTGCTTCTTCTTCAGCAGACAAATTTGGTAATGAGTTCATATTTAGCTCGTAGGAATGTGTGATATCAATGGGATGTGGACAGAAATGGTGCTGATGTTAATGCGACTCTAAGTTTTATTCAAACAAGTCGACTGGTACATGCGCACAATGAACATGACAACAAACCACCATAGAAGGAGAGGGAGTAGATATCCCTCCCTCCCAGGAGTTACCTTCACAAACTTCATAGGAAAAAGAAGTGTTGGACATCAAGAAAGTGAAAAATTCAAAATAATAGACCTACGGACGAATCCGCGGATTCGAGACCTTGACCGCTGTTTTGATTCGCGAGCGCGAATCAAAACGCGATTAAATTCGCGGCCGCGAATCGAACTGCGATTAAATTCGCGGCCGCGAATCGAACCGCGAAATAATTTGCTGGTTGAAAGTTATGATGGTGGAGGTAGGTCCAGAACCGGCTCAGATCTCCTACTCCTACTTATTTTTGAAAATTATATCTCACTCATGAATGATAATAAAGAAAAAGTTTGTTGGTCAAAAACATTAAAAATGATCATATCTTCCAAGAAAAAATATAAAATTGTAGGTTATACTTGAAATAAATTTTACAACAAAATCTCGATATCAATATTTAAAAAAATCATATCTCACTCATAAGTGGGAATTTCAAAAAAGTTCTATGATGAAAAACTTTCGCAATGATCATATATTTCCAAAAAAATATATAAAAAAAATCGCAGCAAAATATCTGAAAAGCGGTTCAATGCATTGCCCCTAATCAAAACATTCTGCACTTCAATGGCTGGTGGATACGCCAAGATTCAGATACATGGGTGCCCACCCAGGGTTTTTGACCCTTCATGTTAAATTCCTCCAGTATTAACAAAGTTAATACTTCTGAACTAAAGAAAATATCTCTTTTGAATAGGAACGTATGTGAACTGTTAGCAGTTTATAAACACAAGCAAGGGTCAAAAATATATGCTTGTAAATTGCCCATGCAGAGTTTTTGAAGCATGTACAATTTACAAGCCTGTAAACTGCAAGATATTTCACATACGTTCCTTTTACTTGCACTTCTATCACAAAAAGTCATATTTTCTTTGGGGGAATTTATCATGAGGGGTTAGATAAAGGTCTTTAGAGGTAGCTATAACGAATTCCTTCGGAGATCGCATTAGCTCAGTTGGTATAGTTTATATGTGTTGTGCTATTTGGCACTAGATGGACCAACTCTTCAGTTTTACGGAATTGTAGGAGCATGTATATTTAGTCGCATACATTTCAGGGGTTTGATTTAAAACATTCATATAGAAGAAATTTGACTAATTCTTTCGGAGGCTGCGTAGCTCAGTGGTGAGTTTGCAGTGTGCCCCGAGAAAGAAATCTCTCTATATCACCTAGGAGGTGGGTGGAGGGTGATATTAAGAGATTTATTTCTCGGGCTTTTTTTGGTTTTGTGACCTTGCACTTTTCACAGGCGATTGTTCCACAATTTCGTTTTCTCTAATGGGTGATATGATAGTCGGCACTATATTTTCCATGTCCAACAGTGCCTTAACCGCCGCTTCACTTTCTGATTGAGATTTTGTTACTAACGCCATTACAGATAAAACACAACTGAACTATCGCAAAGAGACGCTATGAAATAAAAATTTACCCAAATGAAATGAATTTACGGTCATCTCAGGTAAAATTCACCCTCACCGGTCAGTTACTAAAATATTAAAGCTATTGTAGACGGCAGGTATCATTGGCGTTTCCATGCGGGGTTGAATCAGTGCATATTGGAATTGCTGTAATGTATTGTATCCGCGATATAATGGATTTTATCGAAATTTGTCATACTTGATAAAAGATTTGAAAGAGTAAATTCAACTAGAAAAAATATTTGAAAATATTTTTTTTGTCATGTTTCTGCACTTTAATTCGAAAATCAAACATTTCTTTTTAGAATCTCTAATATTTTTGTATCCACGTTATAATGGATTTTATCGAAAAATGTCATACTTGATAAAAGATTTGAAAGGATGAATTCTAATAGAAAAAAATTTGAAAATATATTTGTCATGATTCTGCGGTTTCATTCGAAAATCAAATATTTTTTCCTAATAATCTCTAAGATTTTTTTATCCACGTTATAATGGATTTTATCGAAATATGTCATACTTGATAAAAGATTTGAATGGGTGGATTCTACTAGAAAAAAAATTGAAGATATATTTTTGTCATGTTTCTGTGGTTTAATTCGAAAATCAAATATTTTTTCCTAAATATCTTCAGCATTTTTGTATCCTCGTTGTTTGCATTTGCGTCACTAATTAGATGACGAGGAAATCTAGGTTAATGGAGGCATTGCTATTCTCAGGAGATGAAGTGTGGGTTTAGTGGAGGTGGTAACCCCCACTCACGATTGTAACATATAAAATCGGTCCAAAATCCTAACATTTCATTCGACTTTTGTATTTTCTGTTAGAAACTGTGTTTGTATAGCAATTATGGTTGATCAAGTTGGTTTTGCATTGGAAGCCCTCTCCCAATTAGATGCCAACAATCAAGTTGATGTGTTGGCAGGTGACGAGTTTGTTTGGGAACAAGAAGATGAAGTTGTAGTGGGTGAGAATGGTGACAATGGCGAATTCCATGACCTGGTAGATTTTGAAGATGGCCGCCAAGACATACCCGCTGGGGATGACTTCGTCGAAGAAGAGTTCCTAGAAGATGACGGAGAAGAACCAGAAGTAGACGATGGAATTGTACCAGACTGTGAGGATGTCCCCGAAACGATCGTGAGCAATGCCCATCAGATAAATATGACAGAGGTGTTAGAAGACGTTGCAACAAATTTGTACTGTTGTAGCTTTTCATTTGTTACTATCAAAACTTGTGATAATGAAAAACGCTTCCTATGTGATATTTGTTTTGTACGGTATTGCGGCATGAATAATAATGGTGAGTGGTATCAGCATGTTAATTCACATGATACACTCGAGTATGCAAATGTTCCCACTCATAATTGTTATTCTTGTCACTCACCCCTATATCTGCTCTGTCCCGTAGGTGGATGTGTACATTGTAACAAATAACAGAGCTGAAATAGGGGTGGGGTTATGATGGGGTGGGGTTTTCTGGTCTGAGGGATACTGGCTAAAGAAAGAGGTGTGGCTTAAGACATAGTGCGGATTGAAGTGGAAGGTCGGAGTAGGTGGTCGAAGTGGGGACTGGAGTAGGAGGTCGGAGAAGAAGAGGAGTGGGTGGTCGGAGTGGGGATTGGAGTAGGAGGTCGGAGAAGAAGAAGAGGAGTGGGTGGTCGGAGTGGGGATTGGAGTAGGAGGTCGGAGAAGAAGAAGAGGAGTGGGGTGGAGGTCTGAGTGTTTAAAACAAGAACTTCCTCCGAATAATCTTCAGTCACTCTTCTGAACTGACATCAGCTACCACATCATCCACAAGATCACCCGCCAGATCAACCACCAGCCAACTGAATTAGCAGACTATAGCAAGCTGTAATAATTTGAGAGTAAGTTAACAATCTTGTAATCATGAACCCGTTTAATTTTTTTTTGTATGTTTAGCTATGGATTCTCCCGCATTAACTGGTCTTGCAGCAATAACGATCCTGAGTAACATCAGGGTGGATGGCGCCGCACCTCAAATGCCAGACGAAGAGCACTTCAATGACGTTATGGACGTCATCAGGAGAGAGGTCCCCGAAATGCAGTCGCTGACGATGGACCAACGCAGACGGCAAGGTGGGTTCATTAACGGAGTTGCTTCCAAGAGATCCCGTGACGCAGGAGCAAATTCGTCGATGGAAGGTTTGCCTATAATCCAAATTGCTGACAGCGATGATGATTTCCTGCCTCCAAAACCACCGAAGAAATCATCATCGAGGAAGCACGCACACAACAGCAGAAGAAGGGTGTCCAAGAAGACATCCTCAACTGTTGTGACACCGGTTATAGACGCACCTTTACCACCTGTCGTTGAAGTTGCCCCTCCACAACCCACTGCTGAAGAAGTCCACCCTCCAGCACCTATCGTACCTGAGCTGGAGATGAGTGTGCAACGGGCAAAGCGTGGGATAGAGGAGGCCCAGCGGGACTATGATGACAGTCAGCTGGCGCGGGCAGAACTCAACCGCCAGCTGGAAGAGCTTGAGCGCCAGCAGGCAGAGCTGATGGCCCGCGATCGGCAGCAAAGTCTCCGGGAGGTCCAGCTAGTCACCAGGCTGGAAGACGCCAAGGCGCAGGGGGTGGCTTTGGTGGCACGGCTCCGAAGCAACCTGGAGCAATTTGCTAATTTTAATTTTTAGATATGTTAAGGTTAAGGTTAAGTTATTTGTAAGTAGATATAAGTTTTGTATATGTAGATTTAGAATAAAAATAGAAAAAAAGATGAAGTGAAATAGGAGTGCACATTTAATGGTCTGGTGCACATTGAACAATGCGGAGGATGGGGCATTTTTCTTCAATTCATCTGAATTATGTTTTTACATATTTTATTTATATTTTATTTATATACATATTTTATTTATATTTTATTTACATATTTTATAAAATAATATGATGTGTATTTCTCCCATCTCCTGATTTCTCTCAGCCTTCAAACCCCCACTCTCTTCTCCCACCCTACACTGCCACCCCCGAACTAGTATAAATTCAATGCCAGCTCAGATTATAGTATCAGTCTTCCAAGATGCCTCTTCCAGACTCCACCTCGTCTCCGAGACATTGTGCCGAATTCGAAGATGATTTGGAACGGGAAGCGATGATAGCAAGATATCAGATCGTCTCTGCCGTACAGGTCCAGCAGGTATACCAGGGTGAGAGGCAGGATCCATTTTACCATCGAGATCCACGGGGTCCGATTCAGGTGAATGAGGTGTCGGACTCCACAGATGTGTGGAACTATCCATCTCCGTCGACTTCGGACGACGAAGATATGGATCAACGCGTCGACGACTTCGATAGCTCCTCGGAGGATGAGTTCGAGGATGATGGCCAAGTGGTCCATATCCGTGTCGAGGACATAAATATGGACCTCGACCCGGACGAGTTCCCCGTAGAGGACGACTCCGATGATGACACCATCATCTTGGTGTCATCGGATGACGAGGATGACGATGTCATCTAAGTCCTCACCCTGCCCCCCCCCCCCCCCCCCGTGGTCGTCCCGCATAAATATGCGGGATGGCACCCAGCTCTTCGGAGCACCCAATAGGCCCTTTTCAGGGCCACACAAAGAACATAAACACACGCATCTGCGCCACTCGATGGCAAAAATGTACAAAGTTTCCATAACTTGAATTGATACTTTTCAAAAAGAACTCACCCACTACCAAATTCTATAATATATTTGGTGAGTAAGAAATGAAAAATTTCAACATTGATTTAGAACATTTTATTTGTAATATTTTCATAATACAAATTTATTTTTCAAACAGCGGGTTCTGGATCACTACCTGGAGCCCACAGTTTTGGTCTATGTGTGAGCCAAACATCAGGATGTTTATTCTCCAATTCAGCTAACCTTCTTTCCAAATCATTATATTTCAGCATCACTGCAGATGTGACATTCAATGCATTGGCATCCAAATCATTTTTCAGATTTTTGCTGTTGTAATCGAGTTCAGTTGTCAACTCTGATATTTTTCGTGTCATTGTGGCTGTAGCATCCCATACTTTGATATCCACATCACTTTTTAGATTTTTGTATTTGCGATCTAGATCATCAGTCACCTCCTCTACTTTTTCATTGAATGCTTGACGGGCTTCAGGTACAATCTTAGCCATTGTGGCATGTATGGCAGCCTGCAAGGCTTTAAGGACAAGTGCCTTCGTCTCCGTAATTTGTTCATTGAGATATAATTGAGTTACACAATCACTCTCGTCTATCGGTTCACCAGCATTTTTCAGTCTTTTACCTTGCATATCATATTGGTCGTCAGGCGAAAGCTTGAATCCCATACCTTGAGGACCTTGGGAACCTTGAAGAACTCGAACTTTGACAGTACCCCATTTTCGTCTACGGCCGAATTTATCAATAGCTTTGGACATCTTTCTTCCGCCTTGATATCTTTCATACTGATGATTTCAAGACAATTAAAATCTATATATCTCTGTGTAGATATTTATTCTCTTAAATGAAACAATAGGAAATCAGAATAACGTGTATATTTATATATTTTTATATATTTGGTAACTGGACAAGACATTAACTAAAATTGACTAGTATAATTTGACTTTTATATAATAAGCGTAATTACATCTCAAATACAAATAAATAAGTATGGTGGTGAATTTTCCATTTGAAATGATATTTCATTTGTTCAATTCAGCTGTTAATAAATGAAGTAATTGATCCAAAGGACTCTCTTGGGAAAAAGATTGAATAATATTGGAAACCCAACGAATATTCTCTACTGGATCATTCTGGTAGAATTCTATATCGCTATGACCCCAAGGAAGAGTGTGTGTCGTATTGGGAATGATGAACCGTTTATCATCATGGTATGACAATGCAACTTTGTTCTTCAATTCAGTATACATGTCATGCAATATGCTTCTGAACGAGTTCATCTTCCTGAATATTAGACCACCCTGTTCGACAATTTTCTTATAATCTTCACATGTCAATTCATTCTTTATGACGGATCTTTTGACACCTTTTGCTTTTTTGAATTCACTACCTACAGACTGAACATAATATGCTTTGGCACCGGTACCATAAAAGCTAATTATGGGATCATTCGGAAATTCATCTTTGAAATTACCCAGAATTGACTTTGTAATAGGAATATTGAATTGGTTTCCTACGTTGTAATTGGAAGTATCAAACTCGCATATATTGTTGGTCATGAAATCATAAAAATTATCGGTATTTACTTTCAAAATTAAAGAATCCGTGTCAGTGTAGAGTAAGGTGGCATTTTCTGCATAATGACGTTTAATACATCCATAGAAAAAGTTGTACATGACTGTTTTGGATAATTCTAGAATACAAAATCCCAAATATAGCGGTTTATCGTACAATACATTAACTTTGCCCAATTGAATAGCAACAAAATTTTCTGAAAAAATTGAACAGCTTTTGAAATTTGGACGTGATATTAGGGCGCTAGCACCAATTTTCCTCTTGATACTTTCCCAATGCGTAACCAGTCTAACATCAATTCTGTTATCAACGTTTTCCATTGTTTTCCCATAAACTGCATTATTCATGAGTTTATAGAAATCTTTTTCAGCTTTGTTGTTAGATCGATTTCGCATTTCAGTGTTCAAATCAATATAAGGTTTCATCCAACATGACTGCTTGAATCTCAACACTCTATGTGTGTTCATAATAATAAGACCATTGGCCACAGCCTGCTGTAAGTTTTTATAATGTACAATATATTTTCTTTTGTCATTTAAATTTGGAATTAATTTAGGAATTTTTGATTTCGAGTGTGGTGGTATTAAACTTTCAACGAGAAAGGGAAGATCAGCATGTTTGTCATGTAACTCTTGGGGATAATGAACATCTACTTCAAGAACATAACCGTATGGACTATCAGATGCCACTCCCATTACATCCAAATTGATTATTTCATCGGGTGTTAGCCATGCAAAATCGTTGGTGGGTAATGGTTGTGACATACTGTGACCATATAGGTTAGTTGCATCTAAATATGATATGTATGATGAAGGTTCATCTGGGTTATAATCGGGTAAAAATTTATTATTAGCTATATGCTTCCTTTCACTACACTGACTTATTCCGCCCCGTATTCCTTTTTTGAAAAAATTAATCATGTCAATGTCTGTCAATAATTCCAATTCAATATTCGTATACTTCAGCATTGCATCCCATGATATTCCGGGCGCTGTATAATACTGTGCCGGATCTAATTTATATTTATCTAAGCATATATTTCGAAAATTCTCAAATATGTCGCATAATAGAAGAACATCGGACTTCAAATATAAATCCGAGTATTCCCCTAAACTCTTACACTCGAATAAATGCCAAACAAGTTTCGCTCTCATATAATCCTTATCTGATATATGCTCTCCGTTAAGATTGTCATAAAACTGATTTTTAGTGGGTAGAGTTGGATAATTCAACTTGTCAATATGATCAACAAAGTTATATGGAAAAACACCTTTCTGTCTCATCAAATTGAATTTGTCAATTTGTGGAAAATGTTTATGCATCTCAATACACTGATCGGATGTTAAGTTAGCACCTAAGTTCTGCAAAGAATTCGACATGAATTTGAAACTATCTATAAATCTCATTTTCAAAAAATTCTTTTTTTCTTTTCCGTCTTTGTCAGTGTATGTGTGAGTGAATAGATGCTTAGTGAAAGAAATGTATTTTTCCTTAGTTTGTGGAATAACATCCACTTTGTCTTTGTTTCTATACAGTTCTTTTATGAACAAATGACAATCATACCCACTCAGATTATGGAAAATGATTGGAACAAAATTTGGCAATTTGAAATTTAAGTTACATACGGAATGTGCGGCAGGTGATCTTTTTTTTCCAGTGAGGTGGCAATGGTCTCTCACTTTCACATCACCACCCGTGAATGGTTTATCACATATTCCACAAAATTGTGTAGAAGAAAACTCTGCTTCTTCCGCGGGGGTTTGTGCAGCCATAGGAATTGGATACCTCAAATAATTGTGATAAATATTTCTCAAATCATCTTCAAGTTTTGTAACAAATTTCTCGGCTGCATCCTCACCCCTATATGTAACAAATTTCGATAATTTATCATTGTATGAACATTTTATCGAATAAGCAAATGAATAAGGTTCGTGTTTGTATGTTTTATTCGAGAATGAGTGTTTAGGGTTGGGTTGACTAGTTTGAATGGGTTTGAGAACTGATTCAAAATCAGCATAAACTACAAATGGCACCTTCATTTGTTTCTCAAAATTTTCAAACATAAGTGCATTACCCGGTAACATTTTACCATATTTGTTGATTCTGAAATTGACTGATGGTGTTGTAGTACTCAAGTGATTACAGTCATGCAACTGATGACGTAACAGTAATCGCTCGTGAGAGAAATACAATAAACATCCATCACAAAAATATTTTTTATGCTCATGCGCAGATAGTTGACTTGAAACTAACCTAGAAAGGTCTTTAATCCAACAATAATGACTATTGCCAGAATCATCTGTTATAAGTAACAAATTAACATGTCTTCTAAGTCTTCTCTGTGAGTAACGCAACGGACCAACCACTTCATATTTCATTTTACCCTTATCAAGTTTTGACTCTAACCCATACACATTAATTGAAATATCATTCATGTCCTCAAACTTTTTTATAGCTTGAAGTTTAACTGGAAAATCCATACCTGTTACATTCAAGACATTGGCGTAGTGGGGGTATGAGGAAACTTCTGACACTCTACCATTCGCAGGAAACAATGCAGATGTGATGGCCCATGCAAAACAATGTTGATCTTCATTACGAATATTCACAACGCCTTTTCTTGTCTCAATGAACTCGGGCAGCTTCACATACGAACATCCGCTGAGTGGACTATACTTGTTGATGTTCACTTCGAGGAACTTAATTTTTTCACAACTCCATCCTGAAACATAACAATAATTTATTATTCATATAAATAGAAATGAAACTTTAAATAAATACCTGAATCACGTTCTTCAAATTCCGTAGTCTGAGCAATAATGACATCACGGAATCCATCGAATAATGCACCCAAATCCGTAGACTGATCCACAATTTTATTCTGTGAATTGAATGACTTCGTGTCACTCAAATCCCGTGTTTGAACAATGTAGCTGCCAAATACTTCCATATTCACTTTAAAGATCTTGTGAACCTTTATTGCCTCTTCAAGTAATCCAATAACCTTCTCCCTGATCTCATTGAAGAATGGCATATATTCAGTGTAAACATTGGTACTTTCCACTCTATAACTCACAATTCTACACTTGAAAGCATTCCTTATAATCTGTATGCCATCACTCACTTGCACACATGCATTGTTCCTGTGTTGGAGAGTTCTTTTGTGAGAATTAACTTGGGATGTAGGAATTGTCACATTACAACAATTGCATGTGTACATTGGTGTCGATGCAGCCACATCTAACTTAATCCTTTTCACAGAAGGGCCACCTTGGCAACTTTGAAGTTGATGCCGACGGAGATTATCACTACGAGTGAACGATTTACCACAACCACAGGAATACATTTTATCGATGTCGTCTTCTCAGCACAAAACTCAACAAAATACTGATTTCACAATCATTCCCACCTCCTTTATATGTAATATCGATGAGTGGGAGAGAGGGTGAACAAATTCTATCCGCTTCGACTATTCATACAACGTCACAGCAGAACCATCCCCACCATATCAATGAAGAGAGGACGGAGAGTAGTCGATGAGTCACCGCAGTGTATGGGTGTGTGACGCCAGTTCACATATCTGACTGGATATCCGTGGCGTGCAGACGTCTCTATACTTCGGTTTAGATTTTTATGCGTACTCCACACATTAGATCATACACAATGGCAGAGTAAGTATACATGAAAGACATTGAGGTAAGAAAAATATATTAAGTACTTGGCAAAAGGTACTTGTCCGTGTATGAAAAAAAATCAAGTCATCACAATCTCTAGGACAAACACAAACCCTGAACACCTCCCAACAATATACATCATGGTCAAGGCTAAGGGCAAGCCCAAGTCCTAGGTCAAGTCCTAGGTCGAGGTCATAGGTCGAGGTCATAGGTCAAGGTCATAGGTCATAGGTCAAGGTCATGGGTCAAGGTCATAGGTCGAGGTCATAGGTCATAGGTCAAGGTCACTGATGACGTCATAGTGGTGGGGGGAGGCCCAGAACCGGCTCAAATCTCCTACTCTTTTTCTGCTAATCCATTGCTTTCTGGGTGTTTTGGTGGAATTCGGATGAATTTTATCCCGTTTGCATGACAGAAAGAAGTAAATTCATAAGAATTACCAAATGGTGGACCATTATCGGATACAAGTTCCACTGGTAATCCAAATACTGAAAAAATTTGCTTCAACTTTAAAACTGTTTCTCTCACGTTTGTGCCATCATTCATAAGTTTAACTTCGCACCACCCAGACTTATCATCTACAAGAATCAAAAATGTGAAATTATCTTTTTTGAAAAAATCAATATTTACTCTGTAGAAATTATTAGGAGCAGTTGGCCAAGGAAGTAATACTCCGCTGTTTGAAAAATTTTGAGTTTGTTGGCATACATCACAAGAATTGATGTACTGCTCAACATCTTCATTAATACCAGGCCACCAACAATAAGACCTAATAAGCATTTTAGTTCTTACTATTCCTATATGTTGCTCATGAAACAAACTTAAAATATCCTTTTGCAGTTGTTTTGGAATTACAACTTTATCACCAACTGGACACACCCATTTTCAACAGAAAATTCTAATTTCCTTTTAAAATAAGGTTTCAAATTGTCATCATTTGTCGAATTTGGAAAACCAGTTAGAGTAAGATCAAGGACTTTGGACAAAATAATGTCTTTTTTTGTTGCTATAGCTATATTTTCATAAGTAATAGATACTTCATAGGATAAGCTAAATGAAAATATCGCATCAGAGATTTCAGTTTGACTGTTCATAGGTAATCTTGAGAGACCATCAGCATTCGAAATTTCGCTACCTTTCTTGTAAATAATGTCATATTTATAAGCTGATAATGTTATGGCCCAACGAGTGATTCGAGCTGCGGCTGTAACTGGAATGTTCTTATTTTTCCTGAAAATAAACTGGAGAGGTTGGTGATCTGAGATCAAAGTAAAATTTCTTCCAAAAATGTATTTGTGGAACTTTTTTAAGGCAAACATTATTGCTAAACTTTCACGTTCTAAATTAGAATATTTCTTTTCATTTTCGCTAAGAGTGGAGGAAGCAAATAAAACCGGTTTTTCAACACCATTGATTTTATGGCTAAGCACTGCTCCAACCCCGTATCCACTGGAATCACACGTTATATATATAGGAAGTGTTGGATTATGATGTGTTAACACATCATAAGAAATAATCAATTTTTTACTATACTGAAAACATTTTTCACATTCACTTGTCCATATATACTCAGTATTGCCTTTACATAATTCATACAATGGCTTTAGTTTGGTTGAAAGCATAGATATAAACTTACCATAAAAATTAAGTAGACCTAAGTAACTTTTTAATTCTGTGATATTTTTTGGTGAAGGTGCTTTCTGAATACATTCAATTTTTTCATCTGTAGGATGAATTCCTGATGAATCAACTCTATGACCTAGAAACATTACCGAACGATCAAAAAACTTACATTTTTTCTCATTAATTTTTACATTATATTTCTGTAATCTTTCTAACACTCTTTTAACATTCTGATAGCATTCATCCATCGTACCACCATGCACCAAAATATCGTCTAAATAGCATTTAGTCTTTGGTAATTCGGATAAAATAACCTCCATCACACATTGAAAAATTCCCGGAGCGCTACTGACGACATAGGTTAATCTGTTAAATCTTAAAAGACCAATGTGTGTATTTATTGTGAAGAGTTCTTTAGAAGCATCACTAATCTGAAGTTGTTGATAAAGTCCCCTTTAAATCTATAACACAGTAATACTCGCTACCATGTAATGTAGCAAAGATATCAGAAGGCAGTGGTAAAACGCAATGGTCACTGTCAATTGCTAAATTCAGCGTTTTCTTGAAATCAACGCATATTCTGACATCTCCAGAGGTTTTTTTGGGGACCACAACAATTGGACTTGCCCAATTGCTGTGGGATACCTTGGTCAAAACTCCAGACTTAACCATCTTTGTAAGTTCCTCCTCGACTTTCGGTTTTAATGCAAATGGCATTTCATATGCCCTATGAAAAATAAGTTTAAATCCTTCTTTTATCTTTATCTCAGCTTTAAAATCTTTGATTGAAGTGTGGGGTTCTTCCTCGAAAAGTGACTTATAATATTGTTTCAAAGAAGCAATCAACTTCAACTTGACATCCTCTGACTCTGAACTTGAAACTTAGTTTGACTGAAAATTGACTGGACTACAATTTTTTCTTTGTGAATTTTCAAAATTGACTGGACTACAGCATTTTATCTGAGACTTATCTAAACTGGACTTTTCTGTTACTACACTTCTATCTAGCAAAGAATTTCTCCAATTTTTATTTAACATATTTAGCCAATTTCTGCCTAAGAGCGGTACAAACTTGATGTCTGATTTTAAGACAACCAAAGGCAAATAAAACATCTTACATAAGTATCTAACATGCACATATACCTGACCTAAAATTTCTGCTTTTTGCCCTGTCAAAACTCTTAACTTAAAACTTACAGGCTCTAAAACTAAATTGTTGAATAAAGACTTGAAGTCTTGTTCATGCATAACTGACCTCACTGCACCCGAGTCAACCTCCATTTCAAGATTTTGTTCATCGATACACAATTCAACTTTTAGAGTATCAACAAAACTTGTTTTAAGCAAATTCAAGGTACATTCCTCCGACAACAAACCTAGTTCAAAATTTTCATCTGACTCCACTTCCAACTCCTGCTTTTCATCTTCCTGAAACTCAAACACTCTGTTTTTACACATAGGAGATTTTGCAGTGTGCCCTGTCATATTACAGGAAAAGCACTTCCAATTCATTGCTGGACATTTGTTGTTGTCAAAATGCAAACGACAGCATCTTCTATACTTCTGCTTTTGACTATACGACTGGCTTTGACTATCACTTGATTGACGATGACTACTACTTGGTTGACTTTGACTGCTAGACGACTTATTTTGACTGACTTGACCTGACTTGACTCGGTTTTGACTTGACTGTGACTTGTAAAACTGACTTGACTTATGCCTCTGATATACTTTATTCAAATTATGACCAGAATCCATAGCTTTAACCTGCCCCTCAGCTAACTCCATGCTAAGAGCGGTTTTTAGAGCTGCTTCGAAGTTATGATCTTCTTCTAACAACTTTTGTTTAATGTCATCAGACTTGATTCCAGATATTAATCTGTCTCTCAAAGCATCGTTCAAAAAGTCACCATAGTTACAAGTTTTGGACATACTTTTCAATCTTGCAACAAATGCTGTGATAGTTTCTCCTGGCTCTTGGTAACTGTTGTTCATCTTGAAGCGTTCTGCTACAACTAGCCTTTTGGGACTGTAGTGATCTTTTAATGCTTTCACTAAATCGGCGTATGACTTCGAATATTTTCATTCATTAGTCCTTATCCTATTCTCACTGACCGTTCTCTATGATCAAATGCAACATTTTTCACATGATTTCATCACTTTTTCACAATGAAAAATTAATTTTTTTCCGAAATTTCAGGATTCTTTGGAATGTAAACAAAACTTCCTACTTTCCAAAATGAAAAAGAACAATATTTCTTGTTTAGTTCAGTACAGAAGGCCGAATTTTCGAAAAAAAAAATAAAAATTTAAAGAATTTTTATTGAAAAAGAAATAAATGGATGAAACCAAGTGATAGAGAATGTGTGTGGTGGATGGTCTAAAGAAAAAATATTTTTTTTTCTTTTTAGTGCTCGAAATAGATGAGTGAGAATTTGGTTAAATTCGAAGGCTGTATTTTTTAAAGGAATCGGGACTGCCAAGGGTTTTTCATTTTTATGCTTTCAAAGGACTAAACTACTACATGCAACAAAAACATTGTGACCTCCGGATTATCCCTAAACAACATTTTTAACCATAAAAGATGATTGTGGAATGTCTTAAGGACTTCATTGATCAGAGACAGGATATCCCATGGTTGTCGTAAGACATGCATCCTGAGGACATCATAAGGATGCAGGGTTTGGTAACATTGCTATCTCCCAGGGACAAGTTTGGGATACCTATAAACATCCTCGGGAAATCATAATCATGCAGAAATTGATCCTAGTTGTATCCCTGTTTCATCCCTATGACTTGCGTGGGACATCCTGAGGACATTCTAACGAAGCGGAGTTTGGTAACATTTTCATCTCCCAGGGACTTATTTGGGATACCTAGGAACATCCCTCGGACAATTTTGGAACCTACCATATTGGTCCCAACATGGTCTGTTGAAATTAACTTAATATTCCATGCATAATGTAAATAAAGAACTTAATTTTATTGCCGGGTACAATAAATACAAAAAAATATCACTTAATACAAACTGTGCACAATAACCAAAACAACACGCGTGTAATGTAAACAATCAAATTCCTACTAATTCATACTGGAAGAAGATGCTAATTCAGCAGTTAATTCCTTCTTCCACAATTAGTATGAGTCGACAACTTCTTGCTCCAAATATATGTTCGATAAAGCTTGAGTTAACGTGTTTTGAACTAAAATTTTCAAGCTTCTTGGCGACATCTGTTAACCAGAGTCAGTACTAATGCAAAAAATATGAGTTAACACCTTCATACATGCCATTTTCGCCATTTTAGTAAGAAAGTGAGTTAACACCTTCATCGTTGTTTGATAATACAGAATATAGTTAGTTAGATAGTTAGTTAATGATATAGGCAGTGTTTATAGAGGAAGAAGATAGTTGGCCAATCTTACGTACTTTCAGTTGGATTCAAATGGAGACCATCACTAGAGGTCGCTAGTCCACGAGTCTCCAGTCACGTCTTTTCTTGATTTTAACGTATGTAGTTGATCAGTTCCTAAAATGTAATTTACTGAATAATCGACAGAAGGCTCTGAAATATAATTTTGACTCGTGCATCCTATCAAGCGTTGTACTGGTAAATTCGAGATTCCATGCATTTCAGTTACAGTGTTTATATTTACTGTTACCTGTAACTTTATGTTATCAAGACCAGTCCCAGTGAATTTGGTGTTTATTTGTTTTGTGCCGTTCTTGATCATTTGTGAAATTGTCAAGTGAAAGACGAGTTATTCGTTATCTTTCTTTTCACTTGGTTACACCATACTCTGATTATAACTAACAAGTCGTCTTTTATTTACTAATATTACTATGAGCATTTAGTGTGGCACAACTTTAAATGATGATCAATTAGTCTGAAAAACACATTGGTATATTTGTATACATATTTTCTCCACTTTGTAACTGTTAGCAGTTGAAATTTTGAATATTTTAGAAAATATGAAATAACTTGTCTAGGTGAATAACTAAGTTTTTTTTGTTCTATATACAACCACCTACAACCTATATACACCTACAATTTTATTGTTTGTGAACTTGTGTATTTGTATTTATAAATTTACTCTTTCTGACGTGTTCAATCCACTTAGCTGGAGTAATAAACCAATTAACGGTTTTCTTTCTTTTTTTCTTATACAGTGCGGCTTTTTATAGTCCCCCCCCCCTGTTAACTTTTGAACGGTTTGACGTAGAGCGATAAAAAAAAAATTGTTTCGAGGGTTTCGCCGATACTACCTTTTGAAATATAACGCATTGTGATTGCTCGATAGATGGCGCGGGGGGGCACAAAAACCTAATTTTTTTAAATGGTATGGGGGGTCGAGTGACACATCGTTGAAAAGAGAATTTGATTCTCTTTTCAACCATTCAATTTTTTTTAAATTTCGTTAATATGTTTTTTCACAATAAGCATTTGAAGTGTCAATGTAACAAAAAGAAAACAAACTATTATGACATGTAGTATTTAAATAATTAGAAGCAAAATTGTTGTCAATTAACGAAGCAGGTGTTCGAAATGTCCACCTAATACTTCTTGACAATAAAAAATTCGATTCACAAATTCCTGCCGAACATTATTCAACATGTCTGCAGTTATACCAGCACAAACCCGTGTTATTCGTTCTTTAAGTTCTTCCAAAGAGTTGGATTGTTGCTCATACACTTTGGATTTGACGTATCCCCACAGAAAGAAGTCACAAGGTGTAAGGTCTGGTGATCGTGCCGGCCATTCGATTGGTCCACGACGTCCAATCCATCTCATAGGGTATGTTACATCCAAATACTCTCGAACTTGACGTTGGAAGTGAGGAGGGGCCCCATCTTGCTGGAAGGTGATGTGTTCCTGAAATTCGTTCTCATTTTCTTCTAATATTCCAAGTATGAGTGGTTCAACCGTATCTCTTAGTAAATCCAGGTACAAATTACCGTTTAAGTTTTCTTCCAGAAATAAGGGACCTACAATATGGTCTCCCAGAATTCCAGCCCACACATTTACTTTCTGTGGGAACTGTGTGTGACCTTCTCGAAAGATATGGGGATTTATATCACTCCAGTATCGCACATTTTGTGTATTCACATTTCCGTTCAAAAAAAAGATACTTTCATCTGAAAAACAAATATTCCTCATGTAATTGGGGTTCCTACCTATCTTTTCCTCCATAATTTCACAAAATTACATTCTTCGGTCTGGGTCGTCTGTGATTACTAATTTGTATGGATGGAACTTGTGTTTCTTAGAATATTTTTTTACTGTAGCTGTTGAGACCCCAATCGTACTTGCTACACGAGAGGTACTTTGTTGCGGATTTACCACCATTTCGGCAATTATCGAAACCTTTGTCTCTTCCGGAATTGATTTTCGATCAGCTCCACCTTTCCTACGAACACTGTCAGTTCTGTTGAATTTTTCAAATAGTTCCCTCAAATATTTCCGAGTTATAGGATGTTCAGGAAATTTTTTATTAAAAATTCTCTCCGCTTCGTGGTAGTTCCGATGGGCCTCACCAAAATTATAAATTGCTTCAATTTTTTCTTCGAAAGGACGTATACGAACCATGATGATATCAAATATTCAAAGTAAATACTAATTATAAGTAGACAAATCTCCTCAGTGAATATGAATACAATAATTCATCAATCCATTGTACTTTTATAGGTAACTAATTAATTATTGTCATTTAAACAAATCCAATAAATAGTCCTTTCGTAGTACCTGTTATTACTTTTGTCATTAAATAGTTATTTACCTAACAAGTGCGGAAAGTAGTACTTTTACGCACGCGACGGCAGTTGCACGAACGACGCAGAGCGGAGTTCGGGCAAGCCGTTAAGGGCGGAAAAGACATTTTCCGTAAGAGTTAGGTACAATATTTTTCCAACGAGTGTTTTTGTCCATCTTATTTATGAAAAAACAAGGTTTTTAATAAACAAGTTTTTATAATAATGCTACAAAATGACTAATAAGACAGAATAGTTACATAGATCATTTAGTTAGTCCTAAATATACTCATTTTCAACAATACAAAAATCGTGCGGAAAAGTAAAAATCGTACGGAAAAGTAAAAATCGTGCGGAAAAGTAACTTTTCCGAACGATTTTAAATCGTACGGAAAAGTACAACATTCAAAACGAAAAATCGTGCGGAAAAGTCACTTTTCCGCACGCTCGTACGAAAAATAAATGAAATGGGTATCATTTCGATATCCTAATACCTAATTAAGCTTTGAAAGGAATTCAAAATGAATAATTATTAATGTTGTGAATTGTCTTTATTGACCGTATTTCGTGGTATTGATTGCAATTGTGAATCACTAGAACAATTAAGGTATTTTTCTTCAAACATTATTATTTTAATACCACCCAAAATATTTTCCGTCCTATTTCACATCAAACCCTTCAAAAGTTATTGAGGTAAGGTAAGGAAATGAATTCAGATCCGCTCTTACACTTGACACTTCAAATGCTTATTGTGAAAAAACGTGTAAACGAAATTAAAAAAAAATTAGATGATTGAAAAGAGAATCAAATTCTCTTTTCAACGATGTGTCACTCGACCCCCCATGCCATTTAAAAAAATTAGGTTTTTGTGCCCCCCGCGCCATCTATCGAGCAATCACAATGCGTTTAATTTCAAAAAGTACTATCGGTGAAACCCTCGAAATGGTTTTTTTTTTATCTCTCTACGGCAAACCGTTCAAAAGTTAACAGGGGGGACTATAAAAAGCCGCACTGTATACATATATAGGTAGAGACCAAAAGCAGATACCAAAATACTGTAGTTATAAGATAGCAAATACCATGTGTATATACTCATAGAGATCAGATATGCAGATAGTGAGAAGCAAAAAAAAACAAAAGAAAAGTCTCTCAAAAACCTTTTCACATTCGTTTTGTCAGTTATTGAAGTCAGCCAATTTACATTAGGGCGCCAAATTGTGTAACCATAAAGTTACCTTTACAGATATTTGCCCTTGAGACTCTCAGGTAGTGGGTTTGGCTTGACTGACCTTGGTCGGTCCTGATGGACACCACATTAACTATTGCTAATCTGATGCCTGAATTTGTTTATAACAGGCGCCACCATCAAAACAAACCCAGCTCAACAACTGACATTAAACACAAGATATGATTTAAATAGTTTAATTATTAAATATTCTTAACGTGAAATGGTTTTTTTGGGACATCCAGTATATTGCACTTATCTTGGATTCCTTATTGTCTTATATGCATTAGTTCTTCGCAGTATTCATATTCCTTATTCGGAGGATCCTTTATTAAAGCATCTATTATGTATTCATCTGATCTGGATCTGGAAGGAAGTCAGGAACAAATCCAAGGGAAGAAATCCACGGGAAAATAGAAATCCACAGTAAAGTAGAAGGCCTAGAAGTTCCAATAATATTAGGCACTTCATCTGAGACATTGCATATTCAACCGACTCCTCTTCAAAAAAAAGAATACAAAAAAAACTCTTAATTTTGGTCAAAAATTGTTTTGTCAAGGTTGGTCTTCTGACATTCAGTTAATTTAGACACATCCTGTATAGTATTCACTACAGATAGAGATAAAGTATTTATATCAAAAGAAAAATCAGCAAAATCAAGATTTGCATTCAATGTTTTCAAAAAATCCATACCCAAAATAACATCATGAGTTACCGAAGGAATAAGATAGAATTTAATACATTTTGAAATGCCCTGCAATGCAATATCAGTTTCAACAAACCCTAAAACACCTTGCAATTTACCTCGTTACATCACTTGAACAAAGATATCTCAATTGTAGAAATTTGATTAATGTCGTGCAGTACAATAATGTTCCAAACGGACTAAATAGATACCTTGATTTAGTTATTAGTAATTGTTCGATCTGTTTGGAAAAATGTGATATGCCACTTGTGTAAGAGAATGAACACCATCCATCATTATTTTTTAACTTGAAAGTGAACCTTAGAAGTCAAAATAACCAACCAGATAAGAATTTCAACCCTAATTCAATTTTAAAAAAGCTGATTTGACAAAATTGTATGATATCTTGAAGGAAGTATATTGGGATGAGTTGGAAAGTAATAATATGGATATAAATTCTGTAGTTCAAAAGTTTTATGATATTTTTTTAGAATCTTACAGGAGTGCGTTCCTTTGGCAAAAAAAAATTAAAAAAATGTATCCACCGTGGTTTTCAAGAGGAACAATAAAGGATTTAAAAAGAAAAGATGAATTTCGTAAAAAATATATGAAATTTAAAAATATTTTGGATTATCAAAATTTTATATACTTGAGAACAAAAACAAAACAGGAAATAAAAAATGCGCAGAGGGTTTATCTGCAACAAATCGAAAATAGCATATCTAGTGACTCTCAAAATTTCTGGTCGTATGTTGCAAAAAATAAATCAATCTCAAGTTCCTTGACTGAAACCATGGTGTACAGGGGGAAACAATAAGCGGTCATCAGAATATTGCAGAGGCTTTTGCAGATAACTTCTTGAGCGTATATTCAAAAAATCAAGCGGATTATAACACAGAAAATTTTAATGGATTTTTTTTAACGAACTCCTGTTTAGATATAGAGTCTGTAAGTGATGAAGATATTTTAAGAGCCGCAAAAAAACTTAAGTCAAAAAAATCCTGTGGCCCAGTTATGATTCCCTCTTATATAGTTAAAGAATGCATACAACTCTTGATCAAACCCCTCAAAATAATATATAATTTAATCTTGCGAACTAATACTTACCCTTTACTATGGAAACGCTCAACAGTTTACCCAATATTTAAAAATGGCATAAGGGAGGATATACAAAACTATAGGCCAGTAGCACTGATTTGTGCACTCAGTAAGCTTTCGAATCAATCGTTCATGAAAAAATTTCAAATCACGTTTATCCATGTCTAAGCGAAAAGCAAAATGGGTTCTTACCTAAGAGGTCAACGGTAACTAACCTAACATGTTTTGTACAGGAGGCAAATCAAGTTGTCGAAAATAATAGTCAACTAGATATTATTTTCACGGATTTTAGTAAAGCCTTCGACAAGGTTGATCACGAGGTTATGTTAAAAAAACTATACGCTTTTGGGCTTTCAGATCGACTCTTAAAGCTGTCAGCATCATATCTTATATAAAGGAGGGGAATCAGGAGATTTTTTCACAAGATCTGGTGTACCCCAAGGGTCCATTCTAGGACCCCTATTGTTTTTATTACTAATAGATGATCTGCCAGAGATAGTTCAGGACTCGGAATGTGCACTATTTGCTGATGATTTCAAATTATTCAAGGAAATCAAAAGTCAAGAAGATGTACTTCTGCTACAAAATGACATAGATAGAGTTTACGAGTGGTCCCTGGCAAATCGCCTCACATTTAATGTTGGCAAATGCATTAGTATGACAATTACTCGGAAAAACAACGAAATGACTTTCAGTATAAGATAAATAATGAATAGTGTGTAATTCCATGAGTGCGTAATTGCTTTACAACACGCATTACATACTATACGTTACCTACGGCCCTATACAGTGTGCCTTTTCCGGAGATCCAAAAATTCATATCATTATTATTATTAGTAAAATGACCTTTTATTCAGAAAAGACGCCTATATAGATAATCTTAAGTAGCAATACATCATCTGAATAATAAAGGACCCCGCACCATTCTTATGGGTTTCTGGGTCCAGGTGGAATTGGCTGAAATTATAGTATGTTATTCTATTCATTGTCCTGATCAAAAGTTCCCATGGGCCCAACTCAATCCTATGACTAGTTTTCGGGATTCAGCCCCTCAAAGATATGATTTTGTATACCTATGAGTGTAACTAGGCACTTACGACAAAACTTATTTTTGTGTATCTGTGCCTCGTAATGAGTTTTCAGTGTAAATTGTACCTTTAGAATCATTTCTTTCGATGAATACTCAAATTACTTGAACACGAACAACAGGGTGTTGACTGAATTCATGACAATAACAACTTCAATACCTTTATTGACTAAAACTTTTATTTTCGTTTAGCAAACAAAAAATTAAACCAAATAATTATTCAGATCCTTACCCAATGAACAAAGAATAAATAGAAATAGGAAAAAATATTTGTGAATTCTTCTCTTACATGACCCATCGTATGAAACTCAATTGATATGTCTGTATAAAAAATTAGGATTATTCTGCTCTGGCCTATTCGCAGCGTCTAGCACAGAATTGAATAAATGTGTTGAGAGGTAATGAATATTGGGCTCATGTCTTGCGTAACCCAAAAACCATAAAACACTCGCAACGTGTGCCAAGTGTTCTGGCACCTGATCTGCAGGTACAGTAATACCCCAAAATTGGCTCATCATCGTTTTGGCAATATGCAATCCATAGCTGATATTTCGTTGCATTACGAAATCGTGAAAATAATCGCACCCTCAAAAAACCAGCCTCATCAATCAGAGTATCTAACTCAAAGTATTCTTGTCCTTCGCGTTGCATCTTGTCTTGAACGTAAGATGGTGCTAGATGAACCTGATATGTGCCGACAGTAAGTTCTCTCAAATATGCTAACGTTAGATGCGGAAAGTCTGGCAACTGGCGCTGATCTAGACGGAGCCATTGGCCTCGTCTGATATGTAGATTTTGAGCTTCGACTCTTGCTTGTACGATATTGATACTCCTTGACCTCTCCAAAAGTTCTGTCGCTAATTCAGCATTGACTTCTTGTATATGCAAAAGTGGATGATACCTATTTATTATTGCTCCACATATCCGATAAAGTTCACCAAGGTGATGTACATGTGGCATTGCGATTATATGGTCAAAAAACTTGAACAGCGATTTGAAATGTCCGTTTCTTGCTTCAACTATCCATCTTGTTTTTGTGACTAGTGGCGTCTCATTTGCTTCTTCTGTTGTTAATTGGCGACATCCACGTTCAAGATGTGCCGGCATTCTATAGGAAATACCTAATCCTTCAAGTAGTGGTATGGCATCTCTATATCCTAAGTCCACAATAAAAATGTCACCTTCATGAAACCATTCCCTCATAACGTTCACATCACGTTCTAACTCATTACGCAACATTTGCGCATCGTTATTGCGCGAGTCTGCAAAATAGGGGCCTTGAATTGCAAGTATATAGCCATCTCAGTGCTCGAAAGTTTGAACTCTTATGAATATATGAGTAGGTTCCGTCAATATAAAGATATTAGGACTTGGATTATATAGTTCGTTAGTAAAATCACTAACATGTTCTGCTATATACGCTTGTCTAGTTATTGCATTAAAACCAATATTTTGATGAATGAATCTTCCCATCAAAGACTGCCTGACAGTAGCAACGGCCATACTAACTGCTTGTCTACTTGAATATCTGAATATTACCTTCAGAAAAGAATCACTCACTCCTTGTCTCATCTTTACCAAAAATGTCAAAAGGTCTTTCTTCATGGCATGCCGGACTGCTCCATTTTCCCTCGGCACTGGGATCTCAATATGTAAATAGTTCTTGAAATTGACCTCTATTAATGGAAGTCAAAGTGTGAAACTCATCATCATTGAAACTATCCTCATTTCCGAAATTATCTTGATTAGTTGCTGCGAGGCGAAGTGTCTCTAAAAATATTTGCAGTTGTTGTCCTTTTATTATGTATGGTCTATTAATGTACCGCAAAGTGGGAAGCACTTGATGTAAAACAAAGCCGCGATCATCTAAGTGTTGTGCACATGATCTTACTTCTTCAGGTATATAAATATTCTTGAGAACAAAAACGTTTATTCTTGAGTTGATCGATAATCTGTGCACATCATTATCTGCATTGCAAAAAGCACATGTACCGTTTCCGGTTTGTCTCAAAACATTTAATCGTAAGCAGGCAGGATCCAGCTCCTGTAACTCTTCTACAATTGATACATTGCAGTTTTTAAACATATTCTGCTATGTTCATTTAAATCTAATGGTGCCATCCCATTGCCATCACGTCTGAACATAGCAATCCCTCTTTTTTGTGCATTCTCTTCTCCGCACATCCGTGCCATTTGTCGTGCAGGAAATGTAATTTCACAAACGTAACATTGAAACCGGATTCTGTAAGCCATATTCAACTTCACAAACTAACAATGAAAAGTGAAATCGGAAGATGCGTCTTTGTGACAGTTCGTATCCATGGCATCATTTCCACCAAATTCAGAAAATATTTTGGAGGGTAACCCACTTCATAATCTAAATATTTCCATCGGTCAATGAGAATTAATCTATCCCAAATAATATATATATGTATATATATGTGAAATATGTGAATATGATGAACCTACAAATTGAACAAAAATACTCTTTTTAAGGCAGCCAATGCAAAAATTACGTTAAAAATATAAGTATATCTGTCTTAATAACACTCATAGCTGATACAAATTCTGTGCAACGCCCAGTATCAAATAAACTCTCATTTTATATTTGTTCATTGTGTATCAACCTAAATATGTACTTTAATTTTTTTTTGCTAAACGAAAATAAAAGATATTGATGAAGTATATTGTCCTGAATTAAGTCAACACCCTGTAGTCCGTATTCAAGTAATTTAAGTATTCATCAAAAGAAATGATTGTGAAGGTACAATTTATACTGGAAAATTCATTCTGAGGTACAGATACACAAAGGAATGTTTTGTCGTACTTACACTCATGAGGTACAAAATCACACCTTTGAGGGGCAATATCTCGAAAACTAGTCATAGGATTGAGTTGGGCCCATGTGAACTTTTGATCAGGATAATGAAAAGAATAACATACTATAGTTTCAGCCAATTCCACCGGGACCCAGAAACCCATAAGAATTGTGCGGGGTCCTTTGATCCAAAAAGTTGAAGCCGTTTTCGAGATCCAAAAATTCACATTATTATTATTATTATTATTATTTGTAAAATCGCCTTTTTCTAAAACAGAAGCCTATAAAGATGAACTTAAAAGGAAAAACTTCATCTCAATACAAAATTTTATCCAAATCATTAGAGCCGTTTCAGAGATCAAAAAATTCATTTTATAATTATTAATATTATGAGTAAAATCACATTTTTTCATGAAAATCGCCTATTTAGATGAACTTAAGTAGCAATGCCTCATCTGAATACAAAATTTGATCCAAATCGTTGAAGCCACTTTCGAGATCCAAAAATTATCATTATTATTATCAGTAAAATCATGTTTTTACAAAAAAGACGCCTATATAGATAAACTCAAAAAGCAAAACCCTATCTACATACAAAATTTCTCCCAAATCGATTGAGCCGTTTCCGAGATTTATATTTTGTTTAGGAAAACTGTGCGATTTGTTTACCGTGCGTAAGGAGCTATTTACTGAGGCTGCCAGTGTTTTTGTCCATTTTCTGCAGTGGCCGTACGTTAAACCCATTACCGCCCTGCCAGATACGTAGATTACGTTTATTATAGGACGCAAGACCCTGGCGAGGACGGCATAAGAATAAATTATCCACGTAGGTTTTCACTTCCTTTGAACCTTGTTACTCTTTTGTTTTTACCATTCAATTAACCTTTACTAACTTCAATACAATATTGAATAAATCATACTTCATTGGTACATGCAATACTTCGATATTCTTTCATTCTGTTTAATTCTTATTAGAGACAAATAATATACCAGCTAACATAATGTTAAATAACAAGGGAAATGAAGATTCACCAATTTCAGAGTTTTTCAAAGGAAAGAGTATTTTTATAACAGGTGGAAGTGGTTTTATCGGACGGGTTTTAATCGAAAAACTGTTGAGATCTTGTCCAGATTTGAAAAATATTTATGTGCTAATTAGACCGAAGAGGAATGTGAATATAGAAGAACGGATTAGGTCTATGACTGATGTAGCAGTAAGTAGCGTCATACTAAATGTGACTCATTGATTTTTTCTACAACTGTCAAAAAAAGTCAGAAACTAGTTGACAACAATAATTAATGAAATTTATGAAATTGGGCATCTATCCTGATAATGAATTCTTGATAACTATAAATTTAATTTAAGAAATATGAGATTTCCTTGACATAGTTGAGAGAAAGAGAAAGGTATTCGTTGCTTTACGAAGATTGTTTATTTATTTTGAATACAAATCTAAGAAAATGAAAAGTTACTTAGATGGACTAGTAATTCGAAAGTCAAGTCAACATTAATAATAATAATATTGAACTCGATGAATATGTTAAATATTCGCTTCAAATTTTCCATTTTGCGGGATAGTGTGAAGGGAAAGGGATTTCGACTCTGTCGAAATTATTCGTTTCATCTGTTTGAAACTCTTCGGCATACTCTTCGAACTTTGTTCGAATAATGAATCGATTAAACTATGCCAAATACATTTCATATTTGCAAAAATATATGAATTGGTTATTTTTTTTGACAGTTGTAGAAAAAATACTGTGGCTGGCGCAAGGAAAAAGACAAAGATTGCGACAGAAAAAGTTGATAGGAGGGGCGTACTCCCCCTCTTTTCGAAAAAATTGAATGAAATGAAATAATATCAGAAAAAATAACATGAAACAATGGGGATCATTGGATACCTTAATATAAAGGAATTTAACACTTGCCCACTTGGAATCTGGCTTCCAAGTAGGAATTCGAAATAATTTACGACGGTTTCATGCGTCCAAAATTAGTGCGAATAATTTGCTCGTTGGTCGGGGTTCTCCGAACCTATTTTTCGAAAAAAATTGCCGGAACTCACGAAAATTAAATATGGAAAATCTGTTGAAATCAGAAATGAGATGTCTGTGTTGTCGCTCAATGAGAACAAAGTATATTTTTCACTCCACCACATATGGATATTTTTTCATAAAAAATAACTCTTGTTCCGATTACAATCAGAGAGAGAGAACGTAGGAATTTACAAAATTTTACGAATGTTTTGGATGTAGAAAATTGCGAGAAATATGCCAATTTGAATTCAGAATAATCCGTAATGATAGTGGAAAAACATTGGGAAGGATTTTCGCAAATTGGCCAGTATGTGTCCATTGATATGATAAGATAGACGAATGAATAAATTTGTATTATCAAAAATAACACAATGAAATAAACTTAAAAAGTATTTCAAAAGGCTTTCGAACGAGGTCCTTCTAAGCATTAAATACAATTTTGTTTCGTAATGATAAGTATGGATAAAAAAATATATACAGTGAGGACCATGTTTGTTAAAAAAGTTGTAGGGTCATTCGATCTCTTCAATGGTTTGAACTTCATACATACAAAGCGCATCGTTTCAGACATTTATTTTTTCAAAAAGTTTGGGACCTTTGGTGTGAATACAATTCAAGAAATAGAAGCTACCCAAAATACCAAAACTACGTCACTTTCACTCGAAGCGCCTTTCGCTAACAAAGTTAGCAATCTCAAGAGCTATAGGCTTATGCTAGATAACAAAATTCCAATTCTATTTATACCTACTACTCATCTGAGTGGTTGATTGCACTCATTATCTATTTTAACTGTCCCTCTATTTATTCTACCTATTTCAATTATCTACTAGAATTATTTATTTTAAATCAGAATCTACCTGCTCTAACTTGTTTCGTATTTGATGACACTTAGATTAATTGAAGTGAAAATTATTGTCAAGCTGTGTGCACGTTCCAATGTAATTGGATGAAGAAAAGGTTTGTATTTCGTGCAGAAATTTATTTATAAAATGATAGCGAAGCGCTTTCGACTATAAAGTCATCATCTGCCATCTGCCATATTGAGGGAAAATATATGAGAAACAAAATCGGACCAAGAACGGTTCCCTGTGGAACTCCACAGGAAACTGTCTTGGCTCTACTCAGCTAACTGCCTATTTCAGCTATCTATCTTCGATCATTCAGATAGCTTCTGAATAGATTATTAGCATTCCCTCTCATTCCAAATTGCCCTACTTTGGCTTTTGCCAGTTTCAGCAGAACATCCAGGCAGACTTTTTTGTTTTTAGATAGTTGATACAACTTTGGCGATCGCGTTTTGAATTTCAATTATTTTGGAGACAGGACTGATATAGGACGATTGTAGAAAACATTTATTCTGTCACCTCCTTTGAATATTGGAACAACCTTTGCTTCTTTCAGTTATATGTAGGGGAGACCAGGTACAAAATTAACACTTTGTACTTCAACACTGGTTTGTGGGTAGCTATCGTATTTGTCATTGAGTAAATATATCCATATATAAATTTCGTTTATGCTCTACAAATTTGTATGGAAATTTATCCAATCAATCGCTGTTCTTTATGCATTTGCAGAGAACTAAAAAAAATCGTCGATTGTTACTTTCGACCCCGAGGTCAGGGCGAAAGTAACATAGTGTGGGTCGAAAGAAACATGACAATGGTGCGAGTAATGAATATAAAAATCAATATCAAATCAATGAATTATTTATTAAAAAAATATGCATTTTCAATCAGATTCGCAATTGTGATAGACATAGTGTTTATCATTATCGATGCATGCCGCATGAGACCAGTTTTTACATTCGATACATTGTATCCACTGCTCGATTGGCTGACTATTACTAAACTAATGAGACAAAAGCAATCTTCTTCGTCAGATGAATTGTTATTTTCGCAATTTTCCTTTCCTTTACTTGTCTTTTTTGTCTTCTTTCCTTTTCCGTTTCCTTTTGTGGGTGTCATTTTCATCTTGCCTTTTCCAGTATCAGATTTGCAAAATTGTTTTATTGACTGTGTTTCTTTGTGCGTATTCTTCTTCTATCGCATTTTTTTCGGGCGTATCAGTTAATATCGCAATCTTGCGTTTCTTACGCCCTTTATTTGTATCAGTCCTTGGACCTGCTCGTGGTAAAGGTCTAATATCCTGGGGTGAGAAATGTTTTTGTTGAGGAGAACTATTTTGTAGCCCGCTAGGTCCTGGTACTGGCGAGTTAGACTTGAGATCATTATATCTTAACGCTGGAAGATCGTCAGTTGACGTATTCGGTATATCTAGGGCTGAGGGTGCGTTAGATCTGGTCAACAGATCACTAGGTGGAATTTCTGTGTTAACTTGCAAGGGACGGTCTATCACAGATGATGGTGCGAAGTCAGTTGCAGTAAATATATTCCTATCAAATGGACTCACACCAGTGCAGGAAAACCCAGCAATAGCATTTTTATCAGTGACAGCAAGAAGAAATGCTTCTCTGACAATCCCAGGAATTTAGTGGATAGTCATCGTTTGACCGGGATGACTCCGCATCCAGTTATCTGTAGCTGTGTTTATCATTTTCTTGAATGGCCCAAAGACTGCTCTATCCAGTGGCTGAGGCTTATGTGTGCAGTGGGGTGGAAACAACACCAATACGATTCCATTTCTCTTAAAAAAATCTAGAGCTTCGATAGATATATGGGATCCGTGATTGTCGAGCAATAACAAGCATTTTTGATCAATTGTTGGCTTGGTCTGTTTTTTGAAGTGTTCCAGAAATAGCAAAATTTTGAATCTTGCATCCAGCCACTGGAATTCCCAGCACCAGCAGATCCAATAGCACCATCACGTATCACGTGGTCTTGATATCGTTTCAATGGAAATACAAAAAATGGAGGTATGTGTCCTCCAATAGCAACAGTTACTAATTTTCCACATTCCGCTGAGGTTACTGCACCTACTTATTTAATTCCTCTCTGAGCTACAATTTTGCTGGGTTTTTGTACTGTGGTCACCCCTGTCTCATCCATATTCCTGATATTCCTCGGCTCAAATTTATACCTATCCATAACAGCAGCTACGTTATCAAAAACATTTTTGACATTATGTTCATTAAAGCTCGAAGCTCGAGACAGGCTAGTTGCTTGGGGAGATCTCAAAGATAGGGTCGTGTGTCGTTTTAAAAAACCAGTCAGTCATTCCTTACCTGCCATCTGAGTGTCATGCCATTTTCCTGGACATTTTTTACCATTTTTAATCGTCAACTCGTACGCCAGCTTACGTACTTCAGATGGGGCCAATCCAAAATAAATTCCAGTGCACTCAATTGAATAGTCCTTTAGTTGTTTTTCTTCATCAATAGTAAAGTCACGGTTGACGCAACGATAGCCAACTATTGCACTAGTATTTGCTGCCTTCAATTTTTTCACGTACCTGTATAATGTCACATGGCAAACATTGTATTTTTTTGCCAGATATCTTATTTTTTCACTATATTTAAAATGTTCGTCAGCCGCTTTTCTATATACGGTGGTCCGTCTGCCATAAGAGCCCGTGTATTTTTATACTTTTTGACAGAGGTTTTTCTTCTTTTTATTATGATTTTTTCTTCGTTTTTTTAGTGTGTGCATGCATGGTTTTTTAGTGCCATAAACATCTAAAGTTTGTTGTGAATAGTGAAAATTTAATCGGCTGTTCAGTGCGTGTTGAATCCTATTTCGTGATATGACACTTGTTCATTTAAAGATTTTTCGATTTATATACAATATTTGGGGTGAATATAGTTCTCCAAAAATACTTAAGGGTTGACATAATTCCTTGGGCAGTGTTACAATTGTGTTACTTCAGATCATGCCTGGAAAACTGCGCTGTAGCTTCTTGCAAGAACAATCAAGAAACTCTCAAAAGAATGGGTTCAAGCTTAATATTTTATAGATTCCCAAAGAGCAGAGATTTTGTGTCTTCCACCATTTGCAGAGAATGGATACGTCCCTGCAAAAGAGCAGACAAGTTCAATGCTGAGACGTATAGGATTTGCTCTGACCATTTCACAGTAAATGATTATGAAAGGAATATGAAGAGTGAACTATTAGGTGAGTTAATGACAACAAACCCCAATTATTTTAATCAAATATATTTTTTAGGCCTTCCATTGAAGTTCTGAAGAAAACTGCAGTTCCAACAATTAACCTGGACGGAATGACAAAGAGTGCAACAGAGCAAACAGCTCGGGAAAAAAGGGCCATCAAGAAGGAAGCAAAGGAAGTATTGAACACACTACTTGCATCCACAAGTATGGGCCCAAGTGTCCCATCTACTGTTGGAAACTCTTTTACGAGCACTGGTTAATATTATAGACGAATAAACAAATTATTCAAAGTACTCAGACAGATGGTAAAAACACTATCTATTAAAAATTTCTGGAGAGTTTTCCTGAAGTCGATAAAGCTGTCAATATTTGTGTTTCTGGTAACTTATTGAAAATAAACACATTTTTGAAAATGACACACTGAAATTACTTTTATTTCTGGTATTCATTGAATGTGGAGTTCACCAAAGACAAATACCAAATCTGAGGTAGGAGTCTACTTGTGCATATTACAAATTCATCATCTATTTGTCCTCTAGTTAGAACACATTTAACATCTTTGAATTCCTGTTTTATTTGAACGAATTGTTTTCTATACTTCAAAAAATATGATATCCAGCTCAGAGGCTATCCTCTTATTCCATATTCATATAGCTTCGATAGTAAAGTATTACAATTGACACAGTCGAATGCCCTGCTGAGATCACAAAAAATCCCAACAGGACACTCGGCGGCCTCAATACATTTGATAATTTAACTATAAAATGAATTAATTCCTTATTAATAGATTTTCCTTGTTGTTTTTCTGTTAATATTTTATATATTTCTAAGAAATCATCAAAACGCAATAAAAATACATATTCAAAAATTTTTCTGGTCTATAGTTTTCAAGCGATAATTGGTACTTTTTTATAAATATTGGAATAATCTTACCCACTTTCAAACAGGAAGTAGTGAATAATAAATTCTCAAGGTGAGTAAGTGATTTATTTACAATTTTTTTCACTAAAAACAGGTATAGGATTAGAGCCGGAAGACCTTTTATTTTTTAATTTGTTTTAAGAAGTATTTCCTATTCATCTTCTCCATAAGGGGTTAAAAAAAAGGAATCATCAGATTACTCTACAATCTAATACATGAGTTCTATTCTTGTTGGTCAAGTTTTCAATTATTTTTTTCTGAGCATTTGTGAAAAAAAAACGTTGAAAGATTAGGCAATCAAGTGGGGATTACTTGTTTTTTTATTTTTATTTCATATTTTATCTATCACTTTCCAAGCAGTTCTAGATGGATTGCTGGAATGGAATATTTATTTTGATAATATTCTTTTTTTACCTTGTATATAGCTCGGTGTGTTTTCTTTTTGAATTTCGATAAGATGGTTCAAGAACAGGATATCTTTTATATAAAAAGCTCAGCTCTTCTCTTCTTTCCAGCCTGTTTCGACTATGCATAAAATATCTAACGAAGGAAATACTTACATTGATATCGTATAAAAGGTGACTTTTTAGATATATTAAGGTTACCCACATTCACTAAGAGCAAGGTGGGTTTAAAGATACAGTCTGGTGAGTTTCCTGATCTCTCATCCTTTGGTGGTTTCTTTTCTTGCTGAAGTCTAAAAAACGGGAAATGCAGGAACCATATTGCCACAATTTCTGGTACACAGGTTTTTCAAAATTGTCTTGTAGAATTCGAACTTTGAAGGACATACGAATGAGGATGTTTAGAGTTCAGCGATTCACATTCAGCTTCTGGCAAATTCAAATATATCCATACCAACAATTAATAATACCTACTTCTCTTTTAAAATCACTTCCTCAGTCACATTATCGAATGTCACTCCAATTTTTCGATAAAACTCATTAAATCCTATTTATTAACATAGACCCATCCTTTGCATCAATTTTCTACAAACATTTTCAGTAAATCGAAGTGCCTTGTTGTGGCCTTATCACGAAATGATGTTCAAAATCGCACTTAGCATCAGTTCAATTTATGGGTTATCTACAGCAAACTAGAGCTACTAGAATTCTAAGAACTCAATTGAGCAAAAGAAAATTAACACACCATCCAGAAACACCAGAAAAATGAACAGGTTTGCCTTATAAATACCGAGATAAAACGTTTTGAAAACCGAGAAAAATGCATGGGCCTATGGCAAACCAACATGAGTGTAGGCCCGATGACGTCACTCACAGATGGTGGCATGCGGGGGGGTTGGCAGATAAAATCAGCAAATTGGGCTATCCTTTATTGTAGATAGTCGTTGGACGCTGCCGGCTATCTTCTGACACTAGCGGGGCAGTGTTGCCACTATTGGAAGAACCTACAGAGCGTTTGTTACTTTCGACCCGCCGTTACTTTTGTACCCGGTCTCCCCTATGTATGTATGTATGTATTGATGATGTGCGACAAAGGTAGAGCGATATAATCGAGCGTGGTTTTCAGCTTCCCATTTGTGATACCATCTATCCCCGGTGCCTTATTATTTTTTAGTTCACTTATAACTCCCCTGGCCTCACTTGGATTTGTGTGATTCAGATACATAGACTTCTCAGTGGAAGCACGCTAGAGTCCTACCACTTTGGAAATCTTTAGCCGTTTTCGATGTATCCTATTTTTTAAAACTGAATTCGTAGAAATTCCAAGTGATGCTTTTTGATTCCGAAAGTGGGAGGAATTAGGTATGTGATAATTTTTCCATTCAAATCTCTGATAACTTCATTCTTTTCGTGAATGAATGTAACAATTTGGGTATATGACAAGCTTCGGACAAAACATATCAGCCATTTTGAACGAGACCGAGACCGAGACAGAGACGGAGACGGAGACGGAGACGGAGACGGAGACGGAGACGGAGACGGAGACGGAGACGGAGACGGAGACGGAGACGGAGACGGAGACGGAGACGGAGACGGAGACGGAGACGGAGACGGAGACGGAGACGGAGACGGAGACGGAGACGGAGACGGAGACGGAGACGGAGACGGAGACGGAGACGGAGACGGAGACGGAGACGGAGACGGAGACGGAGACGGAGACGGAGACGGAGACGGAGACGGAGACGGAGACGGAGACGGAGACGGAGACGGAGACGGAGACGGAGACGGAGACGGAGACGGAGACGGAGACGGAGACGGAGACGGAGACGGAGACGGAGACGGAGACGGAGACGGAGACGGAGACGGAGACGGAGACGGAGACGGAGACGGAGACGGAGACGGAGACGGAGACGGAGACGGAGACGGAGACGGAGACGGAGACGGAGACGGAGACGGAGACGGAGACGGAGACGGAGACGGAGACGGAGACGGAGACGGAGACGGAGACGGAGACGGAGACGGAGACGGAGACGGAGACGGAGACGGAGACGGAGACGGAGACGGAGACGGAGACGAAGACGGAGACGGAGACGGAGACGGAGACGGAGACGGAGACGGAGACGGAGACGGAGACGGAGACGGAGACGGAGACAGACACGGAGACCGAGACGGAGACGGAGACAGACACGGAGACCGAGACCGAGACCGAGACCGAGACCGAGACCGAGACCGAGACCGAGACCGAGACCGAGACCGAGACCGAGACCAAGACCCAGACTCTCTCTCAAGGGTCAAGACCAAGACCAAGACTCTCTCCCAAGGGTCTTGGTCTCGGTCTCGGTCTCAGTCTCGGTCTCGGTTTTATATCTACTCAATATTAAGAAAAATCTGATGGAAAAGGAAAATATTATGGCATTTTATTTCAAATATTTATTTTTCATATGGTATAGTCCATTTCAAGTTTACCGTACAGTAAATTCTCAGAAAACAAAATTATTTGGTATGCATATTTTAGTACGTGTGCTTATCGTACAACGGCAATATTTCAGCTCAATTTACATTGTTTTCGACTATTTAGGTATACAATTTCGAACACCACCCAGATTATCATAAAAAGTGTTTACCGGCTATTGTTAGGATAAAAGATAAGCCGAGTATATTCCCAGTCATAGGCGTACTTCCAGGAGAATTACTTTATTTGTTTAGGTTCCTTCATTATTATCAAACTAGTTTTGTCCAATTGATTATAGGCGAGTGAAGAGATCTGACGTAATTAGGATTTAATTTTTGCGATAGTTGATAGTGATTTTATCGAATATGAAATTAACTTGTGATTATGGACCAGTGAAAAAGTCAAATGTGAACCGTTCATCACGTAACGAAAATAGTGTTATGTTGGGTTTACAGATTCAACTAAACTAACAATTATGAATTAATAATCATGAATCATCATCACAGAATTAAGAAGGTGTTCAAGTCTTGATCCCCACAATCCATATAAAATATTTAATGAAATAATCAAAATAACACGAAAAATTCAACCTGATATTTCACCAAATCTGAGCTATTTTATACCAAACCCGCCAAATTCAACAATGAAATTTGATGGAATTCTAACATAACAAGTTCTTTCCATCGACAAACATTCTCAATTCTTAGTGATCTTAGTTGTTAAGTTGAATGTTAAACTACTTAGTAATTATCAATTCTTAATTTAAATGACAAGACGAAGAAGTATAAATCATAAGTTCTGATATATTTACCATTCATAGTTCTTAGTTGTTAGTTAGTTTGATTCTTAGTTTAGTTGAATTTAGAAACCTAACATTATACTGAATTAAAATAATTTCTCTTCATCTGAAACAGAATATGAGGAAGCATAACACCGTAAACTGTAGCTGAGAAGTTTATTTTACCTTTTCTCCAATTAATATTGTTTATTTGATTTTGATTAAAAAAATCGTAATTTAACATATTTTTCGTTTTTTGTTTTAGTACAATAGTTGTTCAGATTTTGTAACACTCTATATTAAGCTTACTTATACAGTATGGGCCATAATGTTTGCAGTATATGGAAAAAAAATTATTATAAGAATTAGAAAACGTATGTTATAGGAGATCATTTCTGCATATTGGAAAACCTGATAAGCGATATTGACATACCCCACGTGACTACCAATTTAGAAAAATGTATTATGAATTGGGGTTATTTGTGAAGATAGCAAAATTTTAGGCCCTCATACGTGATTTGAAATATCAATTTGAAAAAATTGAAAATCGCAATTTTTCTATATTATTAATTATTTTTTACTAATTAAAAAACACTACTTTATTAGTCTCAACTAATTTTTAGGGATCGTTGTAAACTTATGTTATAGATAATTAATGTAATCTGTTCCCAAATGGTGGTGCAAAATTTCAAAAACTAATTTTCACTATTACTCTTGCTTTTGCAATGGTTCATATTTTTTTAAATATGAAGAGACCACATAAAAAACTTTTCTCGACCGCAATCAAGTTTTTATTTTTTTTCCACAAAACTTGATTGCGGTCGAGAAAAGTGTGGACTCTTCAAATTCAAAAATATATGAAAAATCAGATGAATTTGGAAGATATGAACCACTGCAGCAACATTGAAATTTTGCACCACCATTTGAAAACAAACTTAAAAATTTACATTTTATTATTTACAGTTTATAACGTTCCCTAAAAATTAGTGGGGACCAAAATCAATCAATAATCAATAAAAAATCAACAAAAAAATATTCATAAAAAAAATGCGATTTTCAATTTTTCAAATAGATATTTTAAATCCAGTTTGTGGGCCTAAAATTAAATTATAAAGAACTGTCTCAAATAACTTTTTTTATTTTTACAAATAACACCACTTTTGTCAATTCGTAATACATTTTTCCAAAATGCCGCCATATTGTTAGTCCTGTGGCATAATATCAAAATCGATTATTAGGTTTTTCAATATGCAGAAACGATCCCCTGTAAAATATTTTTTGTAACTCTGATAATAAAAATGTTTCCCAAACCTTTATTGCCAACACTGTTTTTTAAATTTGAGGTAGGTAGTTTTAGAAATATCAAAATTTGTAAATAATAGTAGAAACCTATAATTCTATATCTTCAAATTCTAAGAAATTACTAAAAACATTCTTCATTCACTTTGTGAAATATATTTTTTCAACGTTCATTCATATTAAATAAAACGAAGCATTTGTAAATTATGCAGGCCTATGTATTTCGAGGTTTCGGCGATTAGTGTTCTGAGAATTTACTCTACCTTATTCTTGAAATGGATGATTAGTTTTGTTTCCTCAACATATACTGATCCCAATCCCAACTAACCTCCGACATACATTTTTAATTATTGTTCACTCAAAATCGAAAATACATTTTTCAAATTCCGTATTGCAGTTTAACAGTTTACACCAACTGCGTTGTTGTCACTTCCAGATAAACTTGGCAACGATTTTTTTTATAATATGCCTAAAATCTATCATACATTACCAGTGGAATACAAGGAATTCGCATTGAGTAATTCAAATAAATGGCTGAAAATATTGATTAATTTATCCATACATGTTAATATATTATGAGTTCAAGAATTATATTCTTCTGTAGTTCAGTTGCGTAAATTGTTTCAAAACTTTATTCTTTTATTTTTTTGCATCACTTTCAACAATTTGTTTCGATATTCTTATCATCACTAACAAATTATTTGGAAAACTATTCAAAGTATCTACTTTCCTATGCATAACGAAATGATTATTATTACAGTTGTTCGATAAGTTGAGGAACGTGAACAGCAATTTCCTGGACAAAATCATACCTGTTAATGGTAACATCAGGGAACTCAAATTGGGTAAGTAATTATACTACTCTGTACTAATACAGAGAATATATATCCCTCAAGAGATGCTTTCTCTTGATTATTTTGATTTTAGTTGATTATTCTGCAAAAAGTAATGAAAAATTACCACATTTGTTCATACTGCAAGACTACATGTTATATAGTGTGATCAGAAAATCCTGACTTTTAAGCACCCTTTCCCAGATAGCACTGAACGTCCCGAGGATGTCCATTTCATGTCCCATTTAGGTCCGAACGTCCCAGAACCTAATATGGACATCCTGGGGATGTACGAGTCGGAGACGTTTTTGGGACGTCCGATGCGAATATCCTCAGGACGTCCCCAGGACGTCCAAACTCAGCTCAAATTCATATTACCGACTTACAACATTATTTTCGTGTCTTGTGCCTTTTTCAAAAATTCAAAACGTGTTTTGCTTTAATTTTTCGTCATAAATTTCATACATTTTCCACTGAGCTTATTTAACTCAGTGAGTTTCTTCAGTTGTCACCAGTATTAGATGAATAATCGTTATATCGTTATCAATATTGCATGGTTATTCTGTTCGCGCTAGATTAGTCAGGTCAGGTTAGGTTTGCTATTAATTCACGCATTTTCAACTCAATTTGCCTCATTCTTATCTTTTCGTTTAAACTTTCCGCCATTGCAGTGACTAATTACAGAGCACTTATTGCGTTCCTTTTATTGTCGTCTATATTTCAGTGAGTTCACAGTCTCGAGTCGTTGGGATGGCGACTTGAATCACACTCTTGATTGTTGATTATTTCTCTAACAATTCTCCAATTATTTTTTCCAAAAATAGACTTTTATGTCAAACCTGTGAAGTCTGTGATTTGTGCCATTTGTGGTCCTGTGCTGTGTCTTATCTCTTGCCTTGTGGTTTCTTAACCTAACTCATAAACATAATTTCTGGTTGTGGCGGAATTTGAAGTTATTTTTACAATCAAAAGAATACTTTGATCTGAGAAAATATAATATCCTGTATTTATTTCTGTTGTGAGCCGTGCCTTCTATACTGTTCTATAGGTATTATGTTTTGTAATTGTAAATGTAAATGTTTGTGTCAGAATTTAAAATAATTTATAAATGTTTTTTCAAAAATCACTTTCCATCATTATTCTTTTCACTTTTTCTAGTTGGTATGTCACTTTCTGTTGACTAGGATCAAGGATTATAGAAAACCTTGAAAATTGATATCCTAAAAACATCCTGAGGATGTCCAAGGGACGTCCATGGAAGACCTTACAGGGGCACATAATGGACGTCCCCAGAACGTTCCAATTTGTACACAAATTTTTGATATCTTATAAAAACGGATACAGAAGCGATCACCCTTCTCAATGTATTGTAGCGGCCCTGCCTCTGGAATTCGTAACCGACGAAACAATTAGATTAGATTAGGGGCTTTCTTGCTACAAGCCTCTACACCGCGACCTTTTCAGATCTATTGTGTGTGTCCTCGACATCATTTAGAGTCCTTCATTTAGCTCTGCTCTCGATACGATACTCCAAGGCTAGTTTTTAAAACTCCCATGAATCTGGGAGCTATTAGTTTTTCTTCTCCCAGCGTTAGAAGCATTAGCCTTGACAAGCCCTCGCAATGGCATTGTATGTGTACTGATGTTTCATCTTCTTCCTGATAGAACCTGCATAGCAATTATTCCGCCAGAATGATTGTACTCAAATAGTTGTTGAGCCTAGAGTGCCCTCTAAAAAGTCCTACTAGTATTTCAGCAGTATTTCTCCTCTGGCTTACTAGATGTTGGCTGCGGTTGTTTGATAAACCCTTTGACATGTCTCATTCCTGGTGATTTGTTCCACCATTCTTGAGACTTCTGTTGGATCCATGATTTGGTATTTGTTTTTAGTAAAGTAAACACAAATCGCTCTCAGAGATGTAAGTGGATCACACACACACGTTCCACATCACACCTGTGAGTCGAGTTGCGACCCTTTGGGTCGTTTTTTGCTTAACATTTTGATGCCAAATGTTACTCGAAGGTAGGTGAATGTGACTTTTATTTCAAATCTTGTTTTGTGTCACATTGAGGTAACATTATGATCACAATGTGAAGTTGACTGAATCATCCACTGTTTCTCAAGGTACTTTTCAATTCTTTTTCTGAGTCATTTTCTGAGTCATACTCCGGTTTATGGGAAGCCGTCCTAAGAGCATTATATTATGCATTCCAAGAATGCTATACATATTAGATTTTCATGTTCATGAGTCAATTAAACTGCTGAGTGCTGATAGAAAAACATGTTTAATCAACACCCTCTACTGCATGATAATATGATTATAAGCTGCAAAAAAATGATATGCGAAAATATCTTTGATTGGTTTAATAAACGGATTGATATAAAGGAAAATACATTTTTCTCATAAATAAACAGAGCCATATATGGCCTTGTATGCACCTGAATGAAAAATGTACTTTCAACCCTCGGTCACATATTTCATATTTGATACGACAACTATCAAATTAAGTAAATAATCAGGAAATAGGAACGAAAAGAAGTCTACAAGACTCTCCAGTGTATCAAAACATGCTGATGGTAACCCAGCCTCACCAAGAAATGAAAACTGTTGTGCATCATACTCCTTCACCTTCTTCTCTGTCCAAATTATTTCATCTCTTTTAGGTTTAGTTTGTTTTGAATAACTTTTTACTTGCACATTGTTTTTGATTGATATACGTTTTGTTTTTTTCGTAGATGATGATGTTGAAGGAATATCGTCTTCTTCTCAGATTCAGTTTTTGATATTTATTAACTCGATATTTTTATTTTTTTATACACGATGTTGAGGTGTCGAATAATCGCTGTCGGAGACTGAAACTATATCGTCTTCACTCGACTTCCCATCTCCTGGATTATCATTCACGAACTGGAAACTATTGTAAAAAAAATCGGATCCATAGCTACAAAAGATATGTACTTATATGAAATATATCTGAACGTTGATGAAAAATTATAATTCCGAAAGTTCATATAAAGCAGCCATATATGGCTAATATAGAAAACAAGTATATTTCTGAAAGTTCATATGAAGCCATATATATTATGGCTTCGAGATTTTAGCACAAAACAAAAAACTTATTAGGAAATATCATACTCACCAAAGAGAAGACATGCCATCCATGCTAAAAAAAAATATTTCTGAATAAACTTACTTTCAATTTCCACGTTGTTGATTGATTAACCTCTTCAGATTTTTGCGACTCTAACTTCAAATGCACGTGATGAAATAAGTTTGGATATGTGGTAAAGTAAAACCTTCACTGGCCTGCCAAAATTATGGATGATTAAGTGTTCAAGGTCAACTTTCATACGCCACCACTGGCCTGAACTGCTGGATGCAGTGTTGCCACAGACCTATGAAATTTCGTACGAGCACGCTCTGTCGAAAACGTGCGAGATTGTGATTGAGAGAGCGAGATTTGGGTTTTGCGAAAAATTGGTTTTAGGATGTCAGGATCATGCGCAGTTGATAACAAGTATTCGCTTCGCCTTAATTTTCGTGCACTTTTTTCAACTGCGCATGCTCCTGACGTTCCAGGATTTTTAATTGGATCTAAGATACCTAAAAACACTGGGGTACATACCTGCAAAACTGTGGAATAAAACGCGAGATATTCGCCAACTTGATTAATGCGAATACTAATGAATTAGTGGTATGCTTTTCGAAAATTCCACAATACTTTCGTGTATCGCCACCGTCGTTTTTCTTCTTAAGGTGAGTTTCCATGAATAGAAATTCCAAGTATTGCGTACTAATATGAAATGAAAAACAACATAAGTGGAATATACGGAACTATACTGTCCCAGGTAGTATTAATTGTTACTGATATCAATTTTAGAAAATCTTTATTCAATTTATGTTGAAATACAACTAACTAGAATTACCTATAATGCATTTGATATAGGAGTCTTGAAATTTAGGTACATGAAAAATAACCTTTAGTACTGTCAACGACTGAATACTCTGAAGACGCCATCTCTTGATCCAATCACAGAAGCACACCACTAATTCATTTGTTTTGTCTCCAAAATAATCAAAACAAAATCGAATCAGTCCATACATCAGGGTTTTTAGATATCTTAGCTGGTTCAACGTACTAGAAAGCGGTTCGACCTTAGCGCTAGCATCTAATATTTTCAATTCCCAATAATAGAACAGTCGGATACCTAATCCTTGGTGGAATCGAGCCTATATTTACTATTTGGACCATGATCTAACGGCTATCCACAAAACACACGTGTCACGTTCTGTATATTCTGACTGTCTACAGTACAGTGTCTACTATCTAAGTGTCTAATACAGAACACACAACACAGAACTTAAACACGGTGTCTACTAGTCTTCGAATATTTCTTTTTCTCTTACGTGGGAACTCAGCCCAATATTTCTTCTTCTTTTACTTGGGGCCTCAGCCCAAGGGCGTCGCCAGCTTATGACTAAGGGGGGGGGGCAATGGGGCAATAGCCTCTGAGGCTATCCACTCATATCGTGCGATATTTGACAAAGGGGGGCGAGAGAGATCTCGCTCGATCGTGCGAGCTGTGGCAGCACTAGATGGATGTAAGATGGAAACAAAAAATTATTAGAGTGGAGGAACCATTTATGGCGCCGTATGCGATAGAGGGCTAAAGAGTGGACAGGTCATAGGTCACTGAAGAAACGGCTTTGATGCCATTAGTTCCTAGTCCAAATTGTTACAATTCACATTATTATACATATCTCTGACTGGCTATTTACTTACTCTGGTCCCGCGACTCCCGCGCTTTGAAACTGGTTCTAGGCCACCCCAGCTTGCGACAGGAGGAAGAAGCACTCCGAGTCTTTGGGTTTAGAGATCATTCAGAGCTTTGCTCACGACTTGTAAAAGATCAATGCAGTTTATTTGGAAACGAACGGAGGTTCATCAGCGAATACATTTGACGGAAATAATAATTAGATGAATTCGTTTATCATGCATGATCATAAAAATGTTTCAATCTTTCACACTTATTGAAGTCGTTTTGATACCTATCAATTATGGGGCTATCTATCACTCAAATTGTTACTGGATGAATAATTGAATATATTAATGATCAATATGATAAAATGGAATGTGAAAATTATATACACGTACATATATAGGTGTCAATTTTCGTGAATACCTACATCAATATTTGGTTAGTCACAGATTTTACTGTTTTGACATATTTCGTTAATTATTTTATTAATTGATAATATTTGGGTATAAACACATGAATATTTTCATACAGGTATCAATTCTTCTAAACATTTCTGAAATCGTGCAAAGTGGACCATTTCGATTATTCGTACCAAGAGTTATTATGAAATGTTTCAGATATGCACCATTCATTGTTCATTTGAAATTATTCAAAAAAAAAACCATTCAACATATCTGAAACGTTTATGAAGTCATACTGAATATTAATATATCGAGTTATTTTGAATTATTTCAATTAGTTACAGTTTATGTAAAATATGAAATATATAAATATATCAAACTGAAGTTTTTTTGTGATGTTTCATTTATGAAAATTGTTTCAGAAATGTTTCCAAATAAGGTTTCGATTATTTACTACAGTACTTTTGAAAATTTTAATAAAAGTTCCATGTTCACTGAGAAGATGAAGTTCACTTTGTGCGCTGCTTGCGTAATAAGGTATGTAATTCAAAAATATGTTCATCTGGAATCATTGTAGTAAACAAAGGGCGAATAATTTGAATAAATGATTGGGTATCGTATAAATAAAGTGAAATCAGTAGACCGGGGGATGATGACAGATTTTGAGACACGATTCTACTCAGTATGTCTTGTAAAGGACAATATTGTATATATTGACTATATTATAATTTTGCAAATTTTTTTACAATTTTTATAAAGAAAACTCGCACAACTTGTATGCTATTTCTTATTTCATCTCCATATACCATGGTTATAATAAAAACAGAAAGACATACTGCTTAAAAACATGGAATTTTTTAAATTTATTGTGCAACTTCATTTTCATTTTTTAGTATGACGAACTCGCACAACTCGTGTGCTATATTACATATCAACAATTCAGGAGGAGGTATGTTACTACAAATTTTGTGCTGATTAAAATCACGGTATGTTATTCCATACCTGTTCAAAATTGTTGTTATTGTTGTTTTTTCCGTTAACTAGCTGTCGTCCCCTTACGAACGGCAGCCCTCAAAAGTCGAAACTTGTGCGAGCCAAGGATTAACGAGGTCTTACCTTTTAACGTGCGATTCCTAGCACTTTCTCGGGCCATCAGATAAAAATCTGAAGTCGCTGAGGATTCGAACCTAGCCGACCAGCAGTTAATGGTTTTGAACGATTCAGTCTCAACCACTGAGCTACTTGACCCTTTTAAAATGTTTGCAGTGTTAACAGTACTTAGACGTACTCAATCGGTATGCCATATTTTTTTCAAGCAGTTTCAAAACAACAACTTGTACACTTATCAATGGCAGCCTGTTTGAAATCAAGGAAAATTTACTTATTCTAATACAAATTCACGTGATCATACCAATCCTTCGGACCCGCCCTAACGGTATGCCAATGGTTTTCTGAGTATTTTATTTTTGTTATTTCATTACAAAACACATAGCAGCCTGATTAAAATCGTAGCGAAACACATATTTTTTGAACAAATGAGAATAATTTTTCAATACGAAGAATCCAGGACGACTCTTTTATTCCTTGCCTTATTATCATGAGGATATACGGACAATATTGTCATCTAAAAGGCATACTAAGTAAAATCTTGTCTTAAAATCTGTCACCATCCCCCGGTCTACAGGTTTCTCTATTAGGAATTCCTTATCAAATTTTATTTTGAATCTTATGGAAACAGTGGGATGAGGATGTGATGGTTTGGATCAGGAATTACTCATCAGAAATTATGCGATTCCATTCAGTTTTTATACAACCCAGAATGACTAAGAATTCAAAAGTGTCGATAAGAAAACAAGGATACGGAGTATGAGAGTTTGTTCGATGATGTATTCCAGTTTCAATCACAATAATGTTTTTTATCCTCATTCAAAAGCTTGAGAACCTATGTGTGGAAATTCACAATCTATAATCTTATTCGGTATCGTATAAACAAGTGGGTTCAGGATTCGATGGTCCAATCTGTATTTGGAATTCCGTATCAAATTTTATGCGAATCCTATGAGATTTCATGAGATCCAACCGAACATTATGAAACCAAGTGGAATATTCAAAACAAAATGTTTCCGAGAATATTACTAAAATACTCGAATAGATAATTATAATCATATTACGCCAGAATATTTCAAAAATATTTCAGAAAGCTAAGTCACAAGATCAACCAAATGAAACAATCCAGAAAAACCTACTCGGAGTGCTTATTCCTTTACTCGGAAGATGGTGCAGCCTATACTACGTTTTGTAGCGCGGGATTAGAACACTTATAGCCAGCCATGGTATGATGCGAGTTGTAATAATACGGGCTAGGAACAGATCGTGACAAGTCTGTCTAAACAGATCTACCAGCTTCTCGATTCTGTTAGAAATTAATGTGTAATTTACATAATTTTCTATCAGCAGTTGAAGTTGAATATTTCTGTATGTGCAGTAATCAATGGATTCATTATTTTCATATGAAACGTGCCAGGAACAATCCCGCATAATATCAATAACTTTTTTTCAAATAATCAAATAACTGCTGTAAAATCTCATACGTTATCATCCATTTTCAACCTGCATGACCTCACAGAAACATGTAGCATTTATCCTAGGAATCGCTCATAGAAACAGATAACAGTTATGTCTAAAAACACATTCAAATATCGTAGATTCACGTTAGGAAATGCCATTAGAAATTAAAGGAATATGTATCTGTAATGTCTTTTAAATACTGATGAATATCGAATATGGCTCTATAGGGAATCACGGTTTCACTATCCAGCTTGGATCTCACAAATTCTCATAAATATTTTTTGTGTCAGTCTCTATGAGACATTTTTGGCAGGGAAGTGACGTAATTTTGGTGTTTTGAGAAGCTTTTATTCCTTGAATTGTATTCAAACCAAAGGTTCCAAAAATTCATTTAATCGATGACATTTACATTGTGAATTGAAAAAGCGTAATATATGCTCAACAGAATAGTACACTATGACATGAGCAATATAATTCTCTACGGTGAAATTTCTAGATTTTTTGTGTGGAATATATACAGTGACCGCCAAAAAGTATGTACCATATGGGAAAAAAGTTTATTATTAGAGTATTGGAAAAAAGATTCTTGGGAAAAGTTTGTGCATGTCCGATAACCTAAAATTAGATTTTGACATATGTCACGTGATGGCTGGTATGGCGGCAAATAGAAAAAAATTACTATGAAAAGGCAAAAAGTGGGGTAAAATGGCAAGATATCAAAAAAAGTTATTTCAAAAAGTTACTTAGAATTGAATTTTTCACACATATACAAAGTTTGAAAAGATAATGAGAGAAAATTGAAAATAGCTATTTTTTTAAAATATTTTTCTAGCTGTATGAAAATATCAAATTATTATCTTATGAATAGCTTGACCATACTAAAACATTTGTATTTCAATGAGAATGACAAAATGTTCTTATTTTCTCCACACCAGTGAGCATTAAACTAAAAAAAATGTATTTTATCAAAACCCAGGCTGTTACATTGGTTCGTATCTAACAGTTATATCAGAATTCCACGACCATTGTGATGACATGACACTCCAGAAACATGGTGTTTTCCAGATTATAATCAAGTTTCGATGATAATCGTGCCAGAGCGTTTCACTTCGCGTGTAATGTTGAAAACTCTAGCCTCTTTAATTTGACGCACTATTTTTAAGATTATGTGCGAAGTGAAATGTTCGTGTACGATTATAACCAGAAAAGCACGATATTTTTGGATTTCTCCATCATCGCAATAATCGTGGAATTCTGATATAACTGTAAGATACGAACCAATGTAACAGCAAGGGTTCTGACAAAATTCAATTTTTTTAATTTAGTGCTCTCTGGTGTGGAGAAAATGAGAAAGTTTTGTTATTATCATTGAAATACAAATATGTTAGTATGGTCAAGCTATTCATAAGAAAATAATTTAATATTTTTATAAAGCTAGGAAAATATTTGAAAAAAATTGCTTTTTTCAGTTTTCTCACATTTTCTTTTCAAACTTTGTATATGTATATAGAATTGAATTCTAAGCAACTTTTTCAAATTACTTTTTTCGATATCTTGCCATTTTACACGACTTTTTGTCTATTCATAGTACATTTATTCAATTTGCCGCCATAACAGCAAAATCGATTTTTAGGTTATCGGACATGCACAAACTTTTCCCAAGAATCTTTTTTCGAATACTCTAATAATAAACTTTTTGGTACATACTTTTTGGCGGTCACTGTATATATTTTTTAATAATTTTTATCATGAGTGTTTAGGATGTCTTCAAGTATTTTGCTCTATATTTTTTCTCGTTATGTTTCAGGAATCAGCGAGAACGATAGAAAACGCATAATTGAGAATGTCAGTATCATATATAACGTCGCTGCTTCTGTGAGATTTGACGAAACTCTCAAAGATGCTGTTCTTACTAACGTGAGGAGTACTCGAGAAATTATGAATCTGGTTCAAGAATTGAAAACTATTAATGCATTTGTTCATATTTCCACGCTATATGCCAATGCAGATAAAAAAGTTGTAGAGGAGAAAGTGTACCCCAGGTATGATTGGCAAGACACCGTCAATCTGGTTGAGAGTTGCGAGGAAAGAGTTTTGGAAGTAATGACTCAAAAATATATCTATCCACTAAGTAACACATATACATTCACAAAATCGCTTGCAGAATTAGTAGTCCATGACTTCTGCAAAAACAAGATTCCCGCTGTTATAATAAGGCCTTCGATTGGTAAGTGGTTCGTTTTGGAAAGAATTGATATCACATTAAAATTTCAAATGATACTTATTGAAATAGAGTGAACCCAAAATGAGGTTGTCCATTACGGGGCATCTGAAAGGGTGATAGATATAGTTTTGTTTAAATGGAAAAGTTGCTTGATAGAAGGGCCATCCATCTATGAAAGTATAAAATTTCCAAAAATCTTCAATTTATTTTTGAAAAACTGAATTTTTCGATTTTTCATTTTATATTTTTGTGGTCATCCCCATCATTCTAATAGGCATATCTCAGAATACAACGAACAAAATAATTATTTAAAACAAACAGATATATCCTTCTTACTAATTAGATGTTTGAAACAACTACCAATAAAAAATGCAATTTTTTTGTCAAATATATCTCAAGTTATAGAACATTCATGTTATGTTAATGATTTTCTCCAAAGTGTTATGTGTCGAACAGGATTCAATTTGGGAAATGGGTATCTAAAAATAATGAGTACAAAATTTTACCAGATATTACAGAAATCCGAGTATCCCAAGTTCATGATCCTATAGTACTTCTAGATCCATGGATATCATTCAAGATTCTATTTCAACAACTATGGAATCAATAGCTTGATTTGGATGAATCTGTACCTTTTGATATGCATACATAATAGGTGACTTTCTAAAAAAAATCTTCAATACAAATTCGTTAAAATTGTTTTTTCTGTTAACCAGATATTGTGCGAGCCAAGGATTAACGAGATCTTATCTTTTAATGTACCATTCCTAGCACTTTCTTGGGTCATCAGAAAAAAATCTGTAGTCGATGGAATTTGAACCTACACGACCAGTAGCATCGATGACGATACGAGGAAAGTTTGTCTTTCAGTCGCAGATGATTCCACAACAGATTTTATGAATTTCCTATTCATATTTTCGAACTAATATACACATGGCTTCTGTCATTCGTCTCAAGATGCTTATTCACAGTGGTGGCCCTAGGGCGGTACCAGCAGGGTGACCATCCGTGCGCCGTCATGAGGGGGCGCTAAAATTAACCAAAATGCGACCGCCTAAAGTCGACTCCGTGACTTGAAATCTGAGCATCTGTGCAGTAGCTGAGACCGTAACTGCCTCGGACACTTCGCCGATGGTGATCGAATAAACCTATTTATCACATAAAGCCCTGTCGAGTTTTCAATGGCTGAATCTATGGGTAGACCAAACGCTTCAGACTCGCTCGGAATATGTGTAACGATACCGTGCTCATTTGCCTGGTCAATAACAGCTAAGGGAATAGAATCTCAGGCTGAGACAGATTTAATTTTCAAGGCAACCGAATCCGAAGAAAAAACGATTACGAAAACGAAGCGATCCTAAGGAATTGTTTAAAATGAAAGTCTTCTAACTCATGTTGACCATTGAAAACTATCAAAATTCAATGATCCGACGTCATTTTCATGTTCTGATTTGCAAATCAGTTTTCACATAATAATATGAGGAAATATGTGACGTGTCTATAGTATGTTTGGTATTAAGGCGAAGTAATGGAATATGCACTTCGTGGGCGTACTACTACTACATCCCCAGAATAATATGATCGTACCCATACAATTTAGTTATTCCTACGTCTATGATCGCACTCAAAAACATCACGTGTCCGCTCTATTGGTACTCTATCGATACGTTAATACCAACCAGATTATAGTTGTAAATTGGTTGAGAAACTTATGAACCTCAACCCAGTATGAAAGATTACCAGAGCTAATTGGGAGTTTTTTTTTCAAACAAAACAGTACTCATTCTCAGTCAAAAACGATGCTCTTTTTGAGTGAAAAAAGTGCTAATTTTTAGAGTAAAAATCGATGCTCTCTTTGAGTGAAAAACATACTAAAATTGACATGGTGACGGTGTGTTTTTTCAGTGGCTGAGCCTCAGCTGAGTCTCACCGAATTCATTCAATTCCAGTGAATTTTCAGGGCCCATAATAAGAGAATTGGAAATTTGAGTTGAGTGAAATTTCTGACTGGCTATGTGATAACATTCAGTAAGACTCATCTTTTATTGAAATTGTATTAAACTTTTCGCTCATTTCGACCACCATGCCAATTTTCATTTGAGCAAAAAAATATGTCTGAGCTAAAAATGAGTACTGATCTACTAATTGTCCCCATTTTTCGACGGACCACATTTTGACAACTATACCCTTGGCAAAAGTGAAGTCTGAATAAATTGTGCTAGAGACGATTTGGCTCTGATGATTTCTTGATAACTCAAATTCTGCAAAGTGTCTGCCGTGGTGGGCTCTCTTTGAAACATCACATATTCATTGAACTAGGATGCCTCCAAGGCGGAGTATCATGAGAGCCGGCAATCAAACACCATTTGTCGTCATGTGGGCTCAGAGCAATTTTTGTTTGCTCAACACCAAATCTGTTTTGAGTAAAGGAACGAATACAGCGTTGAATATCCGATTGATTTTCGAAACATTCTACATAGTCGTCAGAAGTGATTTAATTTTGGACAACGCTGTATCTCACACCATTGGATTTTTTGAAACACTTCCACCCTGTATTTTATAGGTGCAAAGCTTTGAACGGAGTCCCACGAGATCCATCATAATTTGAAAATTTGTTTCGTCTTCCATCAAACCGGGAAAATTTTTGTTTGATAGAAGAATGCCATTAGGGTTGTCCTCGGGGTAGTTGCTCGTATAACATTTTTCGATGTTTGATTTCAATGAATTTTGATAGATATAATCTGATTTGATGTCGTGAAGAAGCGAATCAGTATTCATTTACATCAACTTACACTGATCGCTCGTGTATTTTTCCATCATGAAGCCGTGATAGAAATCATACACACACACCTTGAAAATGTCAAGTATCGACATTCCGATATACAGTAGCTTATTGAACATATCCGTCTTCGCCATCCCGATAGCGACGAGGTTCTCATCGAAAATAGTGCGTTTCTTAAAATTCATATGAAAAATTAAATTTTTCGCGCCGTATCGCCCTTTCCATTTCGAGACTATTCTGACTACACGGTGTTTCTGAATGTTTTCCATAGTTTTCCCGAATACTGCATTATTGGCCAGCTTGCGGTTATTTTTGCCAAAAGTGGTTTTTGCTTCTGCGCGTTATTTCGTATTTAATTTAATGTAGGGTATGAGCCAGGCTGATTGGTCGAATTGAAACACTTTGTGAATTTTTCTAAGTACAAGTCCGTGCTTGTTTCAACACCCTGTAAAAAACAACATAGATTTCCTTGTTGTACAGGGTGATCATTGATTTGGGTAATTTTGGGCCTGGCAGAGTACGTTATTCAGCGCACAATGGAAAATCTTTTTACCCTTTCGAGAATATAGCCGATCGATACGGTGTCTGATACTTCGAGCACATTCCAATCGGCGACATTCTAGAGCCATTTGAATCCCCCGTACGGGAGATATTCCATCATGACCCACCCATATGAATTATTCACATCGAGATATAGCAAATTGCATGTATTTATTATTTGCAACGAAGCACCTGTTGCAGCACTGATTATTGCCTCCGCGAATTTCAAAATCTTCAACTTGCACTGGGTGTACTTCAACATGCATGGCCACGTATAGGTGGGTAGGATGTAATACCGATAATATCCGCCAAGAGCAGAATATCTGTTTTCATGTGAAGTAAACACATGTCGCAAATAATGACGTTTACTTAGTTGTTGACAGAGCAGCCAAGATAGATCTTTGATATAACAAAAGTGATAGAGTGTATCACTTTGTTTGTCTTTACCCGGCACCACTTCGTAACTATTTAATTTTGGGTGATATTCATTTTTAATTAGTGTGGACTCGGAACTGTAATGAAAAATTACTCTTTGTTTGGCTTGGGCTGGATATCTCGAATTTGGCAATTTGTCTAAATTTCATCGGGAATTCAATAACTATCAAATTTATTATATATAAATAATGAGGATATGATGATGCTCTCCCTATATTTATTTTTACCAGATATAAAGCCGAAATGATGGCCCAAGCGAAACAAGCATCATATTGATGTTTTATATTGATGCAAGCATGTCTTTTGACAATGGATTTTGGCAGCTCGATTTAAGACGAACCGTGGCCGATGCCGGATTTGTTGATATTTATTTTCAAACTGACAATATTTGTAGACTCCAGTCGCTCTTCTTCTTGGCAAATTCCCTACAAACCCCTATCAATCACAACGTATTTGGTCTTGAAATATTTATATTAAGTTTTTTGTTCCTCATTTGAATTATTATTGATAAATTCCCCGCCACAAGGTGCGGGGAATTTGTATTGCTTCTACAATACATTTTTCATTCTTTGTTTGGATAAGGTATGAACATCTTGGAAAAATTGTCCAATATCTTTATAGACCAAATTTATGATTAAACCTGTACCCAAACGAGAAAAAACTACTGTTTTTAAATCTTCCTACCGAAACCTTGAGGATAATAAGTTTTTACTTGAAAAATACAAGAAATGCCAAAAATATGCAAAAAATTAATGAAAAATCGAGAAAACTCACTTTGTGGAAATTGTGTGAAAAAGGAGCCACTACGTATTGGCTATTTCGAATAGTTTCTGGGGGTGCTGCTGCTTGCTGGCCTTGTGTTCGTTCCTGTATATGAGTACGTATGGGACTCGGTGATGAGTTTCTCTAAATTGCTTTTGGAGGCAGCGGTATTTCGATTTGGCAGAAATACTATGGAATCTGCCAAGTCGACGAGGATTGCCTCTTCGAATCTCATGGTTTTCACCTTCGCGTCTAGTATAAATTGGGGTTTGTCCACCGGTAACTCGGCCAACTCTTTCAACTTTTTCCTGCAGGCGAAACAACCTTGTGAATATCGTTAAGATTAGTCATCTGCGAAAGAGGGAAGTACTTCACTTAAAAATTCAAACAACAAATCGCACGACGCACGACAAATTAAATTTGTTACCAATTTTTGGATTTGCCAAGATCATTTTAAGAAAAATCCCTAATAACAAATAAAAATTGTGAAAAATGACCAGCAGTGAAGATAAAATAGATAAACTACTCGATATATAGCGGAAAAAGCGAAAAATGCTTCGTAAGATTTGTTACCAGCGAAAAACTGTAAAATATACGACGCAACGTTAATTTTTCGTTTCCGAGTTCTTTTATTCGATTTGTAACAACTACATCAATCTACGCCCTGCAGGACAAGATGTTCAGACTTTGCCTTTTTCATTGAATTTCGTTAATGGAAAATGCACAAAGAAATATGTTGGAATAAACAAAATAAGCAGTATTCCCAAACAAGTGGCAGAATATCTGTGTTTAGCATTGCTTCAAGCGCTCTTCAGCCACAATTCTTTTAGATGTTGGTGGTGATTTGTTAGCATTGAAGAGTCACCGGTGCCTGGCGGTCTCATCAGCAGTGGCCGAGACCTATGTAAAAAATTCTGTGAAAAACATAACTGCCAACTTACAAAAATTACATATGCCATTTAAGTACTATACTAAGTAATACAGTGACTTATTGTAGTTTATCTTTGTAATTATTCAACTGATTGATTGAAAATATTTGTCCCTAATGGAATCCAAATTTTTTATGAGAATGAATGCGGTTGTAGAAATAGTATAGTACACAACTCGAGTTGTAAGACAATTACGCAATTAGTTCAACAAAGTTTTCGCTCGTACAAAAGGACGTACTTTATGAACTTAAAAATAACCATTTTTTTTGGTTCTTTCCACTGCGTATTTTTTTCTCTGATAATCGTCTGAACGAATCATTTATTTTTCAGTGTTATCCACTGGTTGTGATCCTATTGAAGGTTGGATAGATAACTTCAATGGTCCAACGGCAATAACTATTGCTGGAGCAACAGGTACGTGTGTTTGAATATTCTGAATGTACTATTATATATAAGTTATAACATTTGAAAATCGTTAGGTATTTGAAAAACTTGTATTTGAACGAAGAGCATGCTCTACATAATCCAGTAACGACAGACAAACTCGAGCAAAAAGTGAAGAATGAATTGTAGCACTCTGAAACTCGGCACATGACATCTCGACATCATATATCATTAGAAAAAAAATTGTTTACCAAAAAACAGAGGTGGAACCTGAAAAATTTTTCATTTAAAAAAAAATATAAATTTTTTTGTTGTTATTTCAGAAAATATAAGATTTATCAAAAAACGATTTCGATAGGTTGAGAGATAATTCAATTCTCCTCAAGAATGATTTTAAGTAATACCTCATGAAATACGCTCGTTTTCTCAGAAAACGTGATATAACGCCGATGTCGCATTTCATGTTCGCCCTAATCCGCCACTGCATGTTCAGGCAGGGCCGAAAATTTGTCATAACTTTGCAAAAAATTATAGTAGAAGGAAAATAAAAAGTGCATATCGTTCCTGAAGACTTCTTCTTCCTCATGCAAATATAACATGTGAGTATCTGTGTACCTAAAATGTGTTTTGTCCCACTTCAAATAACCCCGATATTTAGGAAGGATACGAAAGTCATGGATATTTTAGTTTATATGAAATAATTATACTGGAGCAGGAATCAGTACCCTCTTTGGACCAGATTTAAGGCTATTAACACAAGTCTCACTTATACATGCCAAAAAAACTGGGTTTTACTTCTGCCTCAGTTTTCAACTCGCCCATAATCCCGGCAATTTCTTCAGTAAATGTTGAAAATAATCGCTCATACACATCCTACATAAAAAATAAAGTCTGTGATTTCAAGCTTGAGGTTTGCACCTCACAATAGTGTTATTAATATATATATATATATAAAAACTAAGTTTTGGAAAGTATCAAAAAAGAAACTTTTCCTTGAGGTTGCAGTCAATTGGGAACGGCCAGTGGATAGAAAAACTATTTGTTAAATTATCAAGCTTTCGAAAAGTATATTTTCTTTATCAAGATATCTGAAAAACACAAAAGAGTCCATTTTGTAAAAACGTGACTTTATGTTATAAAAAACAACTTACTAACTCGAGGTTGCTATTAAGAAGATCACAGTGCACTTCATAATTAAAAAATCTTACACATTAGTTTGTAAAAACGAATAAAATATAAACATGAGCTTATTCGAAAATCAAACATGATTTAAGAATATTTCAGTCGGCACCCATTATGACCAAGAGCATGCAGCTCTACTCACATCTTGTCACACAATGGCACCTGGTACATGGAACACGCAGACGGCTGACAAGACAGCTGTCAAATGTCCCAGTTAGTTTTTTTCAACTAGTCCAGTCAAGAGACTACCCGTCTTCTAAAATACTTTCACATATATATATATATATATATATATATATATATATATATATATATTATATATATATATATATATATATATTATATATATATATATATATATATATATAATTATTCTCAACATTTAGTGGAGAGAATGTCGATTTTATGGGTAAGTTGAAAATGAGGCAATAGTAAAACAATTTTTTTTTGGCATGTATAAGTGAGACCTGTCACATTACTTGTTAATAAAATTGTTGCATATAGTCCAAAGAGGGTATGGGTTGCTGCTTCAGTATAATAATTCCATATTTACTAAATTATTTATGATTTTCGGATCATCCGCAAACATATCCGTGAAGTGCGACAAAACACATTTTAGGTACTCAAATACTCGCATTTTATATTTGCATAAGAAGGTAGGAGTCTTCAGAAACGATATAAACTTTTCCGTTTCCTTCTCCGATCATTTTTAGCACAGTTATGACCAATAAAATATTCGGCTCCACCAGAACTTTCAGCGGCGGGTAAGGGTTAACCTGAAATTTGATGTCAGCGTTCAATCGTGTTCTGAGAAAACGAGCGCATTTCATAATAAATTACTAAGAATAATTTTTGTGGAAAATTAAATTGTTTTTCACCCTGTTGAATTGTTTTTTCGATAAATTATCAACTTTCCAAGATTACAGAAAAAATCTATTTATATATTTTTAAACGAAAAAATATATATATATATATATATGTTCAACCCCTGAAATTTTGGTAAACAATTTTTTTCCTGTTTATCATGGTTACAAGTACTAGCATACGAAATTTGGTGGTGCTACAATCGATTCTTGTCTCAAAATCCAATCGTACTGGATTAACAAGTGAGCAATAATAATTTAAAATCAAAATTTGTAACGTTGGGTTGATGTGTGCAACTTGTTTCCAGTCAACTGCAATAACCACGGCTTTAGGTATATAACTCATTTCCTCATTGAAAAAAAAAAAAAAATAATAAGGGGTTTCCATTCTGGATGTTGATGGTTGTCGTTGTACTTTCAAACTACGTGAACCAACGTTAGTGTCATCTGAATGGTTGGAAAGCTCAAGGTGAAGGGGTGGATTGTATTCGCCTTCTTGATTTGAAAAAGCTCTGAATTTGTCTATGAAAATGTAGTTATCCGTTATGTGGAATTTGGGGAAGATTCAGAGGTTAATCTAAGACGATTTCTCTTTTTATTCCATATTTTGAATTTGTTAATTACGGTTACGCAATTGAAGGGAGTTTCGTTTATGCTTGGTCCTTTTATCAGTAAAAATTAGTTATTTCTCCGGAATTTGTGAATTTTGAGTGTATTCTGTGGGAAAAGTCCAATATAAGGTAATTTTTAAATGACGTCTCTAATGGCTTTCAAAACTTATCTTTTTGGTATTCATGATGAAAAAAATCTAAAAACTTTTTTCCCATTAACCAGCTGTTTTCCCCTTACGAACGGCAGTCCTCTGGAGTCGAAAGTTATGCTAGCCAAGGATCAACGACGTCTTACGTTTCACAGTGTGATTCTTCACTTTTTGGTCCATCAGAAAAAATATTCTGCAGTCTCCAGGCTTTGAACCACACGACCAGCAGCCAAAATCACTGAAAAGCTTTGATTCTAATCACTCGGCTGCTTTTGTATTTTTGTTTGGTCATACAAAGTACTAGGTAGGAGTGTTTTGAAATCATTACCGTTTAATTGGTGTATAAAAAAATATGCGATGTTCTTCGAATGTTTCTGGATGTAATATTGGACGATGTTTAACAACAAGTAAGGTTGTTTGGGATTGTTATTCATATACCTGACAGTTGGGGGTAGAAAATTAGATTCTTTAATCATATAATATTGTCACGTAGTGGGCTTCTATACGGCCTTTTTGGCCTTTACTATAAGCCGCAACTAGGATTGCTACCCTTTGCTACTCTGTGACTAGGGGTCGTAGCTACAGATGGTAGCACAGAAACTTTAAATAATAACAAAATACAAATATTTTATTTAAACATCAATTGGGCAATAGCAATATCTACACAGGGGGATAACTAATACTACAAGATAGGTTTCTTACCATACAATATTTACACACTTAATTCTACTTGGTGCAAGACCCAAAAGGGCCAGGCCCATAGCCACACTGGCTTTGAGACAATAAATGAATTAACAAACTAACTTCTTGACTGGAATTTGAATGTGAATTCGAATCCTCTCCCACCATAAATGAGTCTTGATTTATAGTAGTGTGTTATTTACATTTGGCCGGTACAGTGACACTGTGATCGGTGTAACCGAGTGTCATGGCCAAGCTGTCATCAGACTCATTCATGGTCGGGCATGGTTCCCGAATCGATTAATTAATAATAACATATCAATGACCGAACATTTCGTACTCCAGCCATATACAGGGCGCTCTTGTCATTCTTGACAATATAATTAAATAAGTAATCATTTAACTCAGTTTTGATGAAGAAATCGTTGTGCTATTAGGAATATTCAGTTTCTGAAGTCCAATGCCTCTTTCAAATTGTCTAGATAATTGATGATATCTGTTCTGTTATCGTCAAAACTATCCCTACTATTCGAAATAGATTTTTGAAAATTCCGCCATATTGGTAGTCACATGACATATTTCACAATATTTTTAGGTTAAGTGATTTACAGAAACAATTCCCTATGGAGGGTATTTTATAGTTTTGATAATTTTTTTTCCATATGTTGCAAATATATTTACCCACACTGTATAACATTAATTTCCAAATTTTTCCAGGACTGGTGAAGAGTATGTACTGCGATCCGAATTTAAAACTAGACTATGTTTTCGTAGATAATGTAGTGAAATCAATTATTGTGTCAACATGGAAAAAATCTCTCGAGTGAGTATTCAACTGAGAATTTGAAAATAACATACGTACGGAGAAGGCAACCTCAAAAAGTTGGTCACTTCATTTCAGGTTATTCGATATGTTTTTTAAGAAATTCAGATTTTTTCTAACTCCCCTACTGGAATTTTTCGAATATCAAATTTTCTGTTTTGAAACAGAGTTCATCTATCCAGCTCTGGAGAGCCCGGCATAACAGCTATACATTGAGCTAACTCCAATAAATCCATCAGTAATCATTTAGCAGCATTGAACCATCTGAAATAAAGAAGAGAAAGCATCCCCCATTAAGTCCTACACTGAATTCAAGGAGTACTTTGTTTAGCACAGGGGTGTGATTCTGTGTACCATAGAATTCTATTGTCGACAGTTTTGTCTCTTTCTCTCCCATGAATTCAACTATAATGTCATATCACTTTTTTATATAGCTTGCATATTATATTGTATATTATCATAAAACTGAAACATTTTCATTTATATATTTTTTTTTATCGCACACAGTGACTAGTGCTTATCCCTTATAAGTGCTCGACACTCGCGAATATATTCCAACGTTAAATTGTAAACATAGGAACTTTTTCTTGTGAGCCTTGTTCAATAAACGTTATTATTATTATTATTATTATTATTATTATTACTTTTTCTATCGACAATAGAATTCTATGGTACACAGAATCCCACCCCAGTATTGCCACTAGAAGACTCGCCACCAGCTACCAAGCTGAAAATGTTACATACGTCACTTACACCAACATATTCAATTTGAATCATTCAACACAAGCAAGTTGTATGTTATTTCATCTAATGCGGGGAGAAATATGAACAATAACAAAGAATAAAAACGTTCACTAGTCCATCATATAGAAACACACCTGTAAAGTTTCATGGTGATGATCGATGATTTATATAATTTTTTGTTCCTAACCATCAAATATGTTTCGAGTATTCGCCTATGGTCCCAAAGTAAAGGATACATTATTGTCTACGTTATTTGCCATTATCAGGACACTATGACATGAAAAAAATCGCCCCACTCCCATTCCCCTCAAAATGACAGCCACCCCTAAGATTTTTTAATAAAATTGGGGTGATACCTTATTTCGAATGGTATTCAATTTTCATTCATAACACCTAGATCAAACAATTAAAGAAATAATTTTTTCAATTTCAGTGTATTTGTATAAAAGCTTGTCTCTATATTTTTTATTTTATAATTTTTATTCATCGTAGATTTTTCTAATTCTGAAAAGATATTTTTTCCAAATTACAATAATTGAGAATGTTTTATTTTCAAATATTTCTAATGTTATGGGACACTGGAAAATGTTTGCATTAATATTTTCGTTATAGCTCCTGAACCGTACAAGTAAATGAAAAACTTCAAGAAAACAAAATGATGATGAAGCATCTGTAAGGAATAGTTTATATTATCAGTTTATTACAATCTACACATTCATCAAATTGTTAGTAAGTCAGTTACTTCTTGTTTATAAATGAGGGCAACAACCGCATTTCTATAGTCGATGTTTATAGCTAATTAGTGCTGACAAATATTGTTCTACTTTTGATCGATTATTGAAAACTGGATAGTTCAGATATGTACTTCAACCTGTCAACCTGTAAACCAATCTTTTCGAGAAAATGAAATAAATACTCTGGACGAAGATTTCAAGTGTTTCAATGGCTTCTACCAACAGGGGCTCAACCTGGAACATTACATGGCGATCCTGCCAGTCCTGTAAATGTGCTAGTTAATCTTCAAATTTGGTGCTTTGGACATACAGTTTTAAGGAAGTCAACGGTGCAAAATGTGTAACTCAAAAGTGAATCAACGAGAGCAAATCCAAATTGAGGCTGCAGGAGTCGGCTCGAACAATGCTTCACAAAGTAGTTCATCGAACTTTACGCGTACTGATTATATGGTATTAGCGCTAATTATTTTGGTGATTGCAACAATAATATACGTCATCATCAAGAAAATACGTAAAAATATGAAATCATCAGTGGTCAAGGAGATTGAAATGCATGAACTGAGGAGATCCCGTGCCCTACTCAACGAAGCAAACTAAACCTGGGATAATTGTTCTGAATGTACTCAAATGGGAGTTTAAATGCCATGCGAAGAATCGTTTCTACGTGAATTCAAATCATTCGAAGACGAGATTGCGAGATTCGAGAGCAATTTACGGAAGGACCCTATTGAAAAACGAAAAGACCAGGATGCTACACAGCGCCGCATATCAAGGTTGGATAAATTTAGTTTAAGTTTTCTTGACTTAAGATTAAGGTTTGGTAGAAAAAGTCTCGATTCAAATTTTGTTGCCAAAATATCAGTTTACTCGAATAAAATAGAGGAACTAATACAGAAATCAAAACTCATTTTAAGCGAAAGAAACAATGTTGCTGATATCGAGGTAAAAGATTATGATAGGGATTCTGCAATAAGTATACAAAATATTCAATTAGGATTACACGCTAATGATAATTTAGAAAACAATTCTGTCCAAGGTGGGATTGTAGATATATATAATATGGCTCAAAATTTTGATTTCAAAACGGCTGCTAGTTTGCTGCCAAAACTTAGTTCTAGTGATTCCGAATCAGTATATAATTTGATAGAAGGAATTCAGCTATACGAACCAACTTTAAATGAAACAAATAAACCGCTTTTGATTAATTATGTGTTGAAAGCTTGTATTTCTCATAGGGACAGTATTCGTATGAAAAAAGAATACGCTACCGCGAAACTCTTAATAGTAGACCTCAAAAAACAATTTTTACCGAGACAGTCCTCAACAGCTTTAATGGCTAGATTGCAAGGTACCACTCAAGGCGAGATGGATATCGAGCAATATGGTAGGAAAATAGAAGAATTAATGTCAAATCTCACAATTGCACAAACCGGCGAAAATGTTGACGCGTTGCCTATTTTTCAGGAAGAAAACGAAAAGTTAGCAGTTGATGTGTTTACTAGAGGAATACGCAATACGGAACTGCGTACTATTATTAAAGCGGGACGTTTTGAAACTTTAAATCAAGCTCTAAACGCGGCAAAAGACGAAGTATGCATTGCAAAACAAACCCCGGCAATGTACTACAGCATGCAGCGAAATAACAATCGTGGTTTCGGCAATAAATACGGAAACACGCCAACGAATAATAATACTAATAATAGGAGATTTAATAATTTTAGAGGTAGGTCATTCAGAGGAAATTTTAATAATAATAATAATAAATATAACGGAAACAACAATAATAAGAATCATTATAAAAATAATAATTATAGGGGTTCATTTTCAGCTAGGGGTCGGAATAATTTTAGGAACAGCAGAACTTTTACAGGATCAGGCCGTAGATCTGTTTATACAGCAGTTGAACGGGAGTCACCTGCGACTTCCTCCGATGTGAGTGAGCAAACCTCACCACAAACTCAAATGTTTTTTCGAGCCCACTCACAAAATTAATTTCGGAACAGGTTGTGGAATTGATAGTCTACATTATGTAAATTTTATCTACGATAACAGAAACGTTTATTTTTTGTTAGATACGGGTGCTTCTATAAGTGCATTCTTCATAAACAAAATAAATAAAGAGTTGCAAAAAATAGATTATTCAAATGTTATTGACATAGACGGTATATCAGGTTCAACAAAGTCGTGCGGAACAGCTCAGATTACATTACAAGCTGGGCAAGGTCAGTTTATGCACAATTTTGTTTTGATAAATTCATTTGATGATACAATTGACGGTATCTTAGGGTCAGATTTCTTTGGAAAGTTTTCGGGTAAAATTGATTATGAGACTTATCACTTTTCATTTGCTCTTAACAATGTCAGAGTTTTCTTATCTATGGAATCGAAATTTCAAAATTTCACTAAAATCCCTCCCAGATGTCAAATTATTAAATATTTCAAAGTAAATTGCAATAAAGATTGCGTAATACTTCCACAGGAAATAGCTCAAGGTATCTTCATTGCAAGTGCTTTAGCGAGACCGGTAGGAAACTGCGTACCTGTTCAAATTTTAAACATCAATGATAGAGAAATTGTTTTAAGAAATTTTCAACCAGACGTGGTAGATTCCGAAAATTTCGAAATAATTGAATTCAATAAAGATAGAACACAAACACCAAGTCGCATTGAGGAAGTAATTAAATCGGTTAAGACAAATCATCTGACTAAAGAAGAAGGAAATTCATTACAGCATATTTTCGCAAAATACGCAGACGTTTTTCATTTACCAAACGATCCTCTCACAGTCACGAATGTTTACAAACACAAAATTAACTTGGAACATAATGCAGTACCTTCATATTCAAAACCTTATAGATTACCTCATGCTCAAAAAGCTGAAATAGACAAAGAAATACAAAAAATGTTAAATGACGGAATAATTGAACCAGCGCAATCAGCTTGGTCAGCACCTTTACTTATTGTACCGAAAAAACCAAAAGAGGGTAAAAAACAATGGAGGATAGTAATCGATTACAGATTATTGAACAAAAAAATTGAAGATGACAAGTTTCCCTTACCAAATATCACGGAAATTTTGGATTCACTTTCCGGTGTGATTTATTTTTCACATTTAGACTTATCACAAGGTTATTACCAGGTCGAATTAGATACTTCAAGTAGAGCATGCACAGCGTTTACTACAGATAAAGGTCAGTATCAGATGACGAGATTGCCGATGGGGTTAAAGGTCAGTCCAAGCGCATTTTCGAGAGCCATGACAATTGCAATGTCGGGCTTAAGTTATGAGTGTTGTTTTGTCTACCTGGATGATCTAATTGTTTTTGGAAATAATTTAATAAACCATAATAAAAACTTAGTAAAGATCTTAGAACGCTTAAGAAAAGTCAATCTAAAATTAAACCCGACCAAATGTGACTTTTTGCGTAAGGAAATCTTATATCTAGGTCATGTAATTTCAGAAAAAGGCATCATGCCAGATCCGGAAAAAACTAGGGCAGTGCAACAATTCCCAGTTCCGACAGATTCTCAAGGAACAAAAAGATTTGTAGCCTTCGCGAACTACTATAGGTCTTTTATAAGAAATTTTTCTCAAATTGTTAATCCTTTGAATAAGTTAACCAGGAAAGGTGTTCCTTTCGTTTGGACTCAGGAATGTCAAAATGCATTTGAAACCATTAAATCGAAACTATTAAACCCTCCAATTCTTAGTTATCCAAATTTCTCAGAGAGTAATATATTCATTTTAAAAACTGACGCCAGTGGATTTGCGCTAGGTGCGGTGTTATGTAACCACGATGGGAAACCAGTCGCTTATGCGAGTCGTAGTCTTAATAAATCGGAAATTAATTATTGCACTATAGAAAAAGAATTATTAGGAATTGTGTGGGCTGTAGGGCATTTTAGGCCCTATCTGTATGCTAGGAAATTTGAACTAGAGACGGATCATCGTCCATTGGTCTATTTATTCAGCATGACCAATCCATCAAGCAGACTTACAAAATTTAGACTAAGTCTACAAGAATATGACTTTACTATCAGATATATCCGTGGCGAATCAAATGTCGCTGACGCTCTATCACGTATAGAACTATCAGCTAGTGATTTGAAAGAAATGACTAACACACATGCAAAAGTGAACGTTACCACTCGAGCTCGAACTAAACAACTTGCAAATCAATCAGCTGATGAAGTTAAAAACTCGATTAAGACAGACAATTCAACGAAGAACAATAGGATTGGCCATCCTGGCGTCGTTGAATTGTTGAAAAAACCCAAAAATGTAACTGAACTGCGACCGGTTGCAACCAAGGAATTTAACAAGTTAAAATACGAGAAAGGAAAGGACTATAGGATTTTTAATGATAAAATTATTTTCGAAGCAACGTTGCAAATAATTTATATAAAAATGGATGATTCTTGTTTAACGCCTGAACTTCGGTCGTCGTTAAGAGATCTCCAAACATTGTGTGAAAAACATGACATAACTGAATTGTTGTTAATGAAGAAAAAATGCGCATTAAGTAAAATTGATAAAATACTTAAACTATCGGATATAGTAACAAGAAAAAACGTTAAAATAACAGTTTTAAAGGACGTTAACAATATTGAAGAGTATGAGATAAGACAATTAATTCTAAATGACTTCCACTTATTACCTACAGGGGGACATGCTGGAATTAATCGAATGTTCAATAATATAAAAAAGTTGTATTATTGGAAAGGTTTGCTTACCGACATTCAATCATTTGTACGTCGTTGCGATCAATGTCAACGATATAAACATTCAATTCCAAAAATTCAACCGTTAACTATTACAACGACAGCATCCACAGCCTTTGAAAAAATATTCTTAGATTTAATGGGTCCGCTGGAACCGGATTTCGATGATAATAAATACATTTTAACAGTACAATGTGAATTGTCGAAATTTGTCGAAGCATACCCTTTAAATAATAAGGAATCAGCTACAGTGGCAAGTTCATTAGTCAGAAATTTTATTTTAAGGTATGGAGTGCCAAAAGACATTGTGACAGATAAAGGAACGGAATTTATGTCCTCACTTTTTAGTGATACATGCAAAATCTTAGAAATTAATCATTTGAATTCAACGGCCCATCACCACCAAACTTTAGGGAGTATTGAAAACTCACACAAACATCTAGGCTCTTACTTAAGGATGCAAGTATCCAAATACCACAATAGTTGGAGTAGTTGGCTACCCTTCTGGTGTTTCTTCTACAATACATCTGTCCATACAGAAACCAAGTACACACCATTTGAACTGGTGTACGGACAAACCGTTAGATTACCTTCAAATGTACTGCAAACAGCAGAGCCTTTATACTCATTCGATAATTACCCACTAGAACTAAAATTTAGAATACAGCAAGCTAGTACCGAAGCCAAACAAAATTTAGAGAAATCAAAGTTTACTAGAAAACAAATGTATGACGATAGGAAATCTAATATTTGTAATGTTAAGTTTAATAAGGATGACTTAGTGTTAGTGAAAAATGATAACGCTACAAGTAAGATGGCAGAACTTTTCAAAGGACCATACAGGGTAGTGCGCGATGACAATACGAACATAGTTGTGCAAGAAATAAATGATAAAAATAGGACATTTGTTGTGCATAAAAACAGGGTCAAGAGGTATTATAGATAGATTAAGTATTGTATGATTTGGGATTTAGTATAAAAAAAAAAAAAAAAAAAAAAAAAAAAAAAAAAAAAAAAAAAAAAAAAACGAAAAATTCTGGGAAAAATTTTCTTTTTTTTCTTCCCCTAGGGAGATGTAAGGAATAGTTTATATTATCAGTTTATTACAATCTACACATTCATCAAATTGTTAGTAAGTCAGTTACTTCTTGTTTATAAATGAGGGCAACAACCGCATTTCTATAGTCGATGTTTATAGCTAATTAGTGCTGACAAATATTGTTCTACTTTTGATCGATTATTGAAAACTGGATAGTTCAGATATGTACTTCAACCTGTCAACCTGTAAACCAATCTTTTCGAGAGAATGAAATAAATACTCTGGACGAAGATTTCAAGTGTTTCAATGGCTTCTACCAACAGGGGCTCAACCTGGAACATTACACATCATTGATTATTCTTCTCTCACAATCTCTCATTGGTGGCAGAAAGGTTGAACAAGTCTTGACTCTGAAAAAAGGAGGAACCTGTGAATTATTTAAGGAATGAATTATTTTGTATCGTGCGTACTATTGAATGGATTGTACTTGCCTAATTTGAATTGATTATTGTCGAAAATGTAGAAGTTTACTGCAAAAAGTCTTGAAAAAAATGTTATTTCATCATCCTGTATCTCGAACTTCTCGTCCTGAAAACTTCCAAAGAATCACCCTTCGAAGTTTGTGAAAATATTTGCTTCTCACATTTCTTTATGTTATGCGAAACTGAAAAATGTTCGCATTAATATTTTCTGAAACATTCAAATAAATGAAGTACTACAATAGAACAAAAATATGTTAAATGAAAGAAACAACATTGATTATTCCTGTGTCGTAATATGTCAGTGTCGGCGGAAAAAAAGTTATGAAGGCTTGACTATGAAAAAAGGTGAACCCTGTGAATTATTTAAGAACTGAATTATTTTGTATCGTGCGTACTATTAATGGATTGTACTTGCCCAAGTTGAACTGATTATTGTCGAAAATGTCGAAGTCAACTCCAAAAAATCTTGAAAAAAATGTATATTTATCACCCTGTATCTCGCAAACCAAGCCGTATGGGAAATACGTTTTTATGAACTTTTAATAATCAATAATTAATGATTATATATGTATATATATGAATATATATATATATATAGAAAAGGGGAACTCTTTCAACACTATATTTCCAATATTTCGACAGTGGCTACTGTCATCTTCAGGGAAGTTACAGTTAATAAGCAAGAATATAAGCTAAATGGAGTGAAGCCCAATAACAGCAATACTTACTCTGTTTTTGAGGTTGAATGCTAATGATGTGATGATTGAGATATAAACAATATCGAGTGAAGAACATGAAGTTGATGATAAAATTTACAATAAAAAGTCAGAACAGTTGAAAAATTATTAGTCATTATTATTAGAGAGAGAGAGAGAGAGAGAGAGAGAGAGAGAGAGAGAGAGAGAGAGAGAGAGAGAGAGGTCCGTAAACTTTCCTGATATGTTTATTCCAAGTAGATCATTGATATATAATAAAAATAGAGTGGGCCCAATATGGATCCTTGCGGCACACCACAATCAACCGGTGCCGTAGCTGACATTGAACTCCATCTGATAGTATTGTGAAAAGACTAACTAAAATGAAAAAATCTGAGAGTGAAAATTCGCAATTTCATTCAGATTTTGCAATTATCTCTAGTATTCATTGAGAATTCATTAAATAAATTAGATAGAATTAGATAAGAATGTTATTACAAAATATCACTCACAGAAATCGTTCATTTCATTGAAGCAAGGTTCGCTTCTCTCGCATGTAATCCCCAATACATTTTGGTCGACGAAAATCTATTTTGCTTTGCTCATCAGGGAGATTGACAGAATTGGAAAGCAGGCTCTTCAGAAGCAATTGTACACATCGACGATGGAAATGAGGAAAATATTTCTTCTGCGGTAACATTTTGAAAGTTATTTTTTGACATAAGTCTGTCATGGGCATTGCATTTCAATTTTTGTTTGGAAATATTGAAGGTTATATATATATATCTTATATTTCTGTGATTTTGAAATTATTTTTAATCTATCCATTGTTTAACCATTTTCAGAGATCCAAAGAAAGATATAATGGTGTGCAATGCCTCGACCGATGTACACTATCCTCTTGTTCACAATGAGAATCTTTTGGAAGGCATTTTTGCCAATCCACCAGAGAAGTTCCTGAGTAGCGTTTCTATGCGTTATACTAAATGCTGGTACAATTTTTATCTTCGTGTATTGATTCTGCAAATACTTCCAGCACTAATCATTGATGTATTACTTGCGGTGTGCGGGCAAAAATTAAGGTATGTTGACTTTGGTACATATCTATACAAAATTTCAAGTTTTGGTATTTTAACTTGAGTCACTTTGAAAATTTTATGAAATGAACAGTGATTTGTACTTGTACTAAAATGCTATTACTGAGTTTTTTCTAAAACATTTTTTGTTATTCTCATTTCAAACACACATACTCAAATGATATCTCCTCACATCCACTGAACAGATGAAGTGAACCAAGAAAATCTTCTTCTTCTTCTTCTTCGTTTAACTAAAATGTCATCCGGTACAATTTTCTGATTCGAGAGCATTGTGCTCATTATCCCATCAAGAACCCCTACGATCGGAACAGTGGTTTCATCAGAATGGTTTGGGTTAGGCCAAGTTTTTTTTTAAATTCTGGTTCGTATGAAAAGGAAAATCCTGTATTGTTCGAAGAACATCGTGAGAACTAAGGAATTGGTGTTCTTCTCGAAAAAGCGAGTTCCAAAGCTTTGCCGTTCTGTGGAAAAACAAGCCCGGGAAAGCAGATTTGCAGTATGCCTCCAAAGTGACGGCATATGGATGTGAGCACTGAGCTTGACGGGTCAATCTCGATGAGACCGCTAACGGTGTAACGATTGATGATATTTCGTCTATGGAAATATCTATAGAACAGAGACAGATCGCCAACCTTTCTGCGATGTTCCAGAGAATTATGCGAGCTTGTGAGCGAAGTATCACCGATGAGACAAATGGCTCTCTTTTGGACTAAATGTAAAAGTTTCAATGTGTGTTTTGGTGGTGCACTCCATGTATGGGAACAATACTTCTTGGCGCGAAACAGAAAATCGAGGTTTTGAGAGGCACTCTTGGCAATGGACCTCACATGGTTCTCCCATGAGAGGGTAATGCTGATGGAAATACCGAGCATTGAAATGGAAGATTTTATTGGTATTGATACTCCACATAGTTACGCTGGCTACTGTGAGATCGGCATTTCTAGAGAAAGGACATGCTTGGTTTTATTCGCATTGAATTCCACCAAAATGTTGGATCTCCATTCTAGAATTCTGGCTAAGTACGTATTTATTTCATTGAAGATTCTTTCCCGTTCATTTCTGCATTCACTGGCTCTTATCGGAGCTTTGGAAGAGAAAGCGGTATGAAGGGTACTATCATCTGCAAAGCTATTCACTGGACATGAGGTAGCTCCCAACAACTTATTGACGTGTTAGTGCTAGAATGGACCCCTGCGGAACACCAGCATTTATTGGTAGAGTATCAGATAATACCCCATCTACCACCACGTGGAGAGATTGGTCTGAGAGAAAGCTAGATAGCAAGGAACACAACCGGGGAGGCAAGCCATAAGATGAAAGTTTGGCTATGAGTCCTCTTTGCCAAACGCGATCAAATACCAGTTGGACGGAAATACCCCAAAAGTATAAGAGAGGTTGACTAACTTGGAAAAAACTGGTGTTAGTTCGGGAGCAAATGAGGAAGATCGGATGAATTCCGTCAGATCCACTAGCTTTGTTGGTGTCAAGACCCGATATTGAGTGTATTTCCTTTTCACTTATCGGGTGATGTTCGTTTTGGATGGATCCGAAATTTCAATGACGAAATTACTTTGACATCGAAGAGGATTACATCAAACCCATTGGTTTGTATTCGCATGAGGGTCGAGAATGCGTAGTTCCAATATAAATAAATTTTACATGACGGACTACATCAATAATTGAGTATAATTCAACAACGGGATCTCGTTTTGGTTAATGTCAAATTTTTTGTTTTGTGTTCAGATTTTCGTACATTTATAATTCACATATTCCCTAGTTATTAAAAATGACACAAAGTATGTGAATGAAAGGACTGTTTTTCATTAATCGTTATTTCTGAAGAACCATGAATCTATATTTATTTTCAGGATACTGAAATTCCAGAGGCGTATATATATCACAAATATGGCAGTGTTACATTTCCTCATGAATGATTTGGAGAGCAAGAATAATAATTACCTTTCTCTTGATGGTATACTATCAGGCATTGATAAGAAAAATTTTTCGCTATTTCGCGAGAGTGAAGAAACCACGCTAATTCTTATGGCGAGTGGATTTTGGCGAGCTGTCAAAAAGTTTCTCCTGAAACAGAAATCAACGGCTACCGAGAGTGAAGTGAAAAGATATAGATTGTGAGTATTTTTTTTGTGAAGTTTCTATCTGTTATTCTGGATACAATTCACAGGGTATCAATTTGAAAAGTTCCCACCCTCAATATCTTCATTTCAGTAAATGATATGAACAATCGAAAAGAGCAGGTACCGTTACAACCCTTGAATAACAGGAATAAATCGATCCTACACGTGTGATTTTTCAAATTTTTGCTCATTTTACTTTCGCAAAGAAAAATTATAATTTGCGAAAAGAAAATTTCAAATATAGTATCTACTTACGCCTATCTCATAAACTGTCCAAACTGTTGTCCATGTTGTCTGAAGTCAGTTCAGAAATTGACCAGCATGCTGCTGTAATTCGTCTTATAAGTTCATCAATATCAGCAGGTTGTGTTTTAAAAACAATGGATATAAGATGTCGTCAAAGGAAGAAATCTATGACAATTAAATCCGGTGACCACGGAGGTCATTTAACTGCTCTCTTCCATCTCTTCCAGAATCTCTCGTTTAACCACTGTCGAACGAGAAATGTAACCGATCTTTCTGCTGATATTTGTCACCTTCTGCATCAATTTCTAGCTTGTGAGTTATGAGAGGATCGATAGTCTCTTCAAGCATATCGAGGTACAGATTGCCGTCAAGTTCTATTCAAGAAATAAAGGACCAATTTGTCCTCAAAATATGTGGGTTTTCGTCACTCCCATAACGACAATTTTATCGATTTATACGCTGAAACCGATGTTAAAAATAGTATTAGGAATGGCATTAACGAGCTGTCCCAAAGAAAAGTGCTTAGTGCTTGCGAAAACACTCGAAGCACTTTTGTGCTCCTAAGAACTGTGCTCCCGAGCAATTTCCTAGTTCAGTGCTTAGTGCTCCGAGGCATTTAACGAGAATGCTTAGGGCTTAGTAATCCCGAATCAAGATCACTTAACTTAGCCTTTACATATAAATGCATCTTGTCGAAGCATGTAGTTGCGTCAGATAATACTCGTCGGCACCCCCACTAAAAAAAAAACGTATCTACATGTTCTTATGCAACATTTCCTTGACGAAAGTCAAAAGAAATCTACCGAGAATTTCGTTGGGGTGAAATTTGCAATCTTGATGAAGGGAATGTACCACACATTACCCAATCACCATTATCTTATTTTTCACTTCTTGAGAGCGAACTATACAGTGCGTCCCTCCGGGAACTGCAACGATCCATATATAGAAAACCCTAGGTGGGCCAAATTTGAAAATTTGAGAGTTCACTATTGTTGATGAGGGCTATCTGGCTAAAATATTTTCAAGAATGTGGCACTTCCCGCTGTGCCGGAAGTGGACCCCAACTTTGTTATTTTAAATGGGACACCCTATATATTTTCAAAGTTTTAGATTTTATGCTTGATTCTGAACATATGTTTCATGTATAATGTCCTATACCCAAGTCTAACCGTTTTCGAAATATTTCAAATTTTAAGTTGAAAATGGCGTTTGCAGAACGAATTTTTTTTTTTTCTGGACATGATCATCTATTTTCGATTGCGTATCGATTTATTCGTAGGAGAGGACCCAGTTCAGCAGAATTTTGATATCAATTCGATTAGAGTTATACAGGGCGTTCGCTAGAAAATGATATAGAACTGGTTGAAAAAATTATTGTAAGTCCATTTTTTCAAATGGAACCCCCCCAATTTTATATTCTTATTCGATTCGACATCGAAAATGAAGCTAACATTGAATAAGGTTATCTATGCCTAGACTCAACAGTTTTCGAAATATTGGCGAATTAACATGTCTCAGTTCCAGGAAATCTCGTATGCTTGAGTTTACTTATTCTTAGTTGGCCATGGCGCCCGCGGTTGCGTTGGAAACAATCACCTGCCATGGAAATGTCATTGTAATCAATCATGCCGGCTCGTTTGAATTATTCGAATGAAGATTACTTAAATCTATTTATTATTTATGGCGAATGTAATAGGGTTATCTCAAGAACATGTGATATATTTGCTATTCGGTATCCGCAGAAGCAGAAGCCCTCACAAAACACTGTTAAACGAATTATAGAAAACTTCAAAAACTTTGGATCGGTCAAAGCAAGAGTGCAGAGAAATAAGCCAATTGTTGATGATGAAGATATTGAAATTGCTATTTTGGGATATTTTGCCGCATATCCAACAATATCTTTGAGACAAGTTGCAAGAGAATCCGGATTGTCAAAAAACTCAGTACATAGAATACTGCGCAAACATAAATTTCACCCATATAAGTTCTCCATAGTTCAGCACCTGAAAGAAACAGATTTTCCACGAAGAGTAAGATTTTGTGAATTCGTTTTAACTTGGTCGCAAGGAAACGAATTATTTTTGGATAATATTAAATAGACAGACGAAGCTAAATTTACAAAACATGGTGTCTTCAACCGACATAATTGCCATTATTGGAGTGACTCAAATCAACATGTATTCAGGGAATTGAATTTTCAAGAGTCTTGGCAGTTCAATGTTTATTGTGCGATAAGAAACGATAGCGTCGTAGCATTGCATTTTTATCAAGAAAACTTAAATGGTAAGTAAAAAACAGATGTCAATTTCGAAACAAGAATAGGATGAGATGTACTTTTTTTTTGCAGGCGAAAGATATTTGAATATTTTACATAATTTCGAAAACGAGTACTTGGATACTTTACCAATCGCTGACCATAGAAACCTATTTTATCAACATGACGGGGCACCTCCGCATAATGGTCGCTTAGTCAATACTCGTTTACAAGAATTGTTTCAAGACCAGTGGATAGCCAACAATGGACCATTTCTTTGGCCACCCCGTTCTCCAGATTTATCAGTACTCGATTTTTTCATTTGGGGTGCAATTAAAAATCAAGTATATGAAACTCAATTGACTACCATGGAAGATTGTATGCAACGTGTGAGGAATTCATTTGAGAATCTCAGACCCGATTCAATACGAAAAGCGACACATCAAGAATTATTAGTGAGATGTGAAAAATGTCTGGAAATTGAAGGGCGTCAATTCGAACATTTACTGACCAAATAATTTTTGTATACCTCTCAATATCGTTAATTCTTTTTTGTTCGAATTGTTTTAGAATTTCTTTATCTACTTATCTGTTTAGGCAGATGGAATTTTTTTAAAGTTTTCTCTAGTTCGTTTAACAGTGTTTTGTGAGGGTTTCTGCTTCTGCGGTTACCGAATAGCAAATATATCGCATGTTCTTGAGATAACCATATTACATTCGTCATAAATAATAAATAGATTTAAGTTATCTTCATTAGAACAATTCAAACGAGGCGTCATGATTGATTACAATGACATTTCCATGGCAGGTGATTGATTCCAACGCATCCGCGGGCGCCATGGCCAACTAAGACTAAGTAAACTCAAGGATACGAGATTTCCTGGAACTGAGACATGTTAATTCGCCAATATTTCGAAAACTGTTGAGTGTAGGCACAGATAACCTTAATAAAAGTTAGCTTCATTTTCGATGCTGAATCGAATAAGAATATAAAATTGGGGGGGTTCCATATGAAAAAATGGAAGTACAATAATTTTTTCAACCAGTTCTATATCATTTTCTAGCGAACGCCCTGTATAACTCTAATCGAATTGATTTCAAAATTCTGCTGAACTGGGTCCTCTCCTACGAATAAATCGATACGCAATCGAAAATAGATGATCATGTCCAGAAATAAAAAAAAAAAATTTTCGTTCTGCAAACGCCATTTTCAACTTAAAATTTGAAATATTTCGAAAACGGTTAGACTTGGGTATAGGACATTATACATGAAACATGTTCAGAATCATGCATAAAATCTAAAACTTTGAAAATATACAGGGTGTCCCATTTAAAATAACAAAGTTGGGGTCCACTTCCGGCACAACGGGAAGTGCCACATTCTTGAAAATATTTTAGCCAGATAACCCTCATCAACAATAGTGAACTCTCAAATTTTCAAATTTGGCCCACCTATGGTTTTCTATATATTGATCGATGCAGTTCCCGGAGGGACCCCCTGTATATATCTTTGACGAAACGAGTTTCGGTGGGGTCTTCAGATGATGTGGTGCTGCAGGTTTTTCCGGAGCGCCAAATGATTTTTGATGTAGTTTTAGATTTTGTATTACTTTTGTTTAATTTTTTTTATTTGTGTATTTTACATTAATTTGTAATTGTTGCTGAATATTAATATTATTATTAAAAAAAAATATTATAAACTGGAAAATGTATAGTACTGTGATAACTGAAAGATTATATTTTTTGTCAGACTATAGTAACGCCCAATATACGCAGAGACGGGCCTATGGGGGGGGGGGGGTGTCGGGAAGACTCTCTGTCCCCAATAAACTTTGAGTTGGGAGATTGGTGAATGCAAAAAGAACCAAATAATTTTTGAAACTGGTTTATTTCTATTTCCATATCATAATTGAAGTAACAATTTGTACTATTGTTCAGAACGGTACAACATACGCAACCGCATATTTTGTCGAAAAATCCCAAAAAGTAAGAGAATACCAAGTTTTGACTTGAGTATGCTGTTTGATATTCCTTAAAACAGTTTTTTACAAATTGAAAATTAGAACAGAGCATATAGAATCGTTAAACTTGAACATTATAGACGGCATTTTAGCGATAGAAGGCACAATGAGAGGTTTTTCAAAAATTCGAAGCAGCGAAAATGAACTGAACAACCTGATTGAAAGTACGAAAAAGTTTTCACAAAAAAACACACCTTCGCCAGTGGATGACTTTCGTAGGCATCACAGAAGACTCCCAGATGAATTGAGAGAAAACACAATAGTTATTTATGATACAAGTGTTAAAAGTGGAATTTTATTTGGTGAGTAACGAGCGTTAGCGAGTGGAGCAACCCCACGAGCAAAATAAAATCACTTTTAACAAATGTATCTTACAATTTTTTTTGTACAACAGTTACTGCTAGTAGGAAAAAAACAAAAAAAATATAAGATCCATGAGGATTCGAACACACGATCTTTGGATTACAAAGAGGCTCCAACTATAATAAACTCCAACGCACTTTATTTATGAATGTCATTAATTGTAGTGATGAAGGACCTTCTACAGTTGGACTGAATACTATTTCGTTTGTAACTTTAACAGGAATTAGTATTACCGATTGCACAAACGGCCAAATACATGTGCGAACTTTTATAAATGATTACTCTTGACACTTCAACACTTCAATCAGATATTATAATCAGAATCAGAGTAATCATTTATAAAAGTTCACACATGCATTTGACCGTTTGTGCAATTGATAATACCTACTCCTTTTGAAGTTAGAAACAAAATAGTATTCAGTCCAACTGTAATATCCTTCATCACTGACAAATAGTGACATTTATAAATGAGGTGCGTTGGGTTTTATTATAGTTGGAGCGGATACAGAGGGCCGGTGGTGCTCTTAAGCGCACTTACCCTCTCACAGCTAGAGGCTCAAAACTGAGTGTGGAGAATAAGCTCGTCATTTATAAACAAATTATAAGACTATCGTTAACATACGCTTGCCCAGTGTTTTGCAGCCTAAAGCCCATTCCTCTAGCGAGGTTGGACAGGATGCAAAACAAAGTACTTCGTATCATAACCAACAGCAGAAGGTACATTCGATTGGATACTCTTAGGGAGCTTGCTGGCGTCGACTCAGTTCCGACATATATTAGAAACTTGTCTTACAAGTTTTATAAATACTGCATTGATAAAAATCCTCTCACCAAGGACATTACTAAGCTTAAGGTGTACGATAATGAGCCCCGCAAACACGGCGGTCTCATTTATCAAGCGCTGGATATCTTCCAGGAGAGACGGGAAGAACCGGTTTCTTAGGGAACCAAGTCGAAAGTTAACTCTTAAGCGCAATTACTTCGACCCGGTTTTTTGCTTCAGTCTTTTCCGGGATGATCATCGAGACAACCAACCTCAGCAACTTATTGCAAGCATGTGTCTACACTGAATGCTAATGATACAACACGCATAAGCAATGCAGGAGGCGTGTATCTTACGGGTGAATATCACCGCAGGTAATGCTAGGTTCGGTTCGGCAGGGCGCTCTCCTGTTCTCCTGACCGAGGGCAGGAGAGTTGCTACTTCTGCGCCATCTCCCACTCCTTCCTTTCCCCCCTGGGTTAGAAGTTGTGGAACATGAGATATGTGACATGTCATTATTTGTGCAATGTAGTTGTAATTTTATAAAATAAACCACTATTAATTTTATTTATTTATAGGTGGAGCGTCTGCCTTGTAATCCAAAGATCGTGGGGTTGCTCCACGCGCTATCGCTCGTTTCGCAATATTCCTCACTCACAAAATAAAATGCCACTTTTAACACTTGTATCATAAATAACTATTTCAGAATAGAGTTTATGACTGTTTTATTCAGGAATTACATTTTTGCAAGATGATCTCAAAAATTTTGTGAATAATATGCAGCCTGTAATAGTTATTTACCTAACAAGTGCGGAAAGTAGTGCGACGGCAGTTGCACGAACGACGCGGAGCGGAATTCGGGCAAGCCGTTAAGGGCGGAAAAGACATTTTCCGTAAGAGTTAGGTACAATATTTTTCCTACGAGTGTTTTTGTCCATCTGATTTACGAAAAAACAAGGTTTTTAATATATAAGTTTTTATAATAATGCTACAAAATGACTAATAAGACAGAATAGTTACACACATCATTTAGTTAGTCCTAAATATCTTCATTTTCAACAATACAAAAATCGTGCGAAAAATTAAAAATCGTACGTAAAAGTTAAAATCGTGCGGAAAAGTAACTTTTCCGCATGATTTTCAATCGTACGGAAAAGTACAACTTTCAAAACGAAAAAGACATTTTTCTACCGTCGTTGTCCAGTCACCTGCTCACTATTCAGAACAGAAAATTTTACAGTACCTATAATGATTGGTTTGTGCTACCTGTTTATTGGTTGCACCATCTGTTAACGTCTCTTCACTTGCCAACTTGGTTTCCTGTCGTGGTTCCGTGGATACTGGTTTTGGCGATGGGATACTTGCGTCGTTGTCTGGTCTGTGCAAAGTTTTGTTGTCCGCCTTGCCTCCCCTGGAACTGACGAGACGGACCTTTGTAGTTTAAATGTCTTATGGTAGGACCTGAGTGTGTCTTCGGTTTGGACTTCGGTTGCTTTGGTTTGAGCTCCAAAGATGTCCGTTCCAGACTTTTTCAAGCTTTAACTCTATCCTCTAACTCATCTCCAAATAAATAAGTTGTTATCGGTGCGTCATTCAGGGTACCTTTCAGAGAATTATCCATATCGTAGGTCGCCAGTCCTCTACAGCACATTGTCTCTCACATGGTGAGAGGCTGTGCAACTTGTCAAAAAAAGTTGAAAAAAAAAGTAATAGTATGCTCGATGAATTTTTGTCGTTGGTAGATCATGTAATACCCATCACGAAATCAGTCTTCAGACCCTTGAGTAGCGGTGGGTTGCACAGATACATGGTGTTGAATATGAAAAATTAAATCTATTTTTTATTCATAACTTCCACAGTTCTGGAAATTTTACAGTTTAATTCGAAGAAATATTTTTGTTCAATAAGTGCTTTATTTTAAAAGAAAAACTACATTTTTAGTTGCCACCAGTTGCGTACAAAAAGGGCATATTGGTCCTTCTCCTTCCCTATTTTTTACGCTACTGGTAAAATCAAGAAAATTATAATTTTTTGACTTCTTCATTCAATTTTAATAAAAAATGTATGATTGTTTGAACCCAGAAAAATCAATCGTTTTTAAGATAATTGCGCTTTTATGAATACATACTAATAAGAAAAAGTTTTAGTTCGAAATAGATTTTTGTCGACCAAAATGTATTGGGGATTAAATGCGAGAGAAGCGGACCTTACTTCAATGGAATGAACGATTTCTGTGAGTGATATTTTTTTAATAACATTCTCCTTATCTAATTTATTCAATGATATTTTCAAGGAAAACTAGAAAGAATTAAAAAAGTCAGCTATCTGAATGAAAATGCAAATTTTCAGTTTCAGATTTTTTCTTTCCTTTTCAGTTAGAGTCTTTTCACAATATCTATCAGATGTAGTTCAATTTCCAGCGTGGCTTGTGCCGGGGAAGTAGTTGTTTTCTGTTAGATATTACAAATAAATCACATTTTTCATTTTTCAATTTTCATGGAGAATGTTCCCCTTTTCAAAAGAAAAAGTTGTTTTGCTGAAGTAATTATTCGAGAAGAACTGTGTGAATTTCAGGATGAGTTTATTTATATCTTACCTGTGGTTGATCTGAGTGAAATACAATGCTCGCCGGGAGCGATAGACTTATAGTCAGGACAAGAAATCGCAAAACTGAAGTTCTAGAAGCAAATAATATAATATTTGAGTTAAAGGTGTTTAATAGGTAATTCCTATTGGTCCAAAGGGACCAATAAACCCTTTTTGTACGCCACTGGTGGCAACTAAAAATGTAATTTTTCTTTTGAAATAAAGCTCTCATTTAATAAAAACATATCTCCTAATTAAACTGTAAAATTTCCAAAACTGTGGAAGTTATAAATCAAATATAAATTTAATTTTTTATTTTCAACATCCTGTATCTGTGCAACCCACCGCGACTCAAGGGTCTGAAGACTGATTTCGTGATGAGTATCACATGATCTATCAACGATAGCGTGCATACTATGACGTATTCCAAAGTGACAGTACCTCCCGGGCTATAAGTCACTGTGGTTTTTTATTCTTTCAACCTGTGATTTCGGTACAGGAGCGGAGATACTACATTGTTATCATTTATGAGACGAGACCGAAATATAATAACAATAATATTCGTCTCCTTAAAAACCTTGGTGATCAAAATAAGGCAAATAATAAAAACTTGCTGTCGGGCCTTATTACCCGCATGTGAGGGTAACAAAGCCAATAATGAGTTATGCAGAATTTTGTTCATTTACTGTATGTATTCGTATACAGGTCATTTTTATGGATCAAAAGGGTAGAAACTTAATAAAACTTCAATAAACGAAACAAAAATATTCATTATTTTCTAAAAAACCATAAAACAAATTTTTGACGAAGATATAAAATAATTTTTGGAAGAGCTGATTAAAACAATAAAAATGTTCACCGCAACAAACATCCTCAACATTTTCAGTCGTCAATCCTATGCAAGTTTTGTGGAACCATAATTCCATATACGGCTTGGGAATAATAACAGGGGCTGCTTGCAGCTTATCTGATCCCCGGCCTTTTCTCATCATTGTATTTTTATATTGAAACTTGTACTGCCTGTTTTTTTCATTTAGCTGATGGGAAATAAAGACCTTTATTATTATTATTATTATTATTATTATTATTATTATTATTATTATTATTATTATTATTATTAATAATATATTTTACACACACTCCCATGGGCCATATTCCGGAAATATTAATAATGCTTTTTATTTTTCTCTCACTGCAAAATATAGTACCAAAATTTAGTGGCGGCGTGGTGTAGTGGTTAAAAGATCCGATTCATGAGCCGGAGGTGTATGGATCGATCCCTGGCTGGGGCAGGAATTTTTCATTTAATTTAGTAGTAGATTGAATTTGAAATTATGCATACTGATCAGGGAGAGCCGTCCATCATTCATTGTTAGGTTCAAATTAACAGTACTGCTCCTAAGGTGGCGTATGTAGTTAGTAACAAAGCCTGCAAGAACACTTTCGGCTGAAGGACCTTATCTAGATCGTTGGCCATTTTACATTGAAAAATGTCAATAAAGTACGAGTACTAATACCAGTAGTACCAATTTTACAGTAAAGAATGGGGCACTATTAATTTTTTTAATAAAATTGTTCGAAAAACACGTGTCACCTTGGTGGCGCTCAGGTAGTGTTCTCGCTTGCTATGCCAAGATAAGCGGGTTCGAATCGCGAGATGAACTACTTCATTAACTTAGAAAAAAAGTTTATAAACAAATTTGAAGATCAATTTACTATTTACCATAATAATATATGTAGCATACATAGACATTTTGATGAATTCCAAGCTTCCATATCAGTTTTTGAAGAAGTTATTGTCACTTGTTTGATACCGAGACATGGGAAATAAAAGACTGTTGCTCAATAAATTTGTAGAACTATGAACTTATTCACAATAACTCACTCAGAAATAATCAAAATGACGGAGTCTTGATATATGTTAAAGATATTGTACAATTTGAACATAACAATATAAAAATAGGAGAATCGAACGGTATTTCCGTCGAACTCACTTACAATAATGAAAAAATTGCTTTAATTGCACTCCACAGATCTCCTTCTAGTGAAAATTTGGAACTGTTTTTGAATAACTTCAACACCAATAATCACTTTGATAAAATCATTCTTGTTGGTGATATCAACATAGACTTAAGTGCAGATACTGTAGACGTAACAGAAGATTATCTAAATATTATGTCAGAATAAGGCTTCATATAACTCATTAATGAATTTACTAGAGCCACTCCTACAACAGCTACCTGTATAGACCATATTTTCTATAAATCAAAATGCGACGAATACACTGATATCATCCCAAGTGTTAGAACAAATATTACAGATCACTATTCCATCACTATTCCATCACTTGTTCCTTTAAAATGAGCAAAGAAAATATCAGTAGCAGTGACAAAACTTCGCTACAGAAAAAAATAAATATAAACCAACTGAAAAATATGTTGAAAAACAAAGATTGGACTGCAGTTTATAATTGTGTTGATGTAACAACAGCAACAAATATCTTTTATGGAAAACTAAATGAATATATAGGGCGTTCTACCACGATTTTTGAACAAAAAGAAAGGAGAAAGAAAAAACCTTGGATAACGAATGGTATAATATGTTCAATCAAGGAACGTGACAAACTGAAGTAAAAAAACTTACCCAAATAATGATTATTTCAAAAATAAATACCGTCATTACCGAAATAAATTGAATACTTTAAGAAAAACAAAAGTGGATTATTTCAAAATAAGACTGAAAAGTTCCACTTCTTCCAAGAATGTATGGGACGTAGTAAATGAACTAACAGGAGAAACTAAAAAAAAAACGAATATAAAAAAACTAATAATTGAAAACGAAAAAGAACTGACAGACGATAGAAAAATTGCAGAAGCATTCAATGGACATTCATACAGTTCAATATATATCAGAACCCGTATGTTACTTAATTAACCTAGCTATAAATAGTGGTGAAGTCACAAAACAGTTTAAAATTGCTATCATCAAGCCCTTCTTCAAAACAGGTAAAAAACACTGTATGGACAATTATCGTCTGATTTCCCTAACGTCGGGTCTATGAAGGTCTTCGAAAAAATTATTAAAAAAAGGCTGACAAGATATTTGGAAAAACATAAATTTCTCTCTCCTCACCAATTTGGATTCCAGCAAAACGTATCCACTCAGCACGCCATTGGTTTCTTAACATCAAAACTATATAACACAATTGACGACTTCAAACCATGCTTAGGTATATTTCTAGATCTGGCAAAAGCCTTTGATACCATAAATCATAGGCACCTGCTAGACAAATTACAAAAGATTGGTATAAGAGGAAATGTCTTGAAACTTTTCGAAAGCTACCTACTACACCGAAAGTAGCAAGTTTTAATAGAAGATGAAATTAGTGGTGAAAGCACAGTTACTTGTGGCGTGCCACAAGGAACAGTTCTGGGGCCTATACTCTTTATCATATATTTGAACGACTTGCTAACGACAAATTCCAGCGGATCCATAATTTCATTCGCCGACGACACGGTCTTGGTACAGGAGAAACCTGGAATGAGGTGAGAGAAACTGCCACAAATGACCTGAAAGCCATTTCGAATTGGTTCATTGAAAATAGTTTGTCAATAAATCATGCCAAAACAAAATTTATACCGTTTACTTCATACGAAAAATACCTACCTGCATATGTAACTATAGAAATAAATAATATACCAATTTCTCTCACAAATTCAGTTAAATACCTCGGTACTGAAATTGACTCTTTTCTGAAATGGGTCATCCACGTAAAATCAGTTGTCAATAAACTTCGCAAACTTATCTAAAAGTTTAAACAATTGAGCTTTTCACACTTAAAACACCTGAAGATATTATACTATTCATTAGCGGAATCCATTATACAATATGGTATAATAGGTTGGGGTGGAATTAGGATAACAAAGCTGAAACCACTGGAAGTCATCCAAAAACGCATACTAAGAATTATTTTCAAAAAACCCGCACAATTTTCTTCCGACCTTCTGTACAGCGAATCACAAATATTAGATTTGAGACAACTTTATTGCAAAACCATTCTACTATTCACATACATATAATAGACCTGTGACTACTGTAATTGAACACCGATACCAAACTAGAAGAAGAATAGCTGCATATGAAATATCACCACGGGCACATAAGTCGATTGGCCAAAGAAGTTTTGTTTATATTGCCCCAAGGTTGAGAAACTTGCCACCTGGCTTATTAAAAACCATAAACTACAAAAAGAAGGTGAAAGCTTGGATTTTGTCAACAAACAGAGACGTTTTCCACACTCTAATTGATTCCTAATATTCACTTTTATAGATTATAGATAGATTATATATTAGGGACTTTCGTGCTACAAGCCTCTACACCGCGACCTTTTCAGATCTATTGTGTTTGTCCTCGAGATCATTTAGAGTTCTTTGTCTAGCCCTGTCTTCTTTACGAGACTCCACAGGCTAGTTTTTAGAACTCCCATGAATCTGGGAGCTCTTGGTTTTTCCTCTCCCAGTGTTAGAAACCTTTGCCTTGACAAGCCCTCGCAGTGGCATAGTATGTGTACTGATGTTTCCTCTTCTTCCTGACAGAACCTGCATAGCATTTCTTCTGCCAGGCCTATTGTACTCATATGTTTGTTGAGCCTACAGTGCCCTGTGAGAAGTCCTACTACTATTCTAGTAGTGTTCCTCTTCTGGCTTAGTAGATAGTCTGTGAATGTTGGCTGCGGTTGTTTGATAAACTCTTTGGCCTGTCTCATCCCTGGTGCATTGTTCCACCATTCTTGAGACTTCTGTTGAATCCATGATTTGGTGTTTGTTTTTAGTACAGCTTTTGCTATACCGCAATACGGTTCTGGGTCATTCAGGGCCTTACTTGCTCCTTCTCGGGCTAGTGTATCGGCCTCTTCATTGCCTCTATAACCTGTGTGTGCTGGTACCCAGGCTAGTGTCAGTCTGTTTTGACTGCCCAGCTCTTTTAGGGCTTCTATGCAGTCCCAAACAAGTTTTGAGGTAACTTGCATTGAGTTGACTGCTTTTATCGCGGCTTGGCTATCTTCACTTTTATAGTCCTAAGTACTTTTATGTTTCCTTTCATTCATTCTGTGCAAAAATTTCCACTTTTTGTTGAATAAATATCCTTTTTATTCTGTACTTTTATTATACTATACTATATGTTAACCCCTTATATTGTGTTCTTATAATTTATTTTTTGGCAAGTGTATACATCAGCAACATTATACGCATGTTTTTGTGATATACCTAAGAAGGTGTATAAACATAGATTTTGTGATGTGAAAAATGTTTATGAGAATATATGTATATGTATGTATACGTATGTGCATGTATGTGTACTTATGTGGATGTGTGTGTATATAAGCTCCCTCTAGAAATTGTTTATAGAGTAGAAAATAAATTCCCTTTGACAAGCTCCCCGAGAGCTTTTTTGGGATTTACCACCTCTACTTTACCCTACATTTCTTGATTTTATTAAAATATATTTCAAATTGTAATTGATTTGGTAAATAAAAAAAAATATTATTATATGAAAATTACTAGATCATATTTTGCTGAGAAACACTTAGTATGAGTGCTAAATATTTTCATTTATTTTATATAGACTCGTTCCATTCTTCATTATGATTTGGTATTATTTATTCCAGGGCTCATCTGGCAGAGAAGATTTTAAAGTATGCCGTCTATGGATTGATACTTTACATCGTGATGTGGAGATACAGTTTACCAACAAAGACATATCAGATATTTTACGATTACTTCAGTAACCTTGATTCTTGGAATCACCCATAGCTTGTGGTTATTGGAAAATTTTAATATGGATCATCATCAGGTGTCTATTATATTGTAACACCATATGAACAATAAAGAAATTTTAGTTTCATTCATAAAAATGTTTGTTTTTCATAATTGAATGGAATTGTTTTGGGGTAATATTCATTTTTGATAGGTTTTTGGGTTTATCAACATTCATCAATAGGGAAAATTCACAATTACTGAAGAAAATCTTTAAGATAGTAAAGAGCCAAGTGAGACAATATTTTGTCGGAGGAAGAAAGAGCGAGGGTTCGTATTCCAAATTCTGCCTACAAGTAAATTATTATGAATAATTGAGAAACACGAAATTTTAAATGAATAAAGACTCAACATTTTGATGTCGAACAGTAAGAATAATAATAATACAAATTTACAATTCGAATTTTTATACTCCCCACCCCTGTTAACTTTTTAATGGTTTGACGTAAAAACATGGGAAAAACCTGTTTGGTGGGTACTAATTTAAGTGTAATAATGATAAATGATTACAAATCAATAACTCATAATTTCAACTCAATTTGTCAAAAAACTTTTTAAGGGGATTATCCCGAAACTTCAACAATAAATGATCCAAACCTTCACTGGCTCATTGTGTAGTGAAAGAAATACGATTTGGAAGGCAATAAAAAGCAAACAAAATTTTCCTTCAGCGGTCGGTCGAAAAATGCAATATTTTGTTACCTAGAAATAGGCCGGTAACTACCTCTTTAAATATCATTATATTCCCTTTTTTTTAAATTACCTATCCATTATAAGGATTTATATTTGAAATAGTTTGAAGAAATTTGATACTTTTAACTACATATTGATTTCGTCTATTAATTTTTACGTATTATATTGTGGTTTCATCGAAGCAATTATTAATATTAACTTTTTAATTGAATTTTCGTACCAAATTTGTCATAAATATTACTTTTAACGGTAAAAGCCGGAGTCTTAGTTTCAATCGTACGAACTGTGCATTTTAATAAACAATTAGAAATGCTTTCATCATTTCTGTGTGCTGTAACTCGCTGAAAAAAAGGTTATTTTTTCTGGTGGAGGTATAATTCTTGGGGTTTTCTTGTAGTGTGAGCCTTTTATCCTTGAAATATATGATTAAAATCATAGAATATACCTACAAGTGATTAGTTTCTCTGAAACGCGTTGAATTAGGTACCTTTTATTCTGATTCGACTGAACACTTAAAAATGGAAGCTATAGTATTCAAAATAATATAGGTACATCATTCTGTCAAATTAATAAAACTTGTGTATGTTTTTGTTAATAAAGTAACACAAATATTGGAATGTATATAAAACGACACTTTTACTTTTATTTATCTCTACTTCATTGTAAATTTTATCTATTTTACTGAACTTTTCCGGGAAAAATGTAAGTTGAACTCATTCAACATGAAAGTTAAAATGCAAATTTCAGTCAGTAATAATGCCAATCAAATGCATAAGTTATTCCAAAAATAACAATAATATTGTAGAGTACACAAGTGAATAAATTTTTTCCAAAAGTAACTTCTTCACACTTTCGATATAATTTATTTGAGAATGAATCAGAATTTACAAAATATTCAATTTCTAGACAATCCCCATACAGCTAGGCACCATTATAACAAATCGCTATTTTAATAACGAACAGCGTTCTGTCACAACTGATTGACCGAGCGAAGTCATTAATAATAAAACACTAAAATAATGTATGGGAAAGGTGGGCTCTGTCACGAATTAAGAATCATACCTCACAAAATTTCATTTGTTTCTCTTACCTTTGCATATCTATCCTGTGCCTTGGACAGCATCTCCATCAATTCCTTCTGTCACTGGCTAGAATGGACTTTTCGCGAATTTTACTTTATTCGCGAAATTTACTTTACTCTCGAAATAGCACTTATGACTTTACTTATTCTGTTCAACTTCTTATTTGAAATGCTCAAGTCTCAACTCAACTCGGTAAGGCTTACAAAAGCCTATATGTGAATTACTAAATAAATAAAACAAAGAAATCAACAACACTTATATCTATTGAACAAAGGAATAATAAATAAATAATAGAAACCAAATACTTCAATTAGAGACATTTTAAGAATTATTCGACAGTGAAAATCTCAATTTTTAAATAACATGATTTGAAAGTAAATAATAGAAAATGATACTAGATGTAACAATAATCAACCATAAATTGACTTCAACAGAATGAAACCACGAAGAATGCAATACAAGTTGATTGAGAAAACAAGCTGGTGAGAGGTGAGAAAGATCGTTCTAAAATTTGAGACTTCATAATAAAAATAATAATGGAAATGATAACGGAAATTGAGTACTTATCAAATATTTAAATACTTAAAACAAAATATACTTATGAGAAAGAACAGAACTTACTCGGAAAATATAACAATAACACAAATTTACGAACTACATGCTTTCTGTATGGATTGAAAGCTAAAGCTACATTTCCACCGGAGGAACATTGAGAAACTTTTTTGTTGCTGTTGCTTGTTTCCAAAAATGTTCCAAAATGTTTCTAAAAGTTTCTTAAAATCTCCCTATGTTTCGGCAACAAATGTTGACTGTTGCTACTTGTCACCTGTTTCCATTTCGAGCGGTAAACTTCAAAGGAAAATAGGGAACATGGTAAACAAATTCGTGTTGCTATCGCAGTGGAAACGCCGAGATTGCAACTTGTAAGCATTGTAAGGATTGATCATGATGTGGTTAATTTAGTTTAATATGAATGTTATAAAAATTCATTTACAATTTATGTGTTACCTATAAGAGGTTTTGTGTTTCTGTTTAATAAAACGCCTATGTTGAATAAGTGTGTCGTACCTTAACTTTATCCTGAAGAACTGCCACAATTGCTAGACATACTTCTGGTATTATTCTACTTATCGTTGGCACCGAAATTCTAAAGAGGTACATCAACGAATGGTATGAGTCGCCTGTAGCAAGGAATCGCAGTGTGACAAGCAAACGTTCCGTTGGAGAAATTGCTTGCGTATAATAGGTATCCTCTTTTTTAATTAGGGGAGCAATTTGGCACAATAACCACTCCATATCGGTGCTAGACATTCGTACAAAATTTTTAACACTACCATTAGCTGTTCTTCCCGCATGTAAATCGTCTTCTTTCAATACACTAAGTAAGTGAATGCCACTGTATTGTTTCCTTTCATGAAGACTTGGCCTCACCCAGTATTTGTGTTTTCTTTTTCGCTTTCTTGAAGATATCACTAAAAACGCTGCCGCTGCTAACGCTACATTATCGTCTTGTTCCATATTCTAGTGATTGCCTACATGCAGTGGAAACACTAGTTGCTTACTCAAGAAACAATATGCGACTATTGACCATTTTAGTTGCTTTAGTGGAACCAAGAAGTTTACGTATGTTGCCATAAGTTTCTACCCATGGGAACAAAGATAAACAATGAGCAACAACAAAGTTTCTCAATGTTCCTCCGGTGGAAATGTAGCTTAAGACTAATTTTTGTTTCGAAAAATAATATAGAATTTACTAAACCAATCTTTCCTACCCTCTCCATTCTAAGTAGTGTTCCTTCTTGTGCGCGACCACATGTAAGAATTGAACTAGCTATTGAAAAGAGTCGTTGAATTTATGATTTTTGAATGTGGTCCCTGCGTATTCAAACTTAAAACTAAGGGAAAAAGGAACTTTCATAACATGTGTCTCGGTATAAGGAGGCTGTAATTTGATATTTTCAGATATTTTGGATATGAGTGAATTTGACCTGATCATTTTACGACTTCAGGAAATTCCAAAACTTTGTGTGTGGTATATTTTTTAACTAAAAATTCTTCAATATATATTACTCATTACACGTTTGATTACAATTGAATTAATTTTAATTTTTTGATATCATTGATACTTTTCGAGTTACACTGAAAAAAATGTTGTACTTTATATCAATAAATGCCGTTTTTTACCTCTCCGTTCATTGGCAATGACTAAATATTCACTGACTTTTGTAGGTATTTATTTATACCACGAATTCAAGTTTATTGAGATCAAAGATGATCGTTTATTACATTTATGAACAGTTTTCATTGCTCCTGCGGAAAAGTTTATTGATGTGAGGAAAGGGATACACTGAGATCAATGATGATCTAATTTCAGACCTATGAACATTTTTCGTTACGGGTTTGAAAAAGATTATTGAAATGAAGAAAAAAGTACATTGAAACAATGAATATTATTTCATGAAAAAAATGTGGTACATAATATCAATGAATACCGTTTATTACCTTTCCGTTCATTGGCACAATACATTTTTCATCGTAACAATGATTCAAGTTCATTGAGATCAAAGATGATCTTTTTTTACATTTATGAACAGGTTTCGTTGCTGCTATGGAAAAGTTCATTGAGGTAATGAAACGGGTACACTGAATCCATCTGAAATTGTTCATCATATCAATGAACGTAATTAATGGTCCCAGAGATGATTTTATTGTTACAATGAATCCAAGTTTATCGAAATCAATGATAATCTATCTTCAGATCTACATACAGGTTTTATTGGGGCTATGGAAATATCATAGAAGGTGTAACGAAGTTACTAAGTCCCAGTTTTGTTAGGCAGATAGAAGCAACATTTTCCTCCCATTCTATAACTCCGTCATTAATATGTTCATGAATATAATAATAAGCCTTATGTCGAACCAAGCCATCTCGTGTTTAAATATACTCTTGCTGGCAAGTTAGCTTTAGCTGGTAGTATACAGCGCCTCCACTAGAGGGACCACTCCGCACGACTTCGTTGTTTGCACAGAGTCGGTTAACTTAAGCAGACAGAAGCGATTGTTGAAGCATCTTCTCAGGTAGCACAGACTACAGAGACATCCGAAGAGCTCCGAAAGGAGCCAGCCGAAATAAAAGATAACTTGGAGATACGCCTTTCAATCAGGATTGCGATGTTCTGATGAATGCATGTTAATTATTTTGCATATCTTTTGGAAACTCACTATATGCTCAATATCAGTGGAAGGCCTTCATTGCATTTACGAATGATATGCAATGATTGAATAAATACCACTTATTCAAATGATAAACAAAATAATTAGTTCAATGTGTGAAAACATCACGAGAATAAACTGAAACATAGATTTAATGTATGTCAATTATTGAATCAAGGAATAACCGATACTTAATAATCACCGTTCATTGGATTGATGAAAAATATCCATCGTCGAACTAATCTGAATCATTATATCAATAATACAGCATTCATTCGAAGAATGGACAAAAATAACCAATTTGATGAATACAGTTTCATCAGTTGAACGAATTCAATTTATTGCTTGGATGAACACTCTTCATTCGTTTGATGAATGGAAATCATTACCCCAACGAATCTTGCATTAAAGTAACCGATTATCAATAAACACCATTCATTGAATTGATGAAAAATATCCATCGTCGAAATAATCTAAATCATTATATCAATCATACAACATTTATTAGAAGAACGAACAATAATAATTAATCTGATCAGTTTCATCAGTTGAACGAATACAATTCATTGCTTGGGTGATCACTCTTTATTCGTTTGATGAATGGAATTCATTACCAAAACGAACCTATTTAATGTACTTGATCATGATATCAATGAAAGCATTCATTGATATTATTAAGATCCGTATTCATAGTATGGATAACCAGTGGTACATTGTCATAACGATTGCGTTCATTGGACCAATATTGATAAAGATATTCATTGAGTCACTGAACTTTTTCATTGTATTCAGGTACCAATTTTTTTCTGTGTATATCGGAAAAACCGTGAAAAATCGGGTGTTCTATAACTTGTTAACTTTAAGGTATTCAAACTTGTTAATTACTGTTATGTGAGCCTATGGCAAGCCAATAAAGCCTTTTTTGAAAAATTGATAAACATTGATTATTTTTTAAAATATATAATGATTTCTCAATAAAGATGATCTTTTGATTTGGCTACTCTTGCTCCGGGAATGATGCTACAGTAACGATTCAGAGCTTAGTTTTTCCTGTGAGAGTTTTACTTCCATATAATCGAATAAGTATATTCATTGTTTTTATTTTAAGGGTCAAAAAATGACTTAAAAAAATTGCTCAATTTTTTCAAATGTTTTTTTAAATAAATTTCTTAATTTTGTTTTTTTAGAAATAACTTTTATGAAAATAGATTCCTAGCATGATTTCACGCATTAAAAAAAACGATGTTCATTGAGAGTTCCTTCTTTCTTATTATTATACAGTAAAGAAATAATTTTGCACATATTATGAGTCACTTCTTCCGATATAACTCGAAAAAAATCAATGATATTGAAAAATTATAACTTACTTGATTGATAGATCTTTCTAATACCTACAATTTCATGATTTAACTTTTTTCGATAGGATCTGTAGTTTTTCAGTTATCAGCATAAAACCGCTTTTCGTAACTTTGCCAATTTTGTTAGGTTATGTTATACGCTCATATTTTTTGTTTTCGGATATTGATTTCTGCACGTTTAACATTGGGCCGCTTCCTCGTTTCTTGGACTATTATTGTCCATTTTGTTTGGATTATATTCGAAATGTTAAAATTATCAACTTGAGCAACTGAATATTGACGATTTTTGGCTTTTATTATGGGACTGTACACAGTGTACACCGTATGTACATAAATCCTATAAAAGCATTTATATTAGATTCTCATATGAGTACGTGAACTGGCAATGATGTTGATGATTTGCGCATGATCGTGAGTAATCGAAACATGTGGTTTCGCATTTCAGTAATTCCTGCCGCTTATATTAGCGTTCTTAGATTTGTGTGACCGGAATTCACCACCAAGAAATAGTAATACCTAAACGAGTACCTCGAAACGACAGTTCGTAACTACAACTATTCGTAACGGTACAATTACTAACGCCAATTCAATTTCCACGCCGTCAAATGTCTACGTATGGTTAGCGTTCCGGTGCGCCCTGTATATTATACGTAAGTGGCCACTTCTCAGCTTCTAAGAGACGGGCTAGCTCCGGCTCTGGTTCATAGTTAATTGGATACGAGAAAATCGTTATCGCGAGTCGTCTATTGTTAAAATTGTTAAAATTGTTTTTTCCGTTAACCAGCTGTCGTCCCCTTACGAACGGCAGCCATCAATAGTCGAAACTTGTGCGAGCCAAGGATTAACGAGGTCTTACCTTTTAACGTGCGATTCCTAGCACTTTCTCGGGCCATCAGATAAAAATGAAGTCGCTGAGGATTCGAACCTAGCCGACCAGCAGTCAATGGTTTTGAACGCTTCAGTCTCAACCACTGAGCTACTTGACCCTTATATGATGTCAACAATCTAGTATAGTTAGTCTATAATTGATCGGATGAAAGAATGGCATGTTCACAGTTGCCAAGTCTTTTACATGAATACGTTTAAGGTGATTTTTTAAATTGGCCCTGTAAGTATAAAATTATCCATATATTCTGTTCTGAACTTTTCGCAATTGATGTAACTCTCCCACGAGACAAAAGTGTTAGATTTTTTTATGGTTCATTAGAGGTAGGGACGAGGGGGAAACCACTGAGAATATTGTGTACACTAATTCCCAAAAAATCGTAAGTAATACCAAATACCCAAAAAAATTTCGAGTAACACCCAGTAATTCCCGAGTAATACCTCCCAAGTAATGCCAGTAAGCCGTCAGAAAAGTAAGAAAAATACAAAATCGTGTCTTACTTACTTTTTTTGACAAGTATTAGTCGGATGACCTTTTTTTTGACAACTCCAATTCCCATGTTTTGAAGACCTTTTTTTTCTTTTCACCGATTATTACTGTGCAGTTATTGTTCTCTATTCCTGTAATACCCGTGTAATGCTCGAATAATGCCCAATAATTCCTCTAATGCCCGAGTATACACCAGTAATACCTGTAATGCCCAATAATTCCCAAGTAATGCCCCTAATTTTTGTAGAAATAAATTTTATTATTAAAATTTTTCCTTTTCTGTTATGGCCTCTTGATCGCCATATAGGATTGTGAGCATTGAAATCGACAAGTATTATTTTTGGTCTTGGAATCTGTTGTATCAATTTCATGAGTTGATTTTTGTCTAGGTCGATTCCGATTGGTATATAAATGTTACATGCATTTATTTTCTTCTCTGTCTATATGGTTACTGCCACAGCTTCTAAATTCGTATTGATGTGAACTGGTTGGGATGAGTTTTTGTTATTCACCACTCGCTTTGATGGGATTTGTTCTATTTTTATAATAGCTCGTAAAATGTTTCAGTGAATCTACATAGTCATCTTTAAAATGAGTTTCTTGCAGGCAGATGATTTCGGTCGATATTTCCGATAATAATATCTGGAGCATTTCGTGATAGCCCGGAAGGTACTGTCACTTTGAAAAACGTCATAGTATGCAGGCAGGATTTTTTATCGTTGGTAGATCATGTGATACTCATCACGAATTCAATCGTCAGACCATCGAGTAGCGGTGGGTTGCCTAGATACAGGGTGTTGAATATGAAAAATGATATCTATTTTTTATTCATATCTTCCACAGTTTTGAAAATTTTACAGTTTAATTCGAAGAAATGTTTTTGTTCAATAAGAGCTTTATTTTAAAAGAAAAATTACATTTTTAGTTGCTATCAGTGGCGTACAGAAAGGGTATATTGGTACCTTTCCTGCCCTATTTTTTACGCCACTGGTAAAATCAGGAAAATTATTATTTTTTGATTTCTTCATTCAATTTTAAGTAAAAAATGTTTGATTGTTTGAACCCGAAAAAATCAATCGTTTTAAAGATAATTCCGCTTTTATGAATACATACTAATGATGAAAAAATTGTTTTGCTGGAGTTTTGCTTCAAATTTGTACTGGATATTCTACCAAAAGAATCAATGCTACTTTCTGGGTAAGTCCATCGCTCCTGGCGAGCAGTGTATGCCACTCAGATCAACTTCAGTCAAGATTCAGACTCATCGCTTGTACATGTATCGATTCCGAAATGTACAGACTTCCACTCCAATAGTTACGGAAGATACGGGGGTGTTTCCATGAAAAGTGAGACAAATTGGGTTTTCAGAAGTGAAATTTTTTTATCGAAAATCTGTACTGGTAGTACTATTGTTGTTTTGATTCCAAATCCGTTAGAATTTTGAGCCTAAGTATATTGTCCCTTAGTGTAATTTTTCGCAAAACTCGGTAAATCCATTGCTCCTGGCGAGCATTGTATTTCACTCAGATCAACCACAGGCAAGATTAAGACTCATTCTGAAACTTAAGTTCTTCTCAAATAATTACGGAAGATACGGGGGTGTTTCAATGAAAAGTGAGATACACTGTATGCTAGAAGAAAAATGCTTTATAATTTTCCAGTTTCAGCATCCTGTATTTCTGCAAGAAAGCAGCTTTGTGAAAAAATGCATGTGAAAGTAGCATTGATATTTTTGGTAAAATATCCAGTACAAAGAAGCAGTTGGTTGGATTGTACAATTCACTCCAGCAAAATATTTTTTTCATTATTAGTGTGTATTCATAAAAGCCCCATTATCTTGAAAACGATAGATTTTTTCGGGTTCAAACAATTACACATTTTTTACTTCAAATCGAATGAAGAAATGAAAAAATAATAATTTTCATAATTTTACCAGTGACGTAAAAAATAGGGGAGGAAAGGGACCAATATACTCTTTTTGTACGCCTCTGGTGGCAACTAGAAATGTAATTTTTCTTTTAAAATAAAGCTCTAATGGAAAAAAAATATGTTTTCGAATTAAACTGTAGAATTGCCAAAACTGTGGAAGTTATGAATAAACAATAGATATAATTTTTCATATTCAACACCCTGTATCTGTGCAACCCACTGCTACTCAAGGGCCTGACAATTGATTTCGTGATGAGTATGACATGATCTACCAACGACAAAAAATTCAGCGTGCATACTATTACTTTTTTTTCAACTTTTTTTGATAAGTTGCACAGCCTCCCGCCACTCCAACCACCGCTGTCGCGCGGTCTGAATCTTGGTTTAGTAATAAGTGGTATGTGTACTATAATAACAACTGAAAATGAAGCTAGTAAGTTTCTTGAGAGGATTCTTGGGATACATCTCTTATAGGATCGTCATCTAGCCCCATAGATTCAACTGTAATTTGTTTTCTCATCTTACGTTGTATTTTGGTGCACTTCGTTTTCATTCCTTTATCTGTAAAGTATAGGTACATTTGTTTCAGTAATTTAAAAAATGCGAAAATATCAGAGGTGTAGGTTTTGGCCAAGCTCAGATCATTCGTACCGGTGGCCTTTTCGAAGAAATCGAAAATTTCTTCAAATGTTATTTTGTTTTCTTTTGGTGCCATTTGGATTGGTTTTGGAAATTGTTCAACAAAATCTGGCGTCATTGGTGGAAGAGTTATCACATCGGAAATGTTGCGCTTGGTTGAGATAGAAGGATTGACTGAAAGGATGTTGTGAAGCGGATTTGATTAATTGGTTTTAGGAATATTTATTGATGGAAGGATAATATTTATGGGTAGAACGATGTGGCTTCTAGGGTTTTGTTCTTGGGAGTTTGTATTTTCCATAGCAGTATTGCTGCTTTACTGTTCTAGCAAAATGCAATTATTGGTCTTCAATATCTATTGTCGAAATTTTCTGGGACGCAGAGGAGTATAGCGTATATTTCAGCCTGTACCTCTGAAGCGTATTGGCCTAGAGAAATAGTGATTTCTCTCCTTAGCCCTCTCTTGTGTACCCCCTGCTCCGGACCTACCACCTGACCTCGAGCCGTCTGTATACCAAACTCTGCTATCAGCAGGGGGCACGTTCGATGCTATGTCATCCCATTCTTTCCTCGTAGACAATGATCGGGTCTTTCCTGAAGTTCAGAACTGGCAAGGCGTTGTCCCTTTCCATCAGTAGAATGGGGCAGCTCTCCTGTGACTTGTTCAGATGGGGGAATGTCCATGGTTTGTTCCTCCTCCAAACCATTGGTTTGCGCCTTCGAGTCTGTAGGCGGTACGCATGGCTTCATGTTCAATGTACAGGTGCAGAGGTGGCAGTCCCAAGCAGGCCAACTTCGTCTAGTTCATTTCTGGCCATACTCTTCAGCGTACCTGGCTACCATACAATGACTCCGTACGTTATGGTCGGGCGAATAATTGTCATGTGTATCCAATGTTGGGTCTTGGGTGTTAGACCCCACTTTCTTCCGAATGCTCTTCTGCCCAGTATGAGCATGTGACTTACTTGGTGCGATGAGCGATTTGCTCATTCCATGTCAGCTTGGCGTCTATTATGACTCCGAAATATTTTGTTGACCCTTTGTATTGAGGACCTTCTCTGATATCTACCTCTTGCGTTTTTTGCGATTTTTGGTAAACAATATCAAATCCACCTTTTCTGGGTTGACTCTTAATCTCTCGACACCACTGTTCTGCCATCTGTCATCTGCGTATGCTTGCATATTCCTGAATGATTTAGTTTATTTTCATAGAAAAAATGTTTCATTCAAATTCACAATTATCCCCTACCTGGGCATAATTTGGCTCTGTTATTTCTTCTGTAACAACTAGTGCTCTTTCGGATAATTTTTGTATGGGCTCCACCAAAACCTCATACATTTGTTTGGTGAGACTCGGATGAGTATTCCATCTTAAAGTAATGGAAGCTTACTCACATGTCTAGTTAATGCAATTTCCACTTCCAGCGGTTTCAAGCAATCATTCTATAAATGGGTTACTACATTTGATCTCAGTACATGTGCCTGAGAAACGTCATGATATTTCCCTTGTATATGGGAAAAATTTTATTTTTTGTTTCAGAAACTCTTCGAAAGTATCCACATCTACAGTTTTTATTCAGGAAATGTCTGAAAAACTACAAAGTTCCTGATACTAATCTCGAAATCGAGGCGGGAACTGCTGTTCAGATCCCAGTACTTAGAATCCATTACGATCCCGAATACTACCCAGATCCTAACAAATTTGATCCGGAAAGGCAAAAAATTCTAGGCCTCAGTTTACATGGTTACCGTTTGGAGAGGGACCCAGGAAATGTTTGGGTAAGTTTTTTCATCACCACGTTCTGTACTCATTATATTTCATCTAATCTTTCCAGAAAACATATTCAACGCAGTTGAATTATTCAGTTCAAGTTGGTCATTAAGAACGTTCTTAGAATTCTTCCATTCATTAATCTTCATACTTTCTAAAAGATTCATCTTTTGATTTGAATATGGAAAATTTCAAAATCAAGTTCGGTTTCTGTTAATAATTAGGTAGCATAAGTTGAATTTGTTTTTTCGTTCAAAAAGCTGTTTCTGTACTTGGTTAGATAATTCTGAAGGTTCAGTATTCAAAGTAACACCACAAAATGTGATTTATTATATTAATATATTTCTTCCACTTGAGAAAGCTGTTGTACAGCCAAACAATTATCGTGATTTGCGGAACTTATTGGTGAAAATCATTAAAGTCATTATTATAAATATATCCATACAAGTTTAAGTCCATAATAAAAAAATATATTTGCTGTTCTGACAATAAATAAGAAACAATATAAAAAAAATTGCAGTATGAAAAACTAAATGAGAAGCTTCAACAGCATATATACATGGACATAATGTGATTAAGATAATAAGATTCCAACAGCATAAAGTTTATAAATTATTTCTTGTCAGTTTATAAATGTCGAAAATTAGTAGAGGAATCGTGGATATCACAATATTAATTCCAATAGGATATAGTGTTAATCCATCGAAAAAAGTAAATGAATTTCTCCACTGGAAAACAGTCTCAAGTCAGTTCTAGAAAAAAAAAGGCAATACCCAGTGTTACAGCAATGCCTGTGGTTTGACAAGATATATTTCTGGGATTCTCTCCTCAAATCATCTCTCCTAAAGGTATGGTTTTCCGAGAATGCACTAATAAGCGAATGGGTGCCAGACAACAGAGGGTATTTTGTTTCCACTCTATTGTAATCGAGCTAAATTCTTGTTGAAAATGGTGGTGAAAAGCATTAATATATTGTAGTCACACTAATCTTCATCATAGTAAAATCATTTGTTGTTGCGTTATATTTTGTCATGTCAAATATTTTATAGAATCCTTTGTTCGTTTCAGGTCAGCGATTTGGAATGCTGCAGACAAAGGTTGGATTGATAACATTGTTGAGGAATTACAAGATAACTCTGAATGAGCAAACAAAAACTCCACTGGTCTTCAAAAAAAACGGAATAATCACAGCCAGCGAAGGGGGCATATGGATTGATCTTCAGAAAATAAAATAATATACTTACAGACATTTTCCAGATTTCGTTTAGTGACTTATAATGTTGAGTAACTGAAAATATAAACTAGTAATCTCTCCCCATCCTAAATGATACCAGCAAGGAAACCCGGACAAAATACTTATAAGATTTAAATCTGGAAAAGAAGTACAGGAAATAGCTCTGACTGAAGAAATTCACACATCTGATGTAAATATTTTTTCCACTGCAATATGATTACTTAAGGGACCGATTCATTGTATGTAAAATACGTTTGGATAGCTATTAAAATTCACAGTCTCATATTTTCAGGTCAATCCGCATTGGGTTAGGGTCTTTTTGGAAAACGTGGTGTATAGAAGAAATAATCAAAATATAGTTACATAAGCATCAGGAGCGGCAAGGGTGGTTCATTACCGAATTCACCGAAATATTGCCGGATACCGGTAGTCCTTTCTTTCCGTCATTGTTATTATACTAACGTTGTTTGATAATACAGAAGATAGTTAGGCAGTCACTGTAGAAAGAGTGTTTGATGCAATCGCGCGTGACATCTAGGTTCTTTTAATAGAACCTTCCAAAAATTGCATAATTTATGGCACTGTACTAGTACGCCACCTGGATGGAATGTGAAACTTATAAGGAATTTCTGGAATTACTTCCAGTTTTCGTTAACCATCTCATAATTTAATAATTTGTGGAACTTTGGACGATTTGCTCGGACAGGGTCGGACTTATGTATTTGGAATAAAATATATTTCAAAGTTATAGTAATTTATTGCAAGAAAGTTGTACTGGTGATCGATCGTTCATAACTAATAAAGACAATAGAATGTTGTGTCAAGTTTTACGAACTTTTTTTGGTAAAGATTTGTGTTACTGGAAATCCGTTTAAAAAAATGAACATCGCGATTTTGTGCCATAAAGGCAATTCTTGTTTTGCTAAAACGGTCTGTTTGCCAAGTTGGTCATTTCGATTACTGGAAATCTGATATAGAGATATGAATCGAAGTGGACATTATTCTATTCAATATGGCGGTTCTTGCTGTGATACTAGACGGACTGGGCCCATAACCTATTTGTCGATGTAGGTGACTTTGCGGAAATGCCTGTTGCGAAGTTAGGGAAGCGTTATAAAAGTTTTGATTGAAGTATATTGATATAAATCTTCAACCAATTCTAAAGGCGTTTACAATTTTTGTTTTGCGGAAATGGTCTGTTGCCAAGTTGGTCACTTCTGATTACTAGATATCAGATATAAAGATGGATCGAAGTGGACATCAGGCGGTTCTTGCTATGACATTTTGACTTTGAAGAAATTCGATGTTGCCAAGTTAGGGGAGCAGAAAACCATTAGGAAGAGCTTTATAAAAGTTTTGAATATAGAATATATTAATATATAACTTCAGTCAATTCTGACGGAATCTACAATTTTTGATTTGCGGAAGTGCGTTGTTGCCAGTTGGTAACTTTGGATTAGTCAATATTATATGTAATGAAAATGAATCGAAGAGTGCAATATCCTTTTCAATCAAGTGATCTCGATTATGAAATTTTGACTTCGCGGAAATGCGCTGTTGCCAAGTTATAGGGGAGCGGCATATCATTGAGAAGAGAATTATAAAAGTTCCGATTGAAGTATATTAATATATATCTTCGCCAATTCCAATAATATTTATAATTTTTGATTTGCGGAGATACATTGTTGCCAAGTTGGTCACTTTGGATTACTAGAAATCTGATATGGAGATGGATATCGAAGTGGACATTATTCCATTCAATCGGGTAGTTCTTATGCTATGATATTGTGACTGTACAGGAATGCGCTGTTGCAGAGTTACAGGAGCAAAGAATCATTTAGCTTTATCACAATTTCAAAAATCCATAATCTGCGACTTCGAAAACCCCCACATACCAATTTAGAATCGAATCGGACCATAATCACAAAACTCGTCCGCCATCTTGGAGCCGCCATATTTAATTTATGAATTTTGACAACAATATCATAATTTCCGACCCCGAATATCCCCACATAGATATTTTGAATAGAATCCGACCATAATCACAACTCGACCGCCATATTGAATGTTTGAATTTTGACAAAGAATTCATAATCTCCGACCCCGAAAACCGCCACATACCAATTTAGAATCGAATTGGACCATAATCATAAAACTCATCCGCCATCTTGGAGCTGCCATAGTTACCTCATGATTTTGACAGAAAATTCATAATCTCCGACCCCGAAAACCCCAGATACAAATTTAGAATCGAACCTGACCATAATCACAAAACTAGTCCGCCATATTGGGGACGCGATTTTTTTTCCTCCATCAAAAATTTCTGTTTTATATTCACCTAGATTCTGAACCTCCACTAAATTTTTTATAAAGTGACCGCCAAAAAGTATGTACCATATGGGGCAAAAGTTTATTATTAGAATATTAAAAAAAAAAAATCTTGTGAAAAGTTTGTGCATGTTCGATAACCTTATCACGTGATCGCTGGTATGGCGGCAAATTGAAAAAAATTACTATGAATAGACAAAAAGTCGGGTAAAATGGAAAGATATTATAAAAACTTTAATCGTTGTTTGATAATACAGAAGATAGTTAGTCAATGATATAGGCAAAATGGTTTGATCCAAATGGGCATCACCACTAGATGTCACTAGCTGTGCCCAAGTCATGGCGTGACAAAATTATTACTAACAATATTATATAGATGGCAGTTTTGAGAGTTGCGAGTTTGAAGGAATCTGCAAATACGTCGTTTGCTTTGTTCATTACGCAGTTCAGTACCGTTTCAGTACCGTATTGAGGTGTGCTATTTGTTGATCATGTGCATATTTTATCATCAAGGTTATTCCATTGCTGTGATCCCGATTATTACACCAAGGTGAGTTATAATTATTTTGTTTTAGTTATGCATGGTAGGAATTACTTTGAGCGGTGGTGTACATATTCATGCGCAACATGACAAACAGACCGTCTTTGCAAAACAAAATCGCGATGTTCATTTTTTTAAACGGATTTCCAGTAACACAAATCTTTACCAAAAAAAGTTCGTAAAACTTGACACAACATTCTATTGTCTTTATTAGTTATGAACGATCGGTCACCAGTACAACTTTCTTGCAATAAATTACTATAACTTTGAAATATATTTTGTTCCAAATACATAAGTCCGACCCTGTCCGAGCAAATCGTCCAAAGTTCCACAAATAATTAAATTATGAGATGTTTAACGAAAGCTGGAAGAAATTCCAGAAATTCCTTACGAGTTTCACGACATTCCATCCTAGTACAGTGCCATAAATTATGCAATCAGAGAGCTAGAATATCCGCCGCTAACTGAAAAGTGGTACGCATGCTTGGCACAAAAAAAAACCTATAAAAATCATTAGTCCCATAAGTTGTGATTCTTGTAGAAATGCTTTTGAAAATTTAAGAATTTTACTGTCTTTTAATTTTTGACTTGTGCTTAACTGTTTTTGAAAATGGAAATAAGTTATTTGTACTAAATAGATATAGCATAATATTGATACGAGACAAAAAAATGTGTTTGTACCATTTGAAAAAACTAAATTGGCATTTGAATCTCCTGATTAGATGGCTCCACGTGTTTATAATAGTATATTATGAAAAAATCCAAAAACGTGCATATCTTCAAACGAAAACTTTCTTGTTGATGATAGTTTTTAAAATTTTGAAGAATTTATGTGTATAAGTAGGTAGTTTTCTATTTCTTCTTTTTAGAAAGTTTTAATTTTCTGTCTCTCTCTTTGACGATTCCTATATAAAAACTTTATAAAGATTATTTATTCATTATTTATTTATATCCTGCTCTACGGTGAAATAGTATACATGGTAACGATATTCGTTGCTGACCGATGTTTTCTCCTTTCTATTTCCATACACACCATCAACCTAGGGCTATTGCGGCAAATACCTCAGAAAACTACTCCCCTTGCTAATGTACGGGTATTGGATTATATGTAACAAATACTTGTGCAATGTACCACATTGCATAGGAAACAATTGCAAGTGCTCCCCTATGAAAGTAGAATTTTGTTTTGATTAAAACATGAAAACCATCTGTAGAGCAGTTTTTTTTTCTTTTCTATCGTCGCGCAGAATATCATTCATTGCTCCAGGTATATTATAATGTGTCCTGATTACCTCATATTCCTGACACTCTATAAAAGTATCTGTTGTACTGTTAGAGGTGTTTGGCATATAATTTGAAGAGAATGCTGCTACCCTACAGTGCGAGGACAACAACATTTTCTCTTCTCGCCAATTGCAAGGGGAAGACTTCTTCACAGTTGGTTTCAAACTTTTCAGTTTAGTTTGAAATTCATTCCAAAGATTCTGCCAGTCTGTTTCTTCTTCGGTTATTTTGAGATCTTTTAGATCTTCTGTGCAAAGTTGTATATATTTTCATGGTAGTTGGAATTAGCAATCATTTTTGTTGCTTTATCTACGTACTACATCTTCGTCACTATTTATAGTAATAATTATACTATTTTTCCCATAATATAAATTCTAGCAAGAATAATAATAACCCCAGACAGCACAAGATTATTCTGAGAATGTTCTCAGAATAGTTTCGTAGAATATTTGAATGTTCTCAGAATGTTCTCAGAAGGTTCTCACAAGGTGCACCAGTGCATCCTCAGAATATACAGAACAGAACATCATAAGTATATTTTCAAGAATATCCTCAGAACATCTGTGGGACATACTCTCGGATGGTCTAAGAATATTTTGAGAACATTTCAAAACAAATAATTTCAACTAAAGTTGAAAATACCTTCCTCTCCATATTTTGTGAGAATAATATCAACCACAGTTGAAAATACCCTTCTCTCCACATTTTGTCAGAGTAGGGTATTTTCAACTTTAGTTGAAATTATTTGTTTTCATTTATATGTTCGATTTATTCAATCCCATTCTTTATTATGTACGCATTCCTTATATCAATGAAAACAAATGATTTTAATTAAAGTAGAAAATAACCTCTCCAAATTTTATATACTAACAAGTTCTAAGAATATTCAAATAATATATTCTATGATTCCTGGATAACATTCTTAGAATATCCAGAATATACTTATCACATTCTGCGGAACTTCTGTAGAATATTCGATAGGAGGTATGTTGTGAACTTTCTGAGAATATTGATAGTATGTTGTGTGCTGTCTGGGACAAGGTAGTCCAGGGTGACTTTATTTTGAAAGGACTGTATGGAACTCAACGAATCGGTGAACATTTATTTTCACCGAGTTTCATTTTTAGCAAATCCCCAAATTAGTAGGCACTGCTATATAGCGTATGATTCTGCTGTGTATACGCCAATCATTGGATGCATCAACCAGCTATAATATATTTCAATTGTATATCAATCAGTGAATATTTTTTATAGTGGTTCTATTTATGGTGTTGTGAACTTTTGATTTATTCATTCCTTTTTTCTGTAACACAGCAATATCATCTGATTTTCAAGGAATGAACTCTGAAAAGAACACTTCCGTATGAATGAAGCGAACCGCGTTAGCGGTGATGGAGTAATATTCTGAGAGAATAATAGCCATTATTGCCAGTAGTATACTCTTCTTTATCTACGACCAATGCATAAAAAATTAAGTTTCCGGTTTCTTTGCTTCGTAACTTTCAGATTTTTTCTTCAAGAATATACGCTGTTCATCATATTTTTCTATATTCATATTGTGATTTATCACTAAAACAGCTTTCAACATTAAATAATAGGACCACAATGAAGAAGATTTATATTTTTCCCCCAATTCGGAAAAATAGCCCAATAAAACGTTTTCCAAAAATTTTCTGAACTCTTTAGTCCATAAAGTTTCTGTATGCTTTGCCGCATACACGTTTCGACTTTTGTGGTAGTAATGCAGGAATTGTTGCTTCTGCTCGTTGGATAACATCTGGTGGTGTACAGGAAAATTCTTCTTCCATATCACTTTCCTCACTCTCCGTCATTGAATCATAAATAAACACGCTTTTGACAATTACTCATTAACACTGACAGTTTGTTATGACTGTTTTCATAGACATTTCGATTCAAATACGATTATTCATTCATCCGCAAGAGAATAATAAATCATTATTCCCACGTAAATGTTACGTCTATAATGCGTATATTATATATTAGTCGTAGCTAAATACAAATTAATCTTCCTCATATACCCACCAGTTGAACGATGGAAAATAGCGACTAAAGTTTGTCTTTCAGTCGCAGATGATTCCACAAAAGATTTTATGAATTTCCTATTCATATTTTCGAACTAAAATCAAAATGCCCATGACAGGTCTATGTCAAAAAATAATTTTCAAAGTGTCACCGCAGAAGAAATGTTTCTCTCATATCCATCCCTGATGTGTATGCTTCTGAAGAGCCTGTTTTATTCCAATCCTATATCAATCCTCCTGAAGAGCTTGGCAACGCGAAATAGATTTTTTTAATAACATTCTCCTTATCTAATTTATTTAATGATTTTTTCAAGGAAAACTAGAAAGAATTAGTCAGCTATCTGAATGAAAATGCAAATTTTCACTTTCAGATTTTTTCTTTCCTTTTCAGTTAGAGTCTTTTCACAATATCTATCAGATGTAGTTCAATGTCCAGCGTGGCTTGTGCCAGGAAAGTAGTTGTTTTCTGTTAGATATTACAAATAAGTCACATTTTTCAATTTTCATGGAGAATGTTCCCCTTTTCAAAATTGATACCATGTATTATCGACCAATTGACAATATTCCACAGGCTATCGGTGATCGATTTTTTGCTGTCAGGTTGGTAATGAATTTTGTTTTCAGCTGTTGGAAACACTGATTCAATTCGTAATCGTAATTATGTCATCTGTCAACTGATTGTTTACATTTTTGATATTTGCATTTGGGATATTTAAAAATTAAATGAAAATTTATTCGAATCGGTTATACCGATATACGATATACCTAGGTTTTTAGACAAAAATCGATACCTTTATCTATTGCTACGAGTTTACACATTTTTCTACTCATATATCATGAGTACAAAATGTGGACATTTTTTTATCCGACTTTGAGTGAATATTCCACTCGATCCGATGAATCTACAAAAGTTTTGACCAAATATCCCTTTATGATTGAGGTATACCTTGTTTGTCTCAGGACAGATCTATTAAACTATTTCAATTTAGAACACACCCATCTAGCTGACGGCCGTTAAGAGCTTTGAGTTGATTCTGCTCCTACTATACCTTGGCCAAAGACAGTACGGACTGGACAGTTAAATAAATAAAACGTCTTTCGAATTGGACATTTTGATGCCTCTGGAGACACCATATATCCTATTTTACTGTAGAGCAGATATCAACAATTCGATAGACCAGATTTTATGCAGTTGATTCCAACTCTTCAGAGGATGTGGTGTTGCAGGTTTTTTCAGGTTTCCCTGCAGCTGTTAAAGCTAATGCTCCACCAAACCATCTAAGTCTTTTTTATATTGTTATATGTTTGTTTATTTACATTGACCACAAACAGACAATGTCTAATAATATGTAACAGTTGGAGGAATAAAAACAAATATGTACAGATGTTAGCCTTTAGATAAGTACATATATGGTATATTAAAATATAAGAACTAATGAACATCGAAAATCACTTAGTAATGGATAGTAGTGAGGCATTAGAAATATTTATAAAATCAATTTCACATCTTCTACATAATTGTTAATACTGGTTGAGGTTAAGAAATTGGTAATGGGGCCACACATTTTAAATTTTTAAGGTGCTATTTCTGATTCTCGTATTATTGTTTTGATCAATATTTTCAAAAATTCATCTCCCATAACTCAAAAATAAGCATTATGGAAATATAAAATTTAGTTTTTTAGTTCACTAAGTATTGTTTTCTGTGCACCAAGATGAATGAAAACTATAGCACTTCCTCTTTTGTCTTTTATAGGTGAAATTCATTAATATTATTGCTTTTATCATTTAAGTTTGTTGATGGTTTACTACAGAGCAGAGAAACAAATATGCATCACGATATCAAGTGTTCTCCACAATCACTTAATCAAAGACATCAACTCAAATCCAAAAGTGAATGAAATTAAGTATTCCAGTCATCTGAAGACCTTACTTTTAGCTAGTTCACTGGGATAAGTTCCATTCTGTCGAAAATATATATATTAAAGAAGTAAGAATATTACTCTCGACTAAGAAAATACATTATATTGTTTGCAATCTAAAACAAAAGCAAAAGGAGTGACTGTAGATGAAATAGCTGCTTTTCCGAATGAGGTATGTTTCTCTCTCTTTGAAAGACTACATACACATTCTGAACCTCACTATCAATATTTTTGTTAAGAGTCACTATGCACTTTTCTTTTGTGAACAATTCACCACTTATTTACTTTTTCTTCCTCTTGATAGTGGCACTTTCCATTATTGTATCGTTATTTTATTCAGAACAGCTAGCAAGTTTATGAAAATTGTAAATTTCAAGCTTAAGAAATGAAATCCGTAGCCAAAAATAGTAATTTATGTATCAAGTGAGTAAAGTGATACTTTTTTTACGAGTAGGAAATGTTAACGCACGACGCAATTCCTACAAGTAAAAAAAAACTCTTTACTCACGAGTTTCATAAAGTATTTTTTCTACAACTGTCAAAAAACACAACCAATTCAGATTTTTTTACAAATATGAAATGAATTTGGCATATTTATTGATTCATAATTCCAACAAAGTTCGAAGAGTATGCCGGAGAGTTGAGTTTCAAACAAATGAAACGAATAATTTCGACAGAGTCGAAATACCTTTCTCTTCACACTATCCCGCAAAATGGAAAGCTACCTTGGATTACCTATTGTGGATTAGGTCCAATAGTTCTGTGAATAAATTCACCGTGATTGTTTGGAATTTTGATAATACTTATTTAATAGTAAGAATGCTAAGCATATTATTCGTAAAACATTTAGGCCGTCCGATAGTGACAGATTTAGGTGCCCCATTTTCGCATACAAGCCTCGAATAGGGTTGAAAAGTATATCGATATGGAGTAAAATGAAAATATTTTAACGAATGGCCCCTGAGGATAAAATACCAATAATTCGATTTTTCAGTACAGTGTTTATTTGTTTCCCTCGTGTTCCTTACTACGGTACGAAACTACACCGGGTGATTTGTTAGGTCGTATTAAGAAAAAAAGTTTCAATGAACAGATGTTCGGAGTTGCTTCGTTTCTGATATACAGGGCGTTTTGAAAAAAAATGCAATGCCCTGTATCTCATAAAAGAAGCAACTCCGGACATATGTTCAAAGGAACTTTTTTTCTTAAAACGGCCTAACGAATCACCCTCTGTAGTTTCGTACCGTAGTTAGAAACACGAGGGAAACAAAAAAAAATATCGATTTTTAATGTTATCCCCAGGTGCCACTCGTAAAAATATCTTCATTTTACTCCAAATTGGTATACTTTTCAATCCTATTCGAAGCTTGTATACGAGCATGGGGCACCTAAATCTGTCATTAGCTGACGGTCTAATTCGAATATCAGATATTTATTGATTAGTTGCCAAAGAAAATGATAACTGGCTTTATGACAGGATTTCGTTAGTATCCGGATCTGTCATTGTTGTTGCATAAAACTGTTGGTCGCCTAGCAACAGCCGTTAAAAAAGTGCATTTTTCTTACGCTTTTCCGTTTAATAATGAAATCGTATGTTGTAGTGAAATATTCTAATACTTTACGCACTCAAACCAAACAAAAAAAGTAGACTTTTTTTGACAGTTGTAGAAAAAATGAATTTTCGTAATCACCTCATGCGCAATTCACAAATGCTGTAAGTATTCTTATATCTACCCTGTTGTAGTATTACAATTGGCGTCTGCAGTGAGGATTATTGAATAGGCTATCGTCAATGAATTTTGAAACACAGTTATTAATGTGGTAAGACAACCGACAGCTGGAGAGCATTTATAGATTATTCGCTGGTTTTCTGAACAGCATGGGGGGCACGACAAAAACATGTATTAGTACCAATATAAGATATGACTTCCAGACATTTCAGATGTCTGGTAAGCATCAAACCTCGATTTTCAGAAATAAATGTATTTCAATCAAAGTTTGATATGAAATATTCAAAACAGAATCTTGTTTATACTGGCACAAGATTCAAAACCCATTCATACTCAAATATTTTAATATTTTTGTTATACATAGTGGCCCACCTCTCTAAAACTGTTATTTATCATCCGATTCAGAAGTTTATTTTTTTCAGTAGATAGAGCATCAATAGTTCTAGTTAAGTGACATAAATTCGAAATGAAAATAAAAATTTCAAGGCCTACTTCGAATTTTTTTCAAGGTTAAAAATCCAAAAACATACTAGCAGCATTTTAGAAAGAATTAGATGGCGCCACTGGATTCACGAAATTTTCAAGTGATTTATGATTTATAAGAAATTTGAAAATTATGTCACTAAATCAACCCACCTTTTCAATTAAAGAACTTTCATCAAAATTCTGACTACACCACTGGATTCAGAATACTTCCAAATACATTTGGTCGGAATTTCATCTAAATCTGTTCATATATAAAAAAGTTATAAAATAATAAAATTTGAAATTAGTGGAATTTTAGGAAAATTGTATTTTATTATTTCATAATTTATTTATTTATGAATAGATTTAGATGAAATTCTGACCAAATATATTTCGGAATATTTTGAATCCAGTGGTGTTGTCAGAATTTTGATAGAAGTTCTTATATTGAAGTAGTGGGTTGATTTATTGACAAAATTTTCAAATTTTATTCCCATATAACTTTTTTATTGATGGACTCATTCTTACGAAATTTTTACATTAACCACTTGGAAATGTCATGAATCAGGAAATGTCATGAATCAAGTAGCGTCACCAAATTCTATTTAAAAAATCGTTAGTATGTTTTTTGGATTTTTGACCTTAAAAAAAATTCGAAGTAGGCCTTGAAATTTTTATTTTTATATCAAATTTATGGCCCTCAATTAGAACTATTAATGCTCTATCTATTGAAAAAAAAAAACTTCCGAATCGGATAATAAATAACAGTTTTAGAGAGGTGGCCCGCTTTCAAATGGGTCACTCTGTATATTTGAATTGAAAAAATATTAATTTGACATTTGAACTTGACGTGCTGACTTATATTACTTGTCACTTGTCAGTTTATCAATATTCAGTGTTTCAAACATAAAAATAAAATTTATTACCAACGTGACAACAAGAAAACGTTCACTGATAGCCTGTGGAATATTGTCAATTCATTTAATGAAATCCAATATCTGTACCTGAAAAAAAAAGGAGGGAAACACGGCACTGATCAATCGATATTGTTCGTAAAAACTTCACATTAGTCAGCCTGAAGACATCGTCTTCGAAGAGCAATCTAGGATGAGAAGATTCAAAGATTTAGCGAATGCAAAAGTTTCGATGATTTGGTGAATGCAGAGATTTCTTGAAATAGTTTATCAAGGGCGTAAAGTAGGCTTTTATGGCCTTTGGCGTGAATAATGGCCCGATTGCGTCAGCCGAGGGTCATTACACGCCGAAGGCCGTAATAGATATTTACGATATAAGTGTCGTAAAGATTCATATTACGATATGAGATGGAACATTTGTCAAAAGAGGCCTTTAGTCCGAGTAATATCGTAGTATCGTAATATGAATTTACGACACAAATATTGTACAATATTTCACCAACCATTAATAATGTTAATTATTCACTCAAAATTAGTCAATATTCCTTAAATTAATGATATTAGAATCATGCAACAAGCAAGAGTTGCGCCCATTGTTGATTTATTTTGCGAACTGTCAACTTTGACACGTTCATTCCAATTTAGTAAAATTTCATCGACATTAGTTCAGACCATTAGAGAATAGATTCAGATTAGAATCCCCTACAAATTACAAAATTCAAACCTTATTACCTGATAAATCCAGGGAAAGATACTCAAATTTATAATAAATTAGTTCTTGTTATCCTTTTCCATTAAATAGACTGACATTTAAAAAGAGAAACAAATGAATTTTACTTTACCGCAATAGTGCGGTAAAGTGTCTCATTACGAAACTCATATTAGTATCGTAATGACTTACATTACATATTGATAGTATGCCCTAGCGGTTTTAGCGAGAATCACATGTACTGAATTGAAATATTTAAAATGATTTTTAAGGCCATTTATGATATTGTCATTGGAAAAAATATACTTTTGAGAGTGAAGGTAATGAAAAATAAACATAATAAACAATAATAATGTTTCGTTCAACATTTTTGATATTATTCATAAATCAACGATTCCTTTCCTTTGGAAAAATCTAGAATTGATGGTTAATTGAATTATTGGTTCATTAAATGGTTCTTGATGAACTATAACTATATTCCGTATACATTTTGCAAAAATATTTAATTCACATATGAAAATTGTTGAATTCATAGCACTCGAAGTAACCAAAATTCTCTATCAGAATGATGGGAACATATATTTTTATCACTTATAATAATTGCACAAGTGGTTTGTATTTTATCGGCTAAATTTTGGTTGTTTAATAAGAAACTGTTTCCTTTAGCAATTTGACTCGAATATGTGTGAACCTAAAAACACTCCACCTTCGGTGTCGTGTTATTGATAGTTGACAGTTTAGAATTTGAACAACACAAATTTACCCAATATCAATACAAACCTCGAGTGTAATTCGGCAGGACAATATAATGAATAAGAAATTCAGAAAAATATCAATGTCAAACTATTAATTTTGGCAACCAACACCGCGATAATTGATAAACAAAATGAATAAGTGAAAAAACCACTAGTGTATTTGTCGGTGTAAAAGTTAAAGCTGACTTTTGCCACTGTCAAAGTGACAATTACACTGTGGCATATACGATTTTTTATACATGAATTGAATTGTTACTAATAAAAAACACCTTTTCTATACTCTGAAATCTTTCGATTGTAACGTTTTATTTTTCTCGCCAACGAATATTCAACAGAAGGTTCATATTTCCAAAATTATAGTGATCAACCCTGTATGTACCAAACTATTGAGGTAGTTATTGGTTATCTCTTCCCCTGAACGGTATGCAACCTTTAAGGCGTAGTTGATAAATAAATTACAGCCAACAATATAATAGAGAGAACTGACAATATTTCAGTAATTCTAGTGGTTGGACCCGACAGGGCGAATATTGTTCCTATTATTGAGTTATTAGAAAAATCATCTCTGCAATAATTATCACATTTCTTGAATAATGGTTTCTGTACCTTCTGATTTCGTCGTTTAACCTATTCCTCATGAGATGGCTCTGGTAGTGTGAATATTCATACAAATTTTCGTCCGAAAAAAAAAATTATAAAAAGATTTTTACTTTGAACAGGCACTAGCTTTCTGGTGATAAAAGTGATGAGATCTTCTTAATGGCGTCTGTGCCAACTGGCTTTTAGCAAATTGCTTTGTGCAATATTTCTTAATTGGATTTGTCATTGCTATTTCGCCATATCTTCTACATCACTTTCGATTTTTGATAGATTTCATATCTATAGTGTAGTGCAGCCTCCTGGTTACAAGGGGTGAGTTTTTTTTACATTTTATGCGAAAGCATTTTTTTTGTAATTGATTACACCTGTTTTCCTTAGTTTTCTATGGTTTTCTATAGTTTACTATAGTTTTCTATCAAGTCATGAAATCTAAACGGGAATTTTCATTTAAATATTCCCGCAGGGTTTTCTGGAGACTTATCCTGAAGCTACAGGCTTATTTGTATCACGGAGCATCGGCTGGAATTTCCCGGCAGGTCTCATTCATCGGAGAAGGCTTTTAGTCCGAGAGTTTCCACTGAACTTTCACTATTTTGGTTTCGACATTTCGTGCCAAACACAATTTTTCTGGAGCTGCCTGAACGAACACCCAGTAAACAACCATCGCTGGATAATCAGGCCAGATTTTATAATTTATTTACGAATTTATTTTTTTAATACGTATTTCCTTTCAAATATTATTGGATTATTTAAAATAATATACAGGGTTATTTTTAGAATATTTTTAACTCGGGTAGAATAAATATTTTGATTTTATGTCACTCAAAAATACTAGTTTATCTATACTAATTATTATTACCATAAGTTTTTGAGTCAAATATGTCCATTCTATTATTTACTTATAAATGAAAGCACATTATATAAACTCCACGATTATTATTATTGACATTTGCGATTAGTTTTTAGCATATAAAATTTCTTCGTACGATATATGAAAAGTGGCTAGGGTTTTGGATTGGTTTTTGTACAGCATAGTATGTTACTTTTTCATGCGTTTTATTAAATACTATTTTATATAAAAAGTTTATATATTGCTTCCTCCTGGAATGACTGGAAATATTTTGCAACATCTTAGACTTTAATTCCTGGTTTTGCAACTTTTATCAAATCCGGTGGCGCCCAAAAATATCATCAATAAAAAAAAAGGTTCCTCAAATTCACGGCCTCCATACATAAGCTCCCAGACGAAGAGCACCGGTGCAGTGTACCTTGTTTAAAAAAATAAGGTTACACGATAAAAGAGTTTTTCAGATTTTTCACTTATTATTACACTAAAGCTTTTTTTTTGTCGAAGTAAACTTGACATGTAGTAATGAGAATTTTGTTGCCTGACAATTCAAAGAAAAAAACAGCCCCTGAAAAAAAAATTACTGGCAGTTTTTTGAGTTGAGTTATGACAAGATGACAAGAAAATTCAAATTATAAATGTCAAGTTTACTTTGACAAGAAAAAGCTATAGTGTAATTGGTAAAACAACTTAATGAATATGTGACATAACGTCATCAAAAATATGTTTACAATGCTGGTTGTCATACTTTCAAAAGTTAGGTTCCGTTTTGTCGCTGGAAAAGTTAGGCCAAACTTTTTTTGCTGTAATAATGACAAAACATCGCGACATATGGCATTTTTAGTGCATGCATTAAATTGTCGTGTTAATAGACCAATCTGAATTACCTACCTAACAAAGCTGAATTGAAAAATGTGCCATACAAGTGACAGATTTGATTGCTTGAAAACCCAGCTTGTTGAATACCCACACAATTATGAAAAACTTTGATCACTTGAAATTATAACTACTGATGTTCTCATTGTTCATCACCACTCAGCAATCCATAATAAATCTCTTTTTTTTTTCAACATTTTCAACGTATTCATCCCTATTTATTTTTGTTGATTTATATTGAGAAAAATGCAAGGGGGCCAAGATTTAAAAAAAAGTTATGTGGACGGATGATAAGACGAAATTTCGGAAGAATGGAATGTTACGTTACGGCCTAACACCTATTATTGGAGTAATACTATACCTCACATATTTCGTGTAAGAAAATTTCAAGGTCACCGGATTATTAATGTTTTTACTGTTATACAAATTACTGTAGATACTATAACAGTTTTATGAAGTAAGTTCAACTATTGAGCTCATTGAAGAGTAGATGGTAAATTTCCTTTCAAATTCTTGTTCATTCCATGATCCGTAGTGATCGTGATGGTAGAATGTTCTTGGCATAGCAAGTGCGCACCACCAAGACCCAAGACCTTATATTTCTTGTTAAGAACGAATAGAATATATCGTTTATGCTTCACCGCCCACAACAAAAAAATATTTCGGTTTTTCCGGATTTGTACAAAAACCGTTCATTCCAAGTCTAGAAATGGGAAATGGGTTACCATTTGAAAAAATTGTAATTCGAATTGCTAAGATAGCAAAATTCGACACATATTTCTCTGCACCCTGTATACATTTTTCATCAGAAAGTTTTCAGATCTTCGGAGAGCTACCTACAGGTCTTATCTGTGTGAATCCTGAAAATATTTGGGCTTGACTAATAGATATTAATAAAGCTACATCGCCTACTCGATTACTTAATGCAGTTAATATCCCAGCACTGACTGGCTTGGATTTCGATATTTTTTTTCAGTGAAGGGTTGCATGTGCCAAAAATAAAAAACACTCAACTCAACATTTCAGCTGAAAAGAGCTCTTCAGAAAACTCCTGTATACAAATTGTCAGAAACCTAGTTCTAGTAATTTTTCATTTACATATCCACTCAGCTCGTCGTGATGGCCCCTGTAAAAATTGAAATAATATTCTAGGCAGATTGATTCATTTTGATATATTTCATTGATGTAAAAATATGACTCGTTGTGTGAGGTCAATATAGTTTTTTTTCAGCATCAAAAGCTGTGAGGGAGGTCCTTACCGCTTGTGATGATTATTACATTTTTTGCACGATCCATGCAATAACCAAATTAATAGTAATGATAGCTATTATTCTCGAGGAATTGCCATTATTATTGCGAGTAGTATACTCCACTTTATTACGACTGATTTATTCATTTCAGATTTTGAATGAACAAATTTGTCATGAGCTAAATTCATGCAAAAGAAAAAATTCCATCAAGAGCTTTGTCAATAAATTTCCTAATTTGTATCAGTCCTTCGTCATTATTCCCTAAGGGATTAATATATGGCATTATATACTGCATAAACTAGTATATTACTTACATTATATTTTAGTAGTAAATAAATTTTTCCCGCGGCCGACACTGTATAAATAGTCTATATATGCTTATCAACAAAACAGGTAAATGGCCTATATCATTCGTTTACTAATTCATCTTGACAACGGAATGTAAACAGTGTCATTTACATGCCTACGGTAATAATGACTTCGACTTTGACAAGTAATACCTTCAGATTCATTTATATCAATTTTTAGGTTATGACACTTTTTGAAAATTATTGTTGTCTGTTTATTCGGTAACTTAATTAAGCGCACAAGTAACTTAGCATGAAATAGCGAAACGAATAATCATGAAGGAAGGGTAAGAAAACAAACTTCAATCCAGGCAAATTTTGAGAAATGTCAACAAGCATCGGAAAAAACGTAATAAGTAACACGGAATGTATCGACTGTGAATATCCTCGGCAAGCGACAAGCCTCGGCTTTGCTTCGGCTCGTACTCGCTCACCTCGAATGTTAACACGTTTTACATCCCTTGTTACTTGAATAACTTTTATATTGGTTCAATGTTAAAGTGACAATTCTGTGACAAATAATTACTTTCTACTTAAGGTCACCCTGAGATAGCAGAAGAAGATGGGACACAATAGATCTAATCAGGTCGCAGTCACCATCCGCATACTTACCAATACCAATAGTGTACAAAACGAAAGTCAAATCTAAATCTGGTCATTGGTTAACAAAATTTTGTCAAAATCAAGCCCACGATGATAACGTCGGTTTGTTCGTTTACTACCGACTGATCCGATTAATCTGTGGCCACGTGACTGAAATCTGGTCAAAGGAGGGTATGCTTATCTGGGCCAACTGCTCCCGGTCATAAGAATTTGCAAACTTTTAGGTCTATAAAAATGGAAAATTTTTCTGAAATTTTAATTCCCAAACCATTCCGGAACATCTTCAAATAAGTTCTTTCAGAGCAGAGTTTGTAAGGCAACAAAGCGTATGTGTTTATCCTGGGTTTCAATATGCAATAAATGGAAAATGTCGGTTTTGACAATAAGTTATTGAAATAATTCAAGAGCAATGTTGCCACTCTGCATTCTTTAAAAATATTTGATAAGAACATAACATAGAAGTTAACTTATTCTAGATTGAAAAAAGTTAAAATGTACTACTACATTACTCATTTCTAAGCATTTGAGAGAATTTAAATGTTTTTTCATGAATAGCCCAAACTTCTTTGCGATCATAATACCGAACGCGCCTACCTACACAGTATATTATTCTTTTGATCGAACCGTTGATACTTCAAATTGATAGATTCACAAAAAATGAAATTAATTGAAGTTTGAGCTAATATCAAACTCAAAAACTTGGGAAAATATTTATGAATAGTTGGCATGTTATAAAATCATAGTGCTTCTGTTTACAAATGTCAATATAAAAGTCAATAAAATACTAGTGTCTTCTGATCATAAAATAAATTCGAATAAATGATTTTTTGGTGTGAATACGATTCAAGAAATAGAAATTACCCAAAGCACCGAAACTGCGTTAGTTTCACTGGACGCGCGTTTCACAGAAAAAGTTAGCATCTTCAGTAGCTGAAAGCAACTTCTGGTGATTTGGGGAGTTTTTATTTCTTGAAAAAGATGAGAAATGAAAAAGAAACAATAATTTTAGTTATTTATTTAACAGAATTTTCACTTATAATCTCCCTAGTGCTTGAATTATTGCCGGAAATTTTTCGAGTACATGAATTTTTTGCGACGAGGGTGATTTTCTTAAAAAATTCATGTACGAGATAAATTTCCAGCAATTAATTCAAGCACGCGGGGGATTCGGTAAGAAAATTTCACACCAAAATATATTAAATTAATGGTTAATTCAACTGACTTGTAGATTATTCTGAGAGAAAACAAGTTGTAACATCAGTGGGCCATGAATGGTTTTTGTTGATATAATGACAGTTACGCGTTGGTATTAGTGGCGGTGTTTGTATGTGAGAAAGGAAAATTCATTTTGCGACATTTTCAACCTGAAATTACATTGCACATCACGCAGAACTAAAATAGTTTTGACTGGTCCATGCGGATTGTCTATTGGGAAGTGATGTGGAAAAGAATTCTTGCAAATTTCAGCCGAGTATTCACGAAAAGATAAGTTGAATAAAATTGTTTCAAATATTAAGTTCATGTAGTCAAGCATAGGTAGATTTGATTGATATACATTTTTTACCGATGGACCTATTCATCGTTGAAATGCAAGTATGCAAATATTTTCAGACACATTCAAAATATTTAGTGAATATATAATTATGAAATATTATCTCCTTTCATATGAAAAATAACATTCCATTTGTACATAAAAGCAAAATGTTAACTATCACATGTCAAATATTTGACAGAAAAATTTTCACTTATTAATTTCGCCCAGGGTACCCAGGATGATAAAAATTTCCGGAAATTTTTTGGGTTGCCATGGCAACTAAATAAAAACCAATTTTTTGATTGGCTGAAAAAGTGAGGTGTGAAATTTTCAAATAAATTCGAAAATCCGCGAAAATTGATCTGACCATCAATTAATAATTAACGTCTGTTTTTTAGTTCGAAAATATGAATAGGAAATTCATAAAATCTATTGTGGAATTATCAAGGAAAACTAGAAAGAATTTAAAAAGTCAGCTATCTGAATGAAAATGGAAATTTTCACTTTCAGATTTTTTCTTTTCTTCTCAGTTAGAGTCTTTTCACAATATCTATCAGATGTAGTTCAATGTCCAGCGTGGCTTGTGCCGGGGAAGTAGTTGTTTTCTGTTAGATATTACAAATAAATCACATTTTTCATTTTTCAATTTTCATGGAGAATGTTTCCCTTTTCAACGTCTGTTTCTTTCATTAAGTCAATTATCTTCTGTATCATAACTTTCTTGGCAACTCTTATAACCTCGGCAACTCATAAATATCCAATAAGCTCTCAATTTTAGATAAGTCTTCTTGTTTGTAACATATCAGCTGTGGATAGAATGTTGAATTGGATTTCATGTCTTATTAGAATATAAAATACTCAAGAAAAGCACATCTTCTACGCATACCAATTAGGGGTGGTGAATTATTATCACATCCTTAAATAATAGACAATATTCAAATTTTAATTTGGATATAAATTACACTAAATGAACAATGGTGAATATTTATATGGTATGTAAAGCTACTATGTACAATTGAAACGTATTTCCCCATCCATTATCTTGTATTTTGAGAACAGACAACAAATTTTATACGAATAGGTACTAAATAAATTATAAATTCACACCGCTGTTGATCTCTTCCAACTATTTCTGCTTGCCATCAAACTGCTGCTGTGTGTTCTCTGAAAAAAAAAAAAAAATCATCTCGAATTGTAATCATGTTGAATTTTTATGGATATTGTGTACATGATCATGATGTTTCAGAAATAACCAACCAGACGTCTACCACATACAACAACCTTGGTACAACTGATAAAAATATACAAGTTAGTACCAACGTATTGTTGTGCTTATACAAAGTTCAAAAAAACAAAGATATTAATTTACTGTATGAAAGCAGCTATGAGATTGCGTTTCAATACATAGGTCGATATGAAAATATATTATTTATTGATGGTAAGATATTATTATTAATTTGTAGTTATGAAGTGCCAGAAAAATATTGATTTACCTTCTTGGGAATAATACCGAAATACATGAATGAATGAGAAGAAGATTTCACACCTCAAGTAATTTGTCATACAAACAAATGAAACAAATATACAGGGTGTCCCAGAATGAAGGGTACAAACTCCGAGAGTAGAATCCTCACTTGATTTAAGGCTAAACGTTCCTATTAATATATCCTCTCAGATGAGTATTACCTGACAGAAAGGGCGTTGAAAGTGTCATGAGAAAACATGTTTTTCAGAATAACTCAATAACGGCTGAACTTTCCTCGATGAAATTTGGTAAGTCATCTGACAGCATTAGGTTTGAAATATCAACGCAGTTCACGTGTTTCTAACAGGGGCATACGGCAGATGGATACCCCTAATCGCCCTTCCTAACTTCCACGCCACTGAACTGATATAGATGGTGTATTCTTTTTTTAATTATCAATATTTTTTACACAAAAAAGGAATAGATTTTATCACTGAAAATGTTAATGGTTTGCAAGATATTTGAGCCATCTTATGAGACATACATTCAAAATGTTCTCAAAAACTAAAAAAAAAATCATACTCAACCAATTTTGAAAAAATAAACAACAAAAAGTTTTCGTACCATACAAATTCAAATATCTGTCATTTGAGAAAAAAACTTTTTTACGAAAATTCTTTGATTTTGTAATCAAATAACAGCAAATTATCAACAAAAGTCTCCATATTACTTACACACGCACTTATTCTACTTCAATTAGCTTGAAAATTTGAAATTTTCAATAATGATACTTGTTCCTTCTTTGTGTAAATCGTGTTTTCAATAGTTGACAGTTGTTATTCTCGTCGAATTGCTAGGAAACAGTTTCTCATTAAACAACCCAAAGGACCCCGCACCAAATACATGGGACAATGGCTTTCAGCTAATTTTGATAATTTTTTGGGATATTGTAGTACAAGTCACTTGAAGTTACACATGCAAGTTTGAATTATTTTCTATGTCCAGTTTCGGAGATACGAATTTTTGAAAATCATAAAAATTGCTGTTTTACCAAAACATAGCAAGGTTCACTCATCCAAAAGTATTACTTTTTATATGATTAGTAACAAAATAGTAGCATTGCTGGTTTGAAGAAAGTCGAATGTCATGTCAGTTAGTCGGTCGTTACCATAGAAGAAGCCACCTATTATACAGGGTGGGTCAAAAATAGCGACAATTTAGGCAATCTTGCGAATCTTTGTCAACGGTCCCTATGGTGAGAACGAGTATTTTTCATTAGGAAAATACCTATTGGGATTCTTTTCTTACGACAAGAAGATTTTCTCTAAAAGTTTGGACTTTTTTACAACGCAGTAATTTTTTTTTCAAATGTTTGTTTTTTATACTACACGTTTTTAACAATGTCCACACAAAATAGCCTTTTTGAGTCAATAAATCCGCTTTGGAGCTATTTGAGAAAGACTTATAGTAATTGCTCAATATGATCAGCTTCAGAAAGTAACGATCACATTTTATACGGGGCTGTTTTCAAGTATTAGTTGGAATCGGTTTTGTACGTAATATATATGTTTGTTAATTATTTTTGAATAGATCTCCCAATTTGAATAATATTTTTCAGTTATACTTCGAAGTAAATTACCCTACACTCGGGTAAGTTTCATTCATTTCCTATGTCTGGCTTTTAAAATAGAAATTAAAATTGATATTCTATAGAAGATATTATCCAATCCAATGCGGGAAGGCATTATGATTACTATTTGTAGATATTCGTGGAATCGTTACAAAGCGTAGAGATATTGATACTGAATTTTCGTGAAGCAGGTGGAAAACCGCATAACAACGTGTCAATAGCCACGCCATTAAGAGTCCCAAAGTTTATGGTCTTGCGGTTTTTAACGGTGTAATTGTTTTGCGCTGCAAGATCATATTTATTTCATCAAGAAATAAGATTGGATAATATCTTCTATAGAATATCAATTTTAATTTATAGTTCAAAAACCAGATATATGAAACTTACCCGAGTGTATAGGGTAATTTATTTCGAAGTATAACTGAAAAATATTATTCAAATTGGGAGATCCATTGAAAAATATTTAACAAACATATACAGGGTGTCCCAGAATAAAGTGGACAAACTCCGAGGGTAGAATCCTCTAATTTAAACTAATTTAAACTAATTTAAAATGGCATGTGTAATTTCTTGTGATTTGTACTACAATATCCCAAAAAATTATCGAAATTGGCTGAAAGCCATCTTCACATGTATTTGGTGCGGGGTCCTTCACCCGGTAAAATACAAACCACTCGTGCAATTATAAGTGATAAATATAGGATATTCACGTTAATCCGACATAACGTCAAAATTTCGAAGAAATGCTTTCAATAGCAATAATGGACCTAGTCAAATTTCATTTTGTAAGTTACTCAACCGATACTGAAATTTCAGACGTTGCCGAATCAAAAGAACTCAAAAACTGTCGGTTTGACTGCTGTGACTTTAAAATTCAGTTTGTGTGTTATTTCGTTTGATTCCTTGCCGTTTTCTGTTCGATAATAAAGAGAGTTTTTCTCAGAACTAATCAGTTCTTTTGATAAGACCTGCGTATATTTAATATGCCTAAAGCATTGTCAAAACAGTCTCGACAAATAGTAAACAGTTTAAAAAAAATGAAAATTCAAAACAGTGCACATGTTGGCAATGCCATAACCTGTCATACTGTGACGACATTCTCTTCCTAACGTAAATATCCTATAGTTTCGCCCTAATTACAGTGGAACTATCTGTGTCGATCCAAGTGTGTATGCCAACTACGGCCTTAATACGGCCTTAAAAACCCTTCGATAAGCACATATTAGTTGACAGATTGATGAAACTTGAAAACTTTTTTTATTAAAAGCTTTTATTTAGTTGCACCTGTCCCGCGGTGTCTGTGGAAGTGTCTGTGTGTCTGTAATCAAATCTTGAAAGTTGAATATGATACACTAATAATCGTCCGATTGATTTGAAATTTGGCAGCTGTACATAATTCTGTTGACAAAGCATCATGACATTTTGTTAGGGAGAAAAACAAATTGGCGGCTCCAAAATGACGGATGAGTTTTGTAATTATCATCCGATTATACTCAAAAATGGTATGCGGGGATTTTTGGGGTCGGAAATTAAGATTCCCCTGTCAATATTGAAAGGATTCAAGATGGAGGCTCCAATATGGTGGACGAATTTTGTAATTATGATCCAATTTTATTAAAAATTTTTATCTGGGAGTTTTAGGAGTCGGAGATTATGATTCTTTCATCAAAATTGAGAAATTCAAAATGGCGGACTCAAGATGGCGGATGAGTTTTGTTATGATGGTCCGATGCGATTCTAAATTGGTATGTGGGGGTTTTCGGGTTCAAAATTTTTTAATTTTTTGGCAAAATTCATAAATTCAATATTGCAGTTCCAAGATGGCGGACGAGATTTGTGATTATGTTTCGATTCGATTATTAATTGATATGAGAGGGTTTTCGGGGTAGGAGATTATATATTTTATGTCAAAATTCATAAATTCTCGATGGCGGACGAGTTTTGTAATCATGGTCTGATTCACTTAAAAATTGGTGTGGGGTCTTTGGGGTCGAAGATCATGAATGTTTTGTTACAATTCATATGATGGCGGACGACTGAATATTTAGGTGGGTTCCTCATTGAAGAGCTAGACAGTTCAAAATTCACAGAAAATGGCCCTGCTTTCTCTGAAATCCATTGATCAATGCGTACTAACTAAAAAGCTCAAAATAAAATTAATTTTTTGAAAAAACTTTTTAAAGACAAACTTTAATTTTAATGCGCCCGAAGTTTTCTGTTTGAATACGAAAACGGCAAGCTTTTGAATAAACGCTTGTCTTTAATATTTTTTTCAATATTATTTTATTTCAGGTAAAGCTTAGCAGTCCGTATTTCTCACGGGAAGTGTTCAATCTCACGTTATATCATTTCAACATACATATATCAAGGGCTGTGGTGGTCGAGATGGCAGAGCATTCGCTTCTCATCCAAATCAACCGAGGGGTAAAGGTTCAAATCTCAGCGCGGTCTTGTGCATGACATTACACCTGAAAAGGTGGGGGTCGCGTCTTCTCTAGCTCTCTAGCTCGTACAAGCTTTTCGATTACTTGCGGGGTTGCTCGTGAGAGTGCAGCTGGTTGACGGAAATAACAAATAACAAAACAGCATTTGTTGCGTTTCAGGTTAGTTTTCGGGTTTTGCCGTGAGACAGACTGAGAAGTCCGCAGTCGCTGAACATACAATGTCCGACGGAGAACACGAGATCCTTTTCGAAAACACTAGCAACTAGCAACGTCGAATCACTATTCAACAAGAATATATTTGGAGGCGATAGAAATACACAAACACTAAGAGAACTTCAACAGAAAGGAAGAGAAAACATGTTACCCCAATCGCGCGGAAAGTACGCGCGAACCCACCATCACAGAAAGTGCAGGCAAAATCGGCACTATAAAGGACATGCCAGACACGAGAGCTTCAGTTTCAGTTGACACGTCAAGAAGATTACTTTAACCACGCCACTGAAACGTTTGGAGATTTCAAACAAAGAAGACCACATTCAAACCGGGAATCCAATCAAAACATCGACGCTAGCCATGAAATCCCTTATTAGCATTATATTGCTTCCGTGGATAATCATTGTGGTGCTTATTTTAGTATTCCAGCAAAAAAAAATTCATTCATCTGTAGATGCTCAAGACAATTGTGGAATCTATATTCTCAACAACAACAGGAACAGTTAACGAAAATCGAAGTGTTCTGACAGGTGGGTTGAGGTGTGAAAAGGCTGAGGCACCATCCGTTTCAGCTCAAGTCACACACTGGAAACAGAGTCAGAATACGTTACGTGCAAGGAAAAACTTAGAGAACTGGAAGACTGTATCCTAGGTTTTGACGAAAATAACGGACATAATGAATTCAAAAGGATTTCATCGTGATTATTCCATGTGCAAAGAAGACTCAGTCGTGTTCCCAGGTGGGACAAGGCTGGGGAGAAATTGAGTCAAAAACTTATAGGCGACTGCCTACGACTAATTGACGAGATCTCGGAACGTTATGAGAAATTCACTAGAGCGCAGGGAGCAAGACCTGGAAACGTCGGAAATAAAGAAGTGTCAATTTACTCAATATTGGCCGAAGAGGTTCCTCTTTTGGGAATGGGAAATGAAACGCAACAGTCACGTTTGGATAACTTGGTAAGGTTTGAAACCGTTTCAAATTTTGTGGAGCCTCAACCCATTAACCATCAGTTAGAATCGACAATGGCCCATAAACCACGATCGGTACGAGATTTGATCCACCTTTATAACACAGGATCGAACTACCCAAGTGAGTTCGGATCTATCGTTATGTAGAGGTAGGGCGTTGGAACATTAAGTGTGATGGCGATTCAAGCATCACAAATTTTTTGGAGCGGGTCGAGAAAATAAGGATCTCACGAGATTTTACGAAGGAAAAATTGCTCCGGTCTGCACTTGAGCTTTTTACGAAGAATGCGTTGTTGTGGTACCGCACAAATACCTTCTTGTAGTGGGATGATTTGGTAATGAAACTGAAACAAGCCTTTTTTCCGTACGACTACGAATATAGCTTGTGGGAGGAGCTGAGGAAGCGAACCCAAGGCTTTCAGGAAGAGGTTGTCTGTTTCGTATCCGCGATGGAAAACTTAGTCAATAAGCTAGGGGCGAACCGGCCTTCCGAAGAAAGTCGAGTTGGACGAAACCTCTTAGCTTATTTGCAAACCCAACTGTCTTTAAACCAGATACAGTCGGTATCGGACTTAATTGTTCTAGCCCGCACCCTCGAGAAAACCGAAATTCGTGTACAACGATTTGCACCACCACCAACTAATTACCGTAGCCTTGTAGAACCTGAATAAGCTTATTGAAATGCTCCGGGGTGCTCAGCTGTAGCAGCCGTGTCCACGGTACGAAGGGTATCCAAGACGACTGATGGAATAGCATCCGCCCCTGCTCCAACCCTGTCAAGGTCGCCGGAAGGGGAAAGTACTGGTAACCAGGCAATCTGCTGAAATGGTCGCAAGACCGGGTACCGGTTTCGTGAATGCAGTGGACCGCGCCAAGTTTTTGTTTCCGTTGTGGACGGGAAAAAGTAACCGCGAGTTGTCTGAATTGCAAACAAAAAAACGAACAACGGAGACGCCAGTGGGCCGACTGGACGTCTCTACTCGTTACAGTGCAATCGGAATTAAATACTACTACTTCAGATAATGAAATACTTCTAGATTTCGTGATAGCTCATGCCAAGAACTATCTTCGGCCCTATTTCAAAGTTACGGTTTTTGGAACAGAGTTGGTAGGTTTGTTAGATAGTGGGGCTAGTCGAACTATTTTGGGCAGCAAAGGAAGCTGAAAACCATAAGTAAGGCGGAACCGACTATCACCACTTCTTGTACAGTAGTGAATGGCGAGACCTGCGAGGTACTTGGGTCGATATTACTACCGATTTGATTGTGTGATCGGGTCAAAATATTTGAGGTGTTGATAGTTCTAACCTTACCACACACACTCATATTAGGAATGGACTTTTGGCGTGGAATGGCCATAGTTCCAGACCTATATTCGGATGAGTGGTATTTTCGCAACGAAGACGACTTAGATCGGGTGGAATCGGTTTGTTCAATAAATCCGCTGGATTCATTAGATCCGTCCGAGCGGGAGCAACAGAATGATTATTTTCGTTCAATGGAAGGTCAATTGGGGTATACCTCCTTGGTTGAGCACCTCATTAAAACGGACTCACCTCCTATCAAACAATGACACTATCCCATCTCGCCTGTATTACAGAAGCATGTCAATGACGAGCTTGACCAAATTCTACGGGATGTCGTAGTGGAACCTTCCCACTCACCTTGGGCTTCTTCGATTCTGTTAGTCAAATGCCTGATGGTCGGTACCGTTTTTCATCGAAACCACTCACAGCTTCCGTCATTCCAAACCGCGGGTTATTTCAATTTCGCCGAATGCCGATGGGATTACATAATGCTGCAGCCATGTTCAAACGTTTCGGCGATAGAGTGATAGGTGCAGGTTTGAAGCAATATGTCTTCATTTATTTGGACGATATTATATTCTGCACTCCAACTTTTAAAATGCATTTGTAAATTCTATCCGAGGTTTTGCCAAGACTAACTAAAGCTGGTCTAACGTTGAATCCCCAGAAATGCAAGTTCTGCAAATACGAATTACGCTACTTGGCATATGTTATCAACGCGTTGGAACTGCTGGTTGAACCCGAAGAAGTGAATGCTATTCTACAGATTCCGACTCCTCGAAATGCCACCGAAGTTCGATGTGACTGGCGTCCGGGTACAAGCGATTCGTAACTGGATTCTCGACCTTGATAGCCCCTTTAAGCGATCAAGGCCCATCCTCCCTCCAGGTTCTGGAGAATCGGAGGTTGAGTAGGGTATAGGGGGATTTGGTAGTAAGTTTCTTTTTTTGGGGCAAAAAATAAACTTTTTTTTTTAAAGGGGGTGTTGTTACGGTTTGGAAATTCTAAAAGAATAATAAACAAGAGTTATAAACGCTTGTGGTTGACTATAACCCTTTATATGGTTCTTCTTCCCCTTTGCCAAATACAGCACAGTTTCAATGCTGAAGTCGAGGTTTCCAACCTGAAAGTGAAAATATTGCCGCCAAAGAGGAGTGAATTTAGCTTAGAGCAAGAAGAGTTTTCTTGAAGGATTGACCTAAGAAGGGTAGACTAAAGAACGTGTCCGCTTTTTAAGCGGATTTTTCGAAGTGAATTCCCAATAATTTGGAAGAATTTGACAAGTTTGAGGAAGTTCTCGAAATTATCAGTCGCTATTGTAGCGGATCATTTTCTATATTGAAAAGGGATTCATTTATTTGATTTTACTCATCTGAGTTACAATTCGGGGCCACCTATCAACAAGGTAGGTACCAGGGGTTCTATATGAATGTCGACTTTGCCAAACGTACAGTCGAGTCTTCGCCTGACACTTGTGGGGAATGTGGTGTTCTTCATTTTAGGGGCTCTATTTACTCAGTAAATATCTATCGGTGCGCCACTGAAAGAGCATTGTATACGGATTATATCCCTTCGAGAAGCCAGCACCACCCGTAATGCTCTTTCCATCCCCGTTAGTAGGATATAGATCGTCAAGGGACTATTACCAGGGATTTGAATCAAAAACTACTGGCCTGCACTCTGCCCGGACTCTCCCAAGTGAACTGTGTCTTACTTTTATTCTCAACATAGACTGCGGTACAAACCCTACCCATAACGCTGAACATCTAAAAGCGTGAAACAAATAACTACTCCCGTTTGCATATTATACGCTTTGCTTACTAATATAGAATGCATCAGTATCGATACTAAAGGTGGCCACTGGTTTTCTAGAGCTCAATCACGTTTAGGTAGAACGCTTGTGGCTAATATTGTTTTCTAGGCGAACGGCTATTGACAGATTTGCACTGCTTAGCTTTCCACACTTGGTGAAGGGCAAGATCGCCTCTATAAATGCTTAAAATATAACCCCTTTTCCAACCTCTTGACTTATAGTTTCTAAAATACCCACACCCTTATTGAGATAAAATAATCAAAGGTAAATACCTGAACATCTTTTTTATTTCATTTCAGATGGATCTAGGTGCTCTGAATTCCAAATTTGTTATAGGGATTGAGTGTGACGCCAATTCCAGAATCAAAATCCAAACCCCGATGCTAAGTCAAAACAAATGTCCTAATTTCAGGAAGTTTTCACTTATAATCTCCCTAATGCTCGAATTATTTCCAGCAATTAATTCAAGTACGCGGGGGATTCGGTAAGAAAATTCCACACCAAAATATATTAAATTAATGGTTAATTCAACTGACTTGTAGATTATTCTGAGAGAAAACAAGTTGTAACATCAGTGGGCCATGAATGGTTTTTGTTGATATAATGACAGTTACGCGTTGGTATTAGTGGCGGTGTTTGTATGTGAGAAAGGAAAATTCATTTTGCGACATTTTCAACCTAAAATTACATTGCACATCACGCAGAACTAAAATAGTTTTGACTGGTCCATGCGGATTGTCTATTGGGAAGTGATGTGGAAAGGAATTCTTGCAAATTTCAGCCGAGTATTCACGAAAAGATAAGTTGAATAAATCTATTTCAAATGTTAAGTTCATGTAGTCAAGCGTAGGCAGATTTGATTGATATACATTTTTTACCGATGGACCTATTCATTGTTGAAATGTAAGTTCTCAAAATATTTTCAGACACATTCAAAATATTTAGTGAATATATAATTATGAAATATTATCTCCTTTCATATGAAAAATAACATTCCATTTGTACATAAAAGCAAAATTTTAACTATCACATGTCAAATATTTGACAGAAAAATTTCCACTTATTAATTTCGCCCAGGGTACCCAGGATGATAAAAATTTCCGGAAATTTTTTGATTTGCCATGGCAACTAAATACAAATCAATTTTTTGATTGGCTGAAAAAGTGAGGTATGAAATTTTCGAAGTACAAAAATATCTCAAAGTATCAAAAGCCATTGAAGCTTCAAAATTTGCGAAATAATCCGAAATTACAAAATATTTCAAAGTACCAAAATTTTCAATGTACAGAAATATTTCCAAGTACAACAATTTTTAAAGTATGAAAACTCGGAAATAGTAAAAGCCAAAAAAATACCTTGAAGTATCGAAATCTGGAATATAACTCAAATCCGAAAATATTTATAAATCCGAAGAATTTTCAAAGTGTTGAAATATTTCTAAGTTTAAACAATTATTGATAAAGTATCAAAATTTGGAAAACAAAGTCGAAAAATATTTCTAATTATCAACAATTGTTCACGTACCGCAATCTAGAAAAATATTTCGAGTCAAGAAATATTTTCAGTTCTGAAGAATTTTCAAGGTGCAGAAATAATAATCAACAACAATTGTTAAAGTTTCAGAATTCGAAAAATAGTTGAAGTCGAAAAATATTTCAAAGTGTCATCGTTTGTTAAAATATCGAAATTAAGAATTAACTCAAGTGGGGAAATATTTTTAAGTCCAAAAATTTTCAAAGTGCAGAACTTCTTTTATAAGTATTGAGTAACAATAATCGACAACATCTGTGTCTTATTTTATATCTATAATGTATTTGCTAATGACTATCACTGGGTATTTCCTAGGAATTCTGAAATCAACACCATTCATGACACGAATTCCTTTAATGGATTTTGTATGTTTATGAAATTTGCATAGAGAATGTTAAAAAAAAATGGTTGTTATTTCCATCAACCGACTTTCCTCTTACGAGAAACCCTCAGAAGTCCTGGAGAGACTTGTGCGAGCTAGGGAAGATGCAGCTCTTAACGTGTGATGCCATGCACGAGGTCCGTGACGGCGTTGCGATTCGAACCCGAGTACCTTGATGGTATAGCAAGCGAGAACACTACCTGCGCGCCACCAAGACCCATGTATATCGTGATGATAATGTATGAGAAATATGGTATTATGAAAAATCACTTACCCTGCAGCTGAATATTCTCCTAGTACTGCTACCAATAGGAAACACACCAAAGCTGAGACTGAATCCAGATTCAGAAGCCGCATTATGTTGTTCCGATCTCCTTTTGTACCAGCAAGAGTTTATGATTTTTCTCATCTACAACAATCAAACATACAGAAACCACACGACATTTCTAATCTACAAGGATATTTTATTTAAATTGAATGATGTGTTATTAGATTATACCTTTTGTATAACTACGGAGTGTTTTTCCTTTTTGTACTTTTTAGTAGGTAGTCAAATTTGGAGTTGGTGTTATAAGTGCATAGAATATATTACACAAAATGATATCCACGATACTTTAGGCAGACAAGAACCTCTCTACCACTAACAAACTTTCAAATGTCGCGGTTGAATGATGAAGTTATTTCCCGAGAAGGTGACTCCTTGCATGTTGATAACGATAACTTAAATTAATTGAAATCCTCCAAATGCAAACACTTGCACCCAATGCACGTTTCGCCAACTAAGCTGACCCCCTCAGAGTTGAGCACTCCAGCTTACTCTCGGAAGAATCCAAGTTGGCAGGTGGTACGTGCGCTAATAACACTATTCTAGTTTGTGATTTGATGCAAAATTTGAAAAGTCAGCGTGAAATTTGCCTGCGTCATGCATTTTGCCTAATCTCTTGGATAATATAAATGCCTCACTTGGTTGACTGACTGTTACATAGGAGATTCTTGGTTTATGGAAGACATATGATAACAGTTGCCTGAAAAATTTCATCATTTAAGTATAGAATTTTTGTAGCTATCGATCTGTACTTTTATGAAAGGGACATTTCTTGATGAGATAAAAGAGCACTCGACATCAGAAACTTTTAGCAGAGTGTGGTTTGAAGAAAATTAACTGAATGAGTTTTGACTGAATTTTTACTGAAGTTTATTTATAATTTTCATACATCAACTGTTACGATAAAACATGTATAGTAACCATAAAAAAATAAGTAAAAAGAATATATTACATAACATTTATTTATTATGCTTGTGTATAATAAATAAAAGACTGCATACAGTTAAAAAAAAAACAAGTCACTCCAGACGATTATGAAATATGTTCTGGGGCCCCATTCTCAAATGTCTACTACCCCATGTTGCATGCGACAAAATATCTCCATTTCTTTTTAATGCTTGGTCGAGAAAAGTGATAGAAATATTTTGTCGCATGCGACATAGGGTAGTCGACATTCGAGAATAGGGCCCCTGGTCGTACTGTTTCATTTCACGAGATATGTCAGGATTAGAAATTGGTGAGAATCTTAGACAAGAAAACAAGAAAATTTTCAGAGGTATAAATATATATGGTAACTCCTTAGTTGATCCTTTTTTAACTGTGTATAGAACTCGTTATAATAAACAACTTTTTCAAATAACTTTTTTCAAAAAACTGAAAAATAAGCGAGATAAAAAAAAGTAAATTTGGGAGTGTGTATCAAGTCGTACCTAGTCTGTTTATTTTTAGTTTTTTGTTCGGAGAGAGCAAATAGTTGTGTTGAAGTTAATGGTGGCAACTTTGAACACCTTATACAATTTAGACAGAACCGTATTGGACACGTTTTGCAATGATGTAAGTTTGGTATTCTTCATTTTTTTGGAAAAAGTTAGTTGAAATAGTTATTTATTTCAACGAGCTCTATATACATTTAAAAAAAAGTATCAACTTAGGAATCACCCTGTATTTGTTCATCAGCGTTCATCATCCAATATATCTGAAGTAAAACACAGAAGTAATATTCGGGGGACCATTCACGTCTATGACACATGCAGTCGATGTTTCGATAGAATATTCAGTGCCTGCCAAAAAGTTCGTATAACACATGGAAAGAAGTTTATCATTAGAGTATCGAAAAAAAAATAAGAATTCTTCAATTCACTTATCTGTCACCGATTATTTCAACTGATCAATGATACCTACATACTTTCCAAAAATAATGTTACCTAACCCCATCTCACCTGATGATAATGAAAAGCGACACAAAACAAGGAGAAACGGGCACATACTGGACAACGCTCTGTACACGCAAACATTTTGAATCCTCATACCTCCAATATGCCGTATTTACTTGACATATTTTCCACCTAACAGTTAACAACGATTACGTTTTTGGGACGTTATATCTACGTAAGGTTAGTTCGTTCTAATTAGATCAGACAAAATCTATAAAGGTTTTTGGAACGCCTAACCTACGTAAGATTAATTTGTTCTGGTTAGATCAGAAAAAATTCATATTTTTTTCGGTCGTTATACATACGTAAGGACAAAATTTATTAGGTTTTAGGATGCACTATGCCTACGTAGGGTTAGTTCGTTATGGTCAGATTACACAAAATTTATTAGGATGTAGCATGCCTTGTATATAACTACGTAAGGTTGGGTTAGGTTAGGTTCGTTCTGATTGGATCAGACAAAATTTATTATGTTTTTTGAGACTCTATACTTATATAAGGTTAGTTCGTTCTGGTTAGATCAGTCGAAATTTATTACGTTTCTGATGCGCTATGCCTACATAAGGTTAATTCGTTATGGTTTGATAGGACAATATTTATTGGATTTTTTGATGAGCTATGTCAACGTAAGGTTAATTCGTTCTGATTAGAGCGTACAAAATATACTGGATTTTTTAACGAGCTATGCTGACGTAGGGTTGGTTAGTTCTGATTAGATCACACAAAATTTATTGTTTTTTTTTGGAGCGCTCTGCCTACGTAAGGTAAGTTCATTCTGATTAGATAAGACGATATTAATTGGGTTTTTTGATGAGCTATGCTCACGTCAGCTTAGTTCATTCTGGTAAGATCACACAAAATTCATTGAGTTTTTTTTGAGGCGCCATGCCTATGTGAGGTTAGTTCGTTCTAGTTAGATTAGACGATATTTATTGGGTTTTTTGATGAGCTATGCCGACGTAAGACAAGTTCGTTCTGGTTAGATCAGACAACATTTATTGTAGTTTTTTTGCGACGCCATGCCTGTAAGGTTAGTTCGTTCTGGTTAGATCACACAGAATTCACTCGGTTTTGTTGATGAGCTATGCCGACGTAAGGTTAGTTCCAATGTTACGTATTTTCTTTGACACATTTTCCACCTAACAGTTGACAAATGACTGAGGCAGTTATCTTTCTTCCTAACAACGATTAGGTGTTTGGGACGTTATACCTACGTAAGGTTAATTCGTTCTAGTTAGATCAGACAAAATTTATTAAGTCTTTGGAACGCTTCACCTACATAAGGTTAGTTCGTTCTGGTTAGATCACACAAAATTTATTAGGTTTTATTTGGGACGTCGAATGTAAATTTATCGGGTTTTTTTGATGAGCTATACTGACGTAAGGTTAGTTCGTTCTGGTTAGTTCACACAAAATTCATTGGGGTTTTTTGAGGCGCTATGCCTATGGAAGACTAGTTCGTTCTGCTTAGATTAAACGATGTTTATTAGGTTTTTATAAGCTATGCTGACGTAAAGTCAGTTTGTTCTGGTTAGATCAGACGAAATTTATTGGAGGTTTTTTGGGACGCTATGTCTACGTAAGGTTAGTTCGTTCTGGTGAGATCACACGGAATTTGTCCTTCGAAAAACGTTACATAGATGTCAGATATAATTCAATCTCTGTATGGGTACGTAGTTATTTTGAATCCTAATACCCCCAATGATAAATTTTTTCTTTGATCTATTTTCCACCTGATATTTGACAAATGACAGCTACCATCTTTTTTCCTAACAGCGTTGAGATTTTCAAAACGCCCTGTATCTATTATTATCATTATCATATCATCACACTTTCAAACTATCATTATTCTCATAAGCACGCTGTACTGGTAAAAATCTTATCTCCATGCTGGATCTATTACGACTGCGTCACGCTGAACGCCTAGCAGCGACGCGTGACCTTGACTTAGACAAATACTCCCAAATCGATATAAGCCATTTTTCATGTTAATTCCCATAAGGAAAGTCCATGAACTGTTACAGCACATTTTAGGGTTATTTTTCTATGATTAACAACACAGATCTGATGTGCAAACCTCATGCATAAAATAGCTCATTCTATTTTTCATGCAGGATGTTTTGGAGTTGATGGTCTGCTGAAGAATCTACAAATGTATAAATAGCGACATTAATACATTTGTAGATTCTTCAGCAGACCATCAACTCCAAATTAATGCAAATAAATCCAATGTGATGGTTTTTGGTCCAAAATTCAGTAGGTATTATGTTAAAAATCATGTTAATGTCAAGATTGGTCAGAACACATTAGAAGTAGTAGAATATGCAAAAAATCTGGGAGTTATTCTTGATGAAAATCTACGTTTTGAAAAACACATCAATACACTGATACAAAAAGCATTTTGTTCCCTGAAGCTGATTTATAATAGCCGAAAATTTTTATCCAGAGAAACAAAAGTCATGCTTTTTGATAGCTTGGTACTATCAATTTTCAATTTTGCAGACTACCTTTATGATCCAGTGATCAGTGTTCTTCAAAAACAAAGAATCCAGAAAATACAAAATTCATGCCTGCGGCTCATTTTTGGAATCCGTAAAAGGTATCGCATTTCTCATACCCTAGAAATTCTCAATTGGTTGAACATGAATTGTCGAAGGAAACTGCACACTGCTTGTTTATATCACAACATCATTATAAATAAAACACCAGAGTATCTTTATAATAAAATAACTTTTCGAAGTGATGTGCACACATTGAACTTGAGATTTAAAGGGCTGCTTACACCTCCTATTCATATAACTGAACAATTAAAACGCTCCTACCGGTATCAAATTTCGAAGATTTATAATGATATCATCCCAAATTACTTGAAAGAGATGAAACACAATAACTTCAAAAGACAATACAAAAAACTTTTGCTAACTATACAAAACCCCGCCCCTACGCGCTCATAAAATAAATCTTACCTTTTCTTCTACCTTTTTTTTTATTTTTTATTTTTTTTATTTTTTATTTTTTTTAGATATATATTTATATATATATAGCATATTTAGTTTCAATGTTACTTCTATTATGTGGTACGTTTCTAGGTTAAGTGGAAGAGCAGCTAAATTTAACAAATTGTGTATCTTTTTTATTTTCGGTCCAAAAATTATGAGCTGAACTTCGCCTATTATGCCAAGAAAAATGTTAACTGTACAAAAAAAAATCATTGTCACCCAATGTCAATGGAAAATAAAGACGCTATTATTATTATTATTATTATTATTATGTGCATAAGCGATTAAGGGTGCGTTGAAAAATGGGAGTCAAACCCAGTTTTCTTTGGCATGTATAAATGAGACCTGTCTCGCTACTCTAAAATCGTTGCATACAGTCCAAAGAGGGTACTGGTTCCTGCTTAACTATAATTATTCAATATTTACTAAAATATCAATGATTTTCTGATTCCCGGAAAGCAGCGCAGAATGGTTATGTGAATTAAGAAAAAACCTATTAGGCTCTCATACATACACCCATTTGCATGTGAAAGTAAAAGCCTTCAAAACGTAATGCACTTTTACTTTTCCTTCCCTGATAATTTTTAGCAAAGTTATAACAAATTTAACACGTTCAACTTCGCCAGAACTTGCAGTGGCAGTGGAACACGAGCCTGAAATTTGATGTCGGCGTTCAGTCACGTTTTCTGAGGAAACGGGAGCATTTTCAAAGTTATGACTGGAAATCATTCTTGTGAAGAATTGAATTATCTTTCACTTTGTTGAAACCGTGTTTTGATGAACCACATACTTTCCAAAATTACAGCAATAAACTTTTTATTTATTTAAAAAAAAAAAATGTGTTCGACCCCTGGAATTTTGATAAACAATTAATTATTTTTCGTGAATATACTGGAGTTCTATCCCAACACCAAACCGCTATTTTTAACACCTCGACACGTGTTTCATCAATCAGGAAGATGAAGCTTGATCTTCTAAACAGTGCAGTGTAGTGCAATTTTTTTTTCGTGTTTGGCATGGTTCAACTACTAACATGCCAAATTTCGTGGTGCTACAATCGATCCTCGTCTCAAAACCTAATTATACTGGATTATAGATCGTTAGTTTTGGTTCAAACACGAAATGTCACGAAATGTCAAATAACAATGACAGATACTTATTCATTGATTTTTCATTCTCATATTAGTTTTAATGCAGTTTCCGAAAACATAGTGTTTGCATTTCGAATGCGAAATACATTTGCGTTCTCGAATGCCTCACTTAGGGCCGGTTTTTCAATGTTCAGTCAAAGTCTATGCTACGTGACTAATGGTTAGAATGTGAGTTTATTCCTTTATGTGAACAGATGTTACACGTTCATTCCTAACCTAACCTAACCTAACAGGATATTGAAAAACCGGTCCTTAAGCTAGGCAAAATAACTTCCATTCTCGAACGCAAAAGTATCAATTCGCATTCTAGATACAATAATATCTAATATCTATTTTTTTCACATGTTACGTACTTTTTGGCGGGCACTGTGAATTGAAAATTATCTTGGCAGAGAGGGAGTCTGGATCTTCGTGAAATGATCGAAAACGGTGGTTTACGACAGCACGCTAAGACTTTTCTGGGGAAAAATTAGGTCAAATATTAAATTATTCAGAATCCAAGATACTGAACTGCTCAAGAGAATTCATACGAATAGATGGATTGAAAACTCCAATAATATATTTATTTGTTATTTTCCGTTTGGTTGGGTCGTAATCACGGGCCTGTGGTATAGTTTAGCTGCAGAATGCCCTTTGTGCCGGTTCGCAAGCAAAACGTACCACGTTTCAGTCAATGGAAGATATTCTAGCTCTCTGATTGGTTGTTATCGACCTCGGGTGCATTTTGACATCCATTCAAAGCGTAGTGCAATTTATCGCCCGGAAATTTATTTGAAAACATTCCATATGATGAACTAACAGGAAAGCTAGGCTAGCTTACTCAGCTTAGTTTTGTGTGTAAATCGCGAGAACAAAATTGATTCACTAATTTTCGACTCGCAAGCTAGGTTAGCTTGCTCAGGTTAGGTTTGTGTGTCAATTGCGATCAAAAAACCAATTCACGCTAGTACAAAGTGCAACCCTTTTTAGTCTAGATGTGCAAAATTCACCTGTGTTTGGTCACAACCAATCAGAGAGCTACAATATCTACCGCTGACTGAAACGTGGTACGTTTTGCTTACATGATGCCGATTCACTACTGTCCGAGATTGGTTGAACTATGTGCGTTGTAGCAACATCGCTCAGGGGCCCGATTCTCAAATGTCTACTACCCTATGTCGCATGCGACAAAATATTTCTATCACTTTTCTCGGCCAAGTATTAAAAAGAGATAGAACTATTTTGTCGCATGCGACATAGGGTAGTCAATATTTGAGAATAGGGCCCCTGGAGTACCAAAGAACTACGCAGGAAGAAGCGGGATCGTTGGTCAGTGACCCGAATAGCGAAAAGAGGTCACGCACGACAAAAACAATTTCGAAGTTGTTTACTTACTTTACAAGTTGTCGTAAACTAATTATTGTATTAGTTATTTCTGTTGTTTTGGTGTACTTTCATAAAAATAAATATCTTTGTTGTCGATGATAAAATTTTATAGAAAGAACCCGATTCCCGAGTCTCATTGCCTAAAATGGCGCCCAAGAGCGGCAAATAAAATAGTTGGAGCATCTGGCCGTTGTATGCAGAAAAAAAGAATGAACAGTCGAAAGGAATTTTGCCGGTGAGACTGTTAGATGTTATCTTTTATGCTTTTTGGTTTATTAACGAAACTCTACGGACATTTCTCTTTATTTTGTTTTTTAAATGCTATATAACAAGGGAAACGACGCGACGGTCAGTTTGATTGTATGATGACCAGAGGAAAGGCTTCTGGAAATAGTACTCAAACAGACACAGCCGATAAAAATTCTTCAATCACGGATGACAACGGTTTAACAGAAATGCTTATAGGGGGTTGTTAGAAAAAAAAAATTTTAATAATGAATTTGAGCAGTTGACATCAGATATATCTCAGCTGAGGCAAACTGTCGAAAATTTGTCACTACAATTGAAACGAAGTAATCAGGCACTCGTAAATCAATTGTTGCTGTGGGTTCCAAGCCAGTAAGGGTCAAAAAACAAGACCTGTATCTCTAGGTGGTGTTGAGGGTGTACTGAAATGTTGGGTGATACTGTGGGTGAACAGAAATATTATTTTGGGTGAAGACTGGATGAGGGATTATAAAATTTAACTGAATTTTGAGCGTATGTTTCTGAACTTTTCTTGCAAGGATAAGAAATATCGAAAACTATTTCAAGTGTAATTACAATAATCTTCCCTCACTTTCATTGAATAACAATCATGATAACTCATCTGTAAAGATAATCCTAAAGTCCTAAGTCCAGCATGAAAAACATAATAATGTTGTGGAAAATTACATGGAAAACGTAGATAAAGCTTCAATCTTCTGAAAAAGTTTGGTCATCTTCCCGGTTCCCGGTTGATATTTTTTATAAAATATTTAAAAAAATATTGCTATTTTCCATTTTCTCACAATATTTTGTCAAACTTTATATATGTTTATAAAATTGAATTCTAAGCAACTTTTTGAAATAACTTATTTTTGATATCTTGCCATTTTACCCCACTTTTTGCCTTTTCATAGTAATATTTTTCAATTTTTCGCCATACCAGAGATCACGTGAGATGTGTCCAAATCGATTTTCAGATTATAGGACATGCACAAACTTTTCCCAAGAATCTTCTTTCCAATACTCAAATAATACACTTTTTTCCCATATGGTACATAGTTTTTGGCGGTCACTGTATAAATATACCGTTTTTGTTAAACTTTTCTTTTAGCCAATTGAATGTTCTGCTTTCAGTAGTACTAGAATTTCCGTTCGTATGTAACTTAATTTAAGTAGGGAAGTCATGTACCTTTTTTGGGAAGCACTGGTTTGATTATTCAGGCCACAGCGTGTCTGCTCGCTGGCAGTGTTTCAGCGAGGTTTGCGCAGGCTGTAGACCTCTTATGAGTGATTATCAAAAAAAATATTGAAAACTTTAAAATTCAATATCTCCCAATTATTTCTTTTAGACAAAAAAGTGTTCTTTTATTTCGTTTTGTTTTGTCATCTTCTACTACCCATTTCATTTATTGCTCCAACTTTGGAAATACCCTGTATAATAGCACAAGGAAAATCACTATTCTATATATTATAAAGTTGTGTCAAGAAGCTGAAATGTAACTCACCTGATTTCTGAAAATAGTGGTAGTCAAGGTGTACAAAACTGGATTTAAAGCTGAGTTAATAGGCAGCACAAATATAGCAAGCCATGCATAAAGATCTTGAGGAATGGACGTGCCTGAAAAAAAAAAAAAAAATTGAAACAAGATACTGTGCAACAGTAAATGCTTTCATCGCTGGTTCCCATTTCATGAATGGAGAGCAAAACATGATAAAATCAGTGGAAATAGTGGTAACATTGTTTTGAGTTTCAGGTAATGTTAAAAAAAAAAAAATGTTGTCGATCAGCAAATGAATAAATAATTCTGTGATGTGATGAAAATGAACACACACAGCGCAATTTTTCTGGAGCATGTTTCCGAGTATTCTCCTACCAGATTAAGAACTGCTTCCTTGGTTCCTGGGGTTCTCACCGTGCTATGTACACTCGCCATATAACTAGATTTCTTAAAAATTCCTGTTTTCCTCAACCGATCATGAATTTTTGGAAACATTTTTGAAGAAGGAGATGTGCGGTTCGGAAAACGCTCCTGATACAAATGTCTATTTGAAATTATTCTCTTGCGCGGTTGTTTGCCTCCTCAAGGTACAGCATGTGCTTTTAGTACTAACAAACAAACAAACATTTTTTTAAATCCATTTTAAAATGTATCATCAGTAATGTGTTCGCTCCCAAATTAACTCTATGTGTTACCAATGAAGTTTTATTCCCAGTTCTGTCCATATATTATGAATAATTTTAACATATACGCCACATAACCTCACAACACTCTTCCCTCAAGATGACAATAAAAATTTTTTGAAAGCTTGGAATCTGTGTATTAGAGTACTCTTATTGGCCTGCTGCATATCCCAAATATTAAAAACTCATTTCCTAACTAGTCAGCAAACAAGACTACCCTTATATATATATATATATATATATATATATATATATATATATATATATAAAAAGCATGTACCATATGGGAAAAAAGTTTATTATTAGAGTATTAGAAAAAAGATTCTTGTGAAAAGTTTGTGCATGTCCGATAACCTAAAAATCGATTTTGACACAAGTCACGTGATCGCTGGTATGGCGGCAAATTGAAAATAATTACTATGAAAAGGCAAAAAGTGGGGTAAAATGGCAAGATATCAAAAAAAGTTATTTGAAAAGTTGCTTAGAATTAAATTTTATACATTTTATACATATACAAAGTTTGAAAAGATAATGAGAGAAAATTGAAAATAGCAATTTTTTTTTTAATATTTTCCTAGCTGTATAAAAATATCATATTATTATCCTATGAATAGCTTCACCATACCGAAACATTTGTATTTCAATGATAATGACAAAACTCCCTGGCTGTTACATTGGTTCGAATCAGTAACAGTTCGTAACAGTTATATCAGAATTCCACGACATTTGTGATGACATGACACTCCAGAAACATGGTGTTTTCCAGATTATAATCAAGTTTCGATGATAATCGTGCCACAGCGTTTCACTTCGCATGCAATGTTGAAAGCTCTAGCCTCTTTAATTTGACGCACATTTTTAAGATTATGTGCGAAGTGAAACGTTCGTGCACGATTATCATCAAGAATTGATTAAAACCGAAAAAACACGATATTTTTGGATTTCCCTATCATCGCGATAATGGTGGAATTGTGATATAACTGTTAGATACGAACCATTGTAACAAAATTCAATCTCTCTGGTGTGGAGAAAATGAGAAAGTTTTGTTATTATCATCGGAATACAAATATTTCAGTATGGTCAAGCTATTCATAAGAAAATAATTTGATATTTTTGTACAGCTAGAAAAATATTAAAAAAAAATTGCCATTTTCAATATTCTCACACTATTTTCTGAAACTTTGTATATGTTATAAAATTGAATTCTAAGCAACTTTTTCAAATAACTTTTTTCGATATCTTGCATTTTGCTCGACTTTTTGCCTATTTATAGAAATTTTTTTCAATTTGCCGCCATACCATCGATGACGTGACATGTGTCAAAATCGAATTTTAGGTTATCGGACATGCACAAACTTTTCCCAAGAATCTTTTCTCCAATACTCTAATAATAAACTTTTTTCCCATATGGTACATACTTTTTGGCGGTCACTGTATATATATATATATATATTTTAAAAATATTTGGGTAGCAGTCAGTTGACCAGTTTAATTATATATTCTTCGTTTTTTTAAATCGAGCTTTCGAAAATCTTTATTTTCTTTGTCAAGATTTTAACTACAATATAAAATGGATGAATAAATGGTGTTTTAACAGTTGATTAATACTTACTAACGTGAAATTAAAAGAAATTTACATCATTAACAAACATGAAGAATTAGTGACACTTGAAAAATACAGACAGGTAGGAACGCACTGACAGAAAGATGAGTGATAAATATACATATATAGGATGATAAAAACATAAAAATTGTGAAGATGAATAAAATCTAAAAAATACAAAATAAATTCAAGGTGGGCGACTATTGGAGAAAATCTGTTTACTTCTGTGTAAAATGTACATGTATATAGAACTCAAATCTTTTATGTCAGTTCTTTTGTTGAATGTATTAGTTTTGTTATTGATGTGAACCATTTCCAAAAAAAGTCTTTTTCTCAAATTGCTTTCTACATCAAGAACACTCGCATTGTCATAGTCAATACGATGGTCTTTGTCTATGGTATGTTCAGATAATGCACAAGATCTTATATTCCTCCTAGAATCACTCTTATGTGATGTAATGCGATCTTTGAGCATTCGTTTAGATTGGCCAATATACACTTGATCACAGTCTTTGCAAGGAATTTCATAAATAATATTGGATTTGAAAAAGGTAGGTATTGGAGTTTTCAATTTTGAATGTAAATTCGAGATTGTGGTGATATTTCTTTTTGCAATCTTTATTTCTTCATTTCTAAAAACATTTATTAATTTAGGAGTCAAATCGTGGATGTGTGGTAAGCTCTTATAATAGATCATGTTAGTGGAATTTGGTGTTCTTATATCAGGAATATGAGAGGAATTGTTTCGTGAAGGAGTACTAAAAAGAATTTTATTAACCAAAGAATATGGATAAGAATTTTCAAGTAAAATGTCTTTAAGTTCATTCAAACATTCAATTCGCAAAGAAGGGTGAGTCAACTTCTCAACCCTACTTTTCTGATTGTTAATCATATTAATTTTGATTTTAGTGGTATGATACGAGTGATAATTTATGAGACGATTACTATTGATAGATTTTCTATACCATTTTGTTATTATTTTATTATCGTCCATTCTGATCAACTTCATATCAAGAAATGGAACTGAATTATTTTTCTCCTCCTCCACTGTGAATTGAATATTCTCATCATAACCATTGAATACTGAAAGAACTTCTTGAATTCTTTGTTTTGGTAGAGAAAGAATGAGGTCATCAACATATCTCTTGATGAAGGGAAATTCAAAATCAAACTTTTCGATACATTGATCTAAAAGATCATCTAAAACATAACTGGATAGTATTGGAGATATACTAGAGCCCATTGGAGTACCAAAAATCTGTTTATAAAATTTTCCATCATATACCAAATAAGAAGAATCAAAAATGAATTCAATCACACCGATGAATGACTTTTTATCAAATAGGCAGTAATTAGAAATAACACTCCATTTACTCTCGATACTCTTCTTTACTAATTCAAGTGGCAAATTTGTGAAAAGAGATTTGACATCCAAACTTATGATAACAAAGTTTTCTGGCAAAATCATACCATTTATGAATTCGCTGAATTCAAAAGAATCCCCTACGTGATACGGATTATTGGTGTTATAAGCATTGGTCAAAATCTCAGTTATGTATTTGGCAATTTTACTGTTATGTATAGTAATGAATATAAACAAAAGAGTCAAATATTACTAGATGACCAAAAATATTACAGATTACTGAAGAGAGATCCAACATCTACATGGCAACAGAAAGCTAATAAAATGATTTCACAACTTAAGAACAAAAAAATGTTAGATGAATCGATTGCAAAAAATCTTACAATTAGCAATTCTGTAGCACCAAGATTTTATACTCTTCCAAAAATCCATAAGCCTATCTTATCAATGAGACCCATTACTTCATCGATAGATTCACCAAACAGTAAAATTGCCAAATACATAACTGAGATTTTGACCAATGCTTATAACACCAATAATCCGTATCACGTAGGGGATTCTTTTGAATTCAGCGAATTCATAAATGGTATGATTTTGCCAGAAAACTTTGTTATCATAAGTTTGGATGTCAAATCTCTTTTCACAAATTTGCCACTTGAATTAGTAAAGAAGAGTATCGAGAGTAAATGGAGTGTTATTTCTAATTACTGCCTATTTGATAAAAAGTCATTCATCGGTGTGATTGAATTCATTTTTGATTCTTCTTATTTGGTATATGATGGAAAATTTTATAAACAGATTTTTGGTACTCCAATGGGCTCTAGTATATCTCCAATACTATCCAGTTATGTTTTAGATGATCTTTTAGATCAATGTATCGAAAAGTTTGATTTTGAATTTCCCTTCATCAAGAGATATGTTGATGACCTCATTCTTTCTCTACCAAAACAAAGAATTCAAGAAGTTCTTTCAGTATTCAATGGTTATGATGAGAATATTCAATTCACAGTGGAGGAGGAGAAAAATAATTCAGTTCCATTTCTTGATATGAAGTTGATCAGAATGGACGATAATAAAATAATAACAAAATGGTATAGAAAATCTATCAATAGTAATCGTCTCATAAATTATCACTCGTATCATACCACTAAAATCAAAATTAATATGATTAACAATCAGAAAAGTAGGGTTGAGAAGTTGACTCACCCTTCTTTGCGAATTGAATGTTTGAATGAACTTAAAGACATTTTACTTGAAAATTCTTATCCATATTCTTTGGTTAATAAAATTCTTTTTAGTACTCCTTCACGAAACAATTCCTCTCATATTCCTGATATAAGAACACCAAATTCCACTAACATGATCTATTATAAGAGCTTACCACACATCCACGATTTGACTCCTAAATTAATAAATGTTTTTAGAAATGAAGAAATAAAGATTGCAAAAAGAAATATCACCACAATCTCGAATTTACATTCAAAATTGAAAACTCCAATACCTACCTTTTTCAAATCCAATATTATTTATGAAATTCCTTGCAAAGACTGTGATCAAGTGTATATTGGCCAATCTAAACGAATGCTCAAAGATCGCATTACATCACATAAGAGTGATTCTAGGAGGAATATAAGATCTTGTGCATTATCTGAACATACCATAGACAAAGACCATCGTATTGACTATGACAATGCGAGTGTTCTTGATGTAGAAAGCAATTTGAGAAAAAGACTTTTTTTGGAAATGGTTCACATCAATAACAAAACTAATACATTCAACAAAAGAACTGACATAAAAGATTTGAGTTCTATATATACATGTACATTTTACACAGAAGTAAACAGATTTTCTCCAATAGTCGCCCACCTTGAATTTATTTTGTATTTTTTAGATTTTATTCATCTTCACAATTTTTATGTTTTTATCATCCTATATATGTATATTTATCACTCATCTTTCTGTCAGTGCGTTCCTACCTGTCTGTATTTTTCAAGTGTCACTAATTCTTCATGTTTGTTAATGATGTAAATTTCTTTTAATTTCACGTTAGTAAGTATTAATCAACTGTTAAAACACCATTTATTCATCCATTTTATATTGTAGTTAAAATCTTGACAAAGAAAATAAAGATTTTCGAAAGCTCGATTTAAAAAAACGAAGAATATATAATTAAACTGGTCAACTGACTGCTACCCAAATATTTTTAAAATAACATTGTCACAGTCACGAAATTATTCAATCATATATATATATATATATATATATAAATCTTGACAATTTTTTGGGGCAGCAGCAAAACGCAAGTGTAGTCTTATAACATTATATTTCCAATATTTCGACAATAAGAGTACACTTGCGTTTTGCTGCTGCCCCAAAAAATTGTCAAGATTTGTTTCTAACTAGTCAGCAATAGACTACCTCTCTTCTCTCTCCATATATATATATATATAGTAGAACGGTAGTCTTTGCTGACTAGTTAGGATGCAATTTGGAAAGATTATTTGGGTAAGCAGCAAGCAAAACGTGTACTCTTTTAACACTATATTTCCAATATTTCAACAGTGGTTACTGTCATCTTCAGGGAAGCTACAATTAATAAGCGAATATATACTAAAATGGAGTGAACCCAGTAACAGCTATACTTACTGTGTCTTTGAGGTTGATTGCAAAAAGATGTGATGAAAGTAATACAACAATTATCGAAAGGGAAACATGAAGTTGATGATAAAATAACATTAAAAGGTCAATAATTAAAATAATTAGTCAATTAATATACATTTTTTAAAATTTATATGGATAATTTCCACGTGTGGACATACTCAAAAAAAAAAAAAATTATATATATATATATGGAAACTGGAAGTATATATATATATATATATATATATATGACGCCAGATAGCGTCGTGACGATCGTCGTACGAAACCATATCTGGTTTTCATTTTTTTCATACTTCCGGTGGTTTGTTCAATTCATTATTTTTGTCCGTATAAGATTAGACGTGGGAACACATAGCGGTAAATGGTCAAGAACTTAATTACTTTGGAGTCTTTGATGTTTTTGGACCAGCTGATGCTATTTCAGTATTTTGTTGATTCCAGGTACAGTTGAATAAATTCTCTGTTTATGTTCTATCGCTTGTATTCATATAATTTAAATCAAAATCGAATAATAGTTATTTATGGTTCTAGTGTGTTATGCTGAAAATAAGTCACGCGAGAAAGATTTATAAATTATCAAGTGATTTAGGAAACATAACATACGAGCGGCATACAATGTTTTATCCAACACATGACAGTTATGACTGTCATTTTATGTCATTCTAGACAAGTAAACCATCAGATAACACACTAGTGTTTTATTTGATAGTTTACTTGTCTAAATTGACATTAATAATGACAGTCATAACGGTCATGTGTTGGATAAAATATTGATTTTGAGTGTGATCACTTCAAAACTAAAATTTTGTGCTGTGACACAAAGAAAAAACAAGTTGAATACTCTGAAATATATACAGAATGAGTCAGAATAAGAATGACAAACTCCGACTGCAGATTCCTCACCCAATTTCGAGGTGAAAAGTCTTTATCAAGGTATGTCCTGAAATGCATCCCCTTTGAGATACAGGAAGTCAAAAAATGAAAAAAAAAAAATAGATTTAATTTTTTTTCTCCGAAACCTCTTATGGAAAAAATATCAAACTCAGTATACTAATCGAGGTTTATCAACGAAATAATTTGAAGTTTAAATTTTTAATTTTCGTAAACCAGTGGTGTAGTTACGATGGTATGGAGACATATTTTCCTTCATATTTTCTTTGGACAAGTGAATGGATAATAATAATAATAATAATAATAATAATAATGTTTATTTCATAAGTATCAAGATACAAGAGAAAAAATAAAACAAGTAAATAAACATGCATACTCACAGAAGCAAGGGATTGCTTGTGCGTGAGGGGAAGTTTACACACATATATATATAATAATAATAATAAAAACTACACTACTTATAAGAATGCATAATAAAAATATAATAATTATAAATAACAGTATATAACTATTTGATTGTAGTTGGCCAATACTGTGATTGGATAGAAGTTGAGGATCAAAGCCATTTCTGGCATTATATTAATATCACAATCAAGCTACTACACTACTACTATAATTTTGTCACAATCGATATATTTTTACACAGTCGGGGTATTTTTGTTTTAATCGGGATATGTTCAACAAGTCAAGATTTACTGAAGTACAGCTATTGTTTACTTCACGCAGTTAAATAATTTATTATTCACTAAGTCACTGAAGAATGCTCTTTTTGTGTTTTGCATCCAAATTTTGAGATGATATTTGAATGAGCAGTTATTTTTTATTGACTTCAATAGAGGAGGTAGGTGATTATATAATTTTGGACCTAAGTAAAATAAACTTCGCTGTCCAATGTTTTTACCACATTTCGGGACTTTAGCAGTGGTGCTTTTGTTTCGAGTGGCATAATTATGATCAATGGGTTTTAGCTCAATTTTGCCTGTTTGTATATTTACTATAGCTTTTTGGCAATATAACTGTCTAATGTCGAATACTTCACTCAGAAGAAAGAGATCCTCACTGGAAAAGGTAATGTTTTTATTGTAAATGATTCTCAGTATCCATTTTTGCAATATATTTATTTTTTCTAGGTGGCAGTCCAGTACTCCTCCCCATCCAAGAATTCCATAAGTCAGCTGAGATTGGATTAATGCATAGTAGACTGCTTTTAGGTGATGTATGTCCAAGAATTGGCATAAATATCTAAACTTACCAATTAAACCTCTAAGCTTTCTTGCAATAAAATCAGTGTGTATGTCCCAACGTAGATGTCTATCGATAATAATACCCAAATACTTGACAGACTCGACTTCAGGTATAAATCATAACATTCCATGTGCCTAAAAGTAGAGATTTCTGAAATAATTGATAAAAACTTAAGATATGTCCTGAGTAGCAACGTGATTTCTTATGTGCAATAATCGCATAATGCTCATTCCTTACAACATATCAGAATATTTGTCAACCTCCTGAACATTTTTCAATGTTGATCGAATGGAAACAAAGTACGGGTGAGTCAGAATAAGGGCGAAAACTCCATTTTTCCAATCATCATATTATTATCTGATCAAATCAATCGTGGAATCACTGAGTTAGGTCTCATTCTAACACACCCGAACTATATATCCGATTCTTCCAGTATTAAAAAATGGCCAGGAGTTTAGCAAATATTACAATATTTTGTAAGAATATGCGGAACTCAGGACATCTTCACTTATTCTCAATTATCTTAGAAACCTCCACTTTTAGATATATGGGATGTTATGACTTTTAGGTTGAGCCTAACTGATGTCAAACGCTTACTTGTCCATTCACTTGTCTAGAGACAATATTAAGGACAATTTGACCACATACCAACGTAACTGCGCCACTGGTTTGATAAAATAAAAAATATTACTTTAAATTATCACGTTGATAAACCTTGATTAGTGTACCATATTCGATATTTTTTTCATCAGGGGTTTTGTTGACAAGAAATGAAATCTATATTTTTTTCGTACTTTTGACACCCTCTATCTCAGTGGCGATGCATTTTAGGACATACATTGTGTTGTGTTCACTAATTGAATTGCTATTATGTAGTTTTCTTTTATTTGAAAAATGAATCTGAAGGGATTTTTTTATTATCAGACCGTCGAAAGCATCATGAAACTGTAACCAATCTCGTGAATCCCCTGTAAAAGTTGGCAAATTGATCAAAGGAAGTTTGACACCTGCAGCATCAAAGTCATTTGTAGCTTCGAATCGGTTATTATCCTGAATTATGCTCTTTTGAATATTTTTTGTCATACTCGGACTATTTGAAACGATCACACTGTGATGCAATGCTGTAAATGATCGATTATCATTGTCACTATGGCAACTATTGACCTGATCATCGTTTGGCATGTTTGGTATGTTTGGCACATTTTCATTTTTGACATTCTTTGACATGAACAAACAAGCAGATGAAAGCAGTGAATGGTATAAGTTTTCGAATTCTTCATGATAATTGAATTCGTCCACCAGTTCAGTATCTTCAAGTAAACACTCTATTTCTGATTGAACATCTTGAAAAATATCTGCTTCTAAGTGAGGAATCACACTGATCGACCAGGACCGACCGTCCGCGACCGTCCACCTACGACCAAAAGTAGAAGTAGATCAATGAAAACTTTCAAAGTCACACTGATCGACCATCCACGACCGACCACTAGAATAATTTTGTAAATCTGACATTAATTTGACATTCGAAAGGTTATGTGAACTGTCTGATCATTTATTGAAAATGAGTTAAATTCATGATATCAATAGTTTTGCTTTAAATAATGAGCAGTAGTGATACTGAAGAAAAACATTTTATTTTATCGTTAGGAAATATACCTATTTACATGAGTTTTGTTGAAGTCAAAAGTTCATCATAAATGTGTGTCAAAATGACATTACGTCATGATAGTGTGACACCGACCAAAATTTCCAGCAGACTACAATTTCGAACATGGTCTTTGAAAAACGGTCGAGGACGGTCCATGACGATTAAACAGTGTGAGTTGTGCGATAGATGTTAGATGTTAGATGTTACAAGGGAGCTGGCCCCTTGGCCTAATCCACTGCGACCTTTACAGATCTATTGTGGAGGCTCCGATTGCTTATGGCACATCATCTAGCTTCGTCCATTTCATCAGACTGTGCAGATTTGATAATGGCCTTTCGAGATAACTTGCTAGTCCTTCGCACTGGCACATTACATGTATTGCGGTTTCCTCTTCTTCCTGGCAGAACCTGCAGATTGCTTCTTCCGCCAGACCTATAATATTCATATATCTGTTAAGCCTACAATGGCCTGTCAGCAGACCTACTACTTGTCTGACGATCCTCCTTTTATAGCTGAGGAGTTCCGTCGTGAATTTTGGCGAGCGTCTTTTGATGAACTCCTTGGCCTGTCTCAATCCTGGTCGGGTTTCCCACCACTCTTGAGATTTGTTTTGTACCCACTGTTTGGTGTGGGCTTTTGTGGTGGATTTTGCTACGCCGCAGAAGGGTACTGGCCCAATGAGCGCTTCCGAAGAGCCTTCTCTGGCTAGTGTGGCTAGTTGGCTTTGCCCCGTAAACTCCAGCGCCGACTCCGTTATCTATCTTTGACTCGTCTGTATACTAGACTGATCTTGCATTCACGGGTGGCCCATTCTCCCAGTCCTTTCTGTCTGGTATCAGTATTCTGAAGTTCTTTTTGAAGCTGTATTTGGGAACCATCACGTCCGTTGGCATTCCCATTACTGGGTCTGCCCTCAGTTCCTCATGTAGCTTCCGGTAGTTAGCTCCGTGCTTCTGACTTATTGGAGCTTGATCCTGCATTAGTCTGTGTGTCACGGACCTTGATTCTCCTTGGACGTGTATGTGTAGTGGTGGCAGGTCCAGTATGACCTCCATAGCAGCCGTAGGAGTTGTTCTCGTGGCTCCTGTCACCCTCAGGCATGCCTGCCTCTGGATGTCATTTAATAGCCTAATGATCCCCGTCTGCTGTGCTTTTGTCCACCACACCACCGACTCGTAGGTTATCATAGGTCTCACGACCATCGTGTATAACCATGGGGTCATTTTAGGGTTGAGCCCCCAGTTTTTTTCGCACATTCTGCCACACATTCCGAGTGCAATGGTGGCTTTATGCGCGATTTTTTGGACGTGAGAGTTCCACGTTAGTCTTTGGTCGAAAGTTACTCCAAGGTACTTGGCCTCTTTAAAAAACGGGATCTCTACATCGTTCAGCATTGGTGGTTTCAGGCCTACCAGTGTTCTTTTATTTGTGAATATTGCCACTGTGGTTTTTTGTGCATTGATGGAGAGTTGCTCTTCTCTGCACCACCTGTCAACGATGTTTAGAGCGTTTTGCATACGCTCCGAGACTATACATGGAAATCGTCCTCTCTCGACTATTACCAGGTCGTCTGCGTATCCTAGGCAGTAATGGCCTTCTGCGGACAGTTTTGTAATGAGGCCGTCTACTAGAGTGGCCCACATTAGCGGCGATAGCACTCCGCCCTGTGGGCACCCTCTATTGACTTTGGCTTCTATGGTTGCCTCGCCCAGGGTGGACGTAATGGTCCTATTTTCTAGGCTGGCTTGGATCCATTGACTTATTGTGGGAGGAACTCCTCTCCTAGTCAGTGCATTTGTCAAGAATATAGTGGATACGTTATTGAAAGCTCCTTCTATATCCAGAAAGGTGGCTATTTCTAGTTCTTCGTCTTCTAGTGACTTTGGAAGTAGCCTGGTGGGATCATCCAATGCCAAGTCGGTTGATCTTCCTGGTTGGTATGCGTATTGACGTTCACTCAGGGGTTGGGCCTTGAGAGTGTCGTCTCTGATGTACCTATCTATCAGTTGTGCGATAAGAATATACGTGTTGGAAATTTTGGTCGTAGGTGGACGGTCGCGGACTGTCGGTCCTAGTCGATCAGTGTGATTCCTGGGTCAGTGTGATTCCTGGGTCAGTGTGATTCCTGGCTAAGTTCGATCAAACTGATTTGAAACAGATCTGAAACAGATACTGAATATTAGGATAGGAAAGGAAAGGAGTAAGGATTGGAAAGGAATGCTCACTAACATTTTAACTTCTTCCTGGACTGTGTAGGTACCGATTATAAATATTATAAGGATGAATTCCCTTATCGTGTACGGCTGACTGCTTGGCCGCATGAATGAATCGATTGAATTGAAAATTGGTTGAACTGAAGTGACAACCGTTTATTATATTTGCGATGCCGGTGATACGAACACATTGTCAGGAACTTTTCACCTCGGAATGAATTGAGGTATCTGTAGTCGGAGTGTGTTAGTCTTATTCTTACTTACCTTTTATATAGCATGTTAGAAAGCGTAAATGTAATTATTGTATTTGAGATAATGAGAAACAGGGTGATTGATGATCAAGTCCTAACAGGGTATTCGAATAAAAATCGAATTAGGAAAACAAGTAATCGTATTACCTGATAATGCAATCAATTTGACTGAGATGACTGGAACCCAACAAAGACAATCTGTGAATACGATGACTCCGAATCTTCTGGCGACTTTATCTCCATCTTGACTTTGTCTGGTTGACCTACAGGCCACACCACTTGCTCTGATCTCATTTATCATTCTCACGTAGGCGTAAGAGATGAATATTAGAGCCATAGTGTTGAACAAAATAAACATTGCTGCAGAATATTGCCATCCCTGCAAATGAAAGATTCAGAATGAAAAAAAAAAAATTAGTTATGCACACATACATAGTAGTAGCAGTTCTACCATAATGAGTTAGACCACCATGGGGTTATTTGAAACAATAATTACAGTTTTGGTTATATGGTAACGAAATTGCATTACAGGAAGACCATATATATATATGGAAGTATGAAATATCCAAGAGTATTTTTGATTATCAAATTACTTCGAAAAAACTGAATTTTTCAATTTTTTTTGGTGGTGTTATTGTCGGAGCGGTTTTACTTATCGAACAACCATCAACTTAATATTTTTTTAAAATTAATAAATCAGTGTTTTTTGTTCAGAATTCAGTAATTCATCACATATGACGGATTTGTTACATTTCAAATTCTTCTCGGCCATCCCGTAATTTTAAGACGATTTTCAAGTCCTGCTTGAATTGAAGGAATTGTGTATCACAGAGACGAAAAAATCAAAAATTTAGGTTTACTTTTTCCAATGATTGCTAAAGCAACCATAAATTACACACCTATACCTACTAGCCACAATACTTACAGAATATTTTGAGAAAATATGATAGGGAATTACACTAGTAATTTTTTATATATTTTTTCAAATACTTACACGTCAAACTGCGTGAAAACAATTTTTTTATTTATTTTTTCGGCAACCGTTCGGGAAGCACCTACTTCCCAGACGATTTTTCTTTGAGAAAGTATCACTTCCCGGACTAGTCCGGGAAATTCTCGAATTTTGATATAAATATTAATATAAATAAGAATTATAATGTTTCTGTTAGTACCTATCTTATGTTCGAATTTCAATATTCAATACACATAAGAATAAAAATGTTCGAAATTTTCTTCTACAAAGAAATATAATGAATAAATGTGTCTCGAGTTGTTGTTCTACACAGTTGCCGAAAAAATTAAGTACGCAACACGTCCAAAAACAGTTTTTTTGTACTCGCAGACTTCCAGGACTCGCTACGCTAGTCCTAGAATCTTGTCGACTCGTCCAAAAAAAAAACAGTGTTTTCCGGACTTGTTACGTATGTTACTATTTTATTGTATTTGATCCAGGAAAAAAATTGGAGGAGAATTCAAACACTAGCTATTTTCGCGCGAACTATTACCGGTATTTCATTGGACGAATATAGATGACGTCAAAGTCTCTCCATATATTGCACGTCTGGAATCAAAGCAAAGTGTGCCTTCCCATTAAATTCCACTGAATAGTTTCGAAAGAAGATTAATTGGGTGTACCTACACTGTGATTCAAACTGAGAACAACTCTTTCTCGTGCAGAAAACATTCTCAGAGGACTCAAGGGCAAACGTTTGTAGAACAATACTGATGACGTCATCTTGAGAAAATATGGCGTTTGAATCTATCTCAATTTGAAATAGTTTTGAAGTGAATTGTAGTCGATATGAAATAGATTAATAGGTTCGTGGTGTGATTTTACATGCATCGTATATACAGATAAGATCATTTGTTACGAATGAAACGTCATTTTTTATTACAGTGTAATTCCCTATTACAGTTCAAATACCTAAATAAAACTTCTTTTTATCCGTTTTTCCTTTTCTCCGCTTACTTCTTCTAAACAACGCTATGGATTTTGATAGAACTTCACTGTCATTTAGAGACTTTTCCACGGAATATCAGTATGTAAAATAAATTCTGATCAAGTTTTTATATAGTAGAGAATATTCAATGTTTTGTAATCAGGTAGTCGAAAAATTAATTTTCGGTGTTTATAGCTTACGCTGGCTAAACCTTGAGAGATACATCAAAACAATGAACTAATGTTCTCCAAAAAGCCTAGAGAAAAGTACCCAATGGCATAAATTGTTTAAAATTGTTTTTTCCGTTAACCAGCTGTCGTCCCCTTACGAACGGCAGCCCTCAAAAGTCGAAACTTGTGTGAGCCAAGGATTAACGAGGTCTTACCTTTCAACGTGCGATTCCCAGCAATTTTCGCATAATGTTGAACGTTATAAAATAATAGTTACTCATGTATCAAATGACTGAAGTGATACTATTTTTTACGAGCAGGCAATTCCTACGTGTAAAAAAAACATTTCACCCAGGAGTTTCATACATTATGTCTTTCTACAACTGTCATAAAGACAACATTCATAATTGTTTTGCAAATATAAAATAAATGTTGCGTATTTGTTGATGTCGATATTATTATTCTTAACGTTGACTTAACTCTCGATTTGACAGTCCTTTGCGAAGAACTTTATATTTTCTTACATTCTTCAAAAATAATCGAACAATGCATCATCCAAATTAGTTTTAGGGAATTCTTCATTTGATTCAAAGTCCCTATGCTCATTCTCTCCACCTTGATTAACATTTTATATCTAGTGAGAATATTACCATTCGGTATTTCGATATAATCTCATCAAATTCAGAGTTGATTGTGCCTTCGTTCCACACTTTGTCTGTTAAATCTTCCTTAATGTAAACATTATCACCTCTCCGAATGTTATGATAGTCTGTTCTCAATTTCACATTATGATATCATTTCTGTGTTTCTTGTTATTTTTCAAACATGAATAATTATTTTGCTTTTTATATTTTGATTTCTCTATTTGCAATATTTCTCTCAGGTTTTTAATTGATAAAATGGATAAAAATGCATGTAATAAACTATACCTTGAATGATTGTTTTGCTTGAACACTTGAAGAAGCTGTTCTACAGCGGCGAAATAATTGTCGTGGTTTTGTAAAGAAGAAACAAGTAATGCCCTGAATGGCCCAGAACCGTTTGGCGTTGTTTGAGACTCTCAAACACTCATTTCTTATCGCACTGACACTAGCAGTCATCGTCATAACCTCAGATGAGTCCTTTGATGGAAACTGCTCCAATGGCGAACAAGAGTACTTTTAGTTTTATTACAATAAAATTCCTTAAGAAATTCACTAAAAATGTCATTAAATAGTCAATAAGAATTTTGCAGTGAAAAAGTATGGGTGTTTGCTGACTCAGCAGAAATACGCCAATTTTTATTTGGCGTTTGAGCCAAATATATACGTCCATTCTGAATGGAAAAGTTTTTCACGAAAAACTGATAACTTTCGAGTTATAAGCGTAAAACTAATAACTTTCGAGTTATAAGCGAAAAACTACAAAAAATTTGATTTTTTACCATTTTTTTGCATTTTTTTTTGTGTTCCGTCAAGAAATTTTGTTAGCAAACTTCATATTCGGATTCAGCACTCCAAAAAAACGTATGAAACGGAAGAAATCAAAACTACCTACCCCAAAACTTTCTCGAATACAACTTTACTGAATTATACACCGAGCCGCGCAAAATATACTTCAAGTGTAAGATTATTTCCATGGAGAATGAACTACCGTAAATGCATTCTGCAAGTTCAATATATTTTGAAAAGTAGTCGAGCAATCAGAGATACGTTTCGAAATTCAGGAAACCCATATATCATAGTATTCCGCAGTTTATTTTTTCCAAGCATTCTACATTTCTGACAGTTCTGAATAAAATTTAAAATTTCACACCTACGTGATTATAATACAGCCCGAATGGCATTTCTGTGCGCATTTTCAGAGATCTCATCAGTTTTTTATTTTATTGAAGAATTTCATGTGTTCCATTTATTTCATGTTGAAATTTATAATGAATTTTTTACCTTGTTTTACATGGCGAATATTTTTTTGCCAACCATGTCTCCCATAGTTCGATAATGTTTTCAGTTCCGAATTTGTTACTGTTTTCCAGTGTCTCTATTTTTCAGAAGTTTTTATGATAAACAAGACAGGGTATCAGCAATATAAATTTCTTTTCCTGGTTTATGTACGAGCTGAATTTCGTATATTTGTATGTGTACACATATTTTTTGTATCCTTGGGGTGCCATCAGGTAATGATTGAAAGATTGTAATGATTGAATGAAATAATTATAATGATTGAATGACGGGGGCGTGTGGTCCATTTCCAAAAGTTTGGCTTTACCGTAAATGCATTGATGAAAACCTCACATGCGAGGTACGGTGCATATAACTCTTTTCTGTTTGTGCATATTTTTTGTGTAACTTCTAAACCTTTTGAAGTGTACAAACTTGGCAATTTTTTTGCATCAATACAGCCCCTATACTCCATATTTAGACGAATCAGCTGATTACTACATTTTTTTTATTCGGGCTGTGAAATTATAGAATGGGTTTTTTAACAAGAATGTCTTTTAATTTGTTGACCTTCAAGAAAGCTAATGAAAAGCTTATCTAAAGAAGTATTTTTATCTTTATTCATAACCTTATAAAGAATTAGGTAAGAAATCGAAAAATTCAGTTTTTCCATAATAATTTGAGTATTAAAAATAGTTTGAAGAGTTTTACACTTTCATTTATAGATGGCCCTGTTCTGCAACTTTTTCTCTTTGAACTAAAACTGTATCTACCTATTACCGTTTCGGATATCCGCGCGGTTGACAACCTTATCTCGGACTCATTACAGATTGCTATTTCCTCCTATGGAAATCCTGATTACTGCTGAAATTGAACCTTTCATGATTATATTCCAGTTGTAAATGACAGCTGTTCATGGGATTATGACTATGTTCAAACAAACTATTAATCATAATTTTACGATAATGATGGCAGTATCAATAACTCCTTTGTCAATACAGGGATTATCATGAAACCAGTTCATTAGAAATGTTCGATGTAACCATTGAAATACAATTCTGAAAAGTTGGAATATCACACATAAAACATATAAACAATCAATTTGAAGTATCGTCAGTGGCGTAGCACTTCAGGGTGAACCGAAAGGATACATGAACTTTATTTTTATGATTGGAATACCCTTAATTTCATTATATTTTTGAAATCCATGAATCATTTTTAGTCCATTTTTATTATTTATGTCTATAGTAATTTTTAACCGTTTTCAAGTTATTACGATTTTTGTGAAAAATGTTGAGTTTGCACTAATATTTTTAAAAATGCGTATCTCCAGAAATTACAACATGCATGTTCAAAATTTCCAGCAGAGCTAGTATAAATGATGACCCTCAAAGTGAGGTAAAGCATGTTATTAGAATCTGGATAGCGTAGTTTATTTTTTTAAAGTATTGAAGTTTAGAATACTCGTACTCAATATTGAATCAAAAGGTTTTAGAGACTAAAGGGTTTCTCAATGAAAACGAAGCAATGGGTTCCTTATAGTTTTTCTATATATAATTGTATTCATACGGTACCTTAATATTTCTTTTTGTACCCATATCAATCTGAATTGCCCATTGTTAACCTATCATGTCAGACGATGACATTACTGTGAATTATAATAAATATCATAAAATCTCAAATATTATTCTTGAGGTACTACTGAAATCATTGTTTTTCGTACTGAACTTTCATTCATAGGTACTGTTTTCGTAAAAAATGACAACTGTTAATGCACTGGTGTGACACAATTTGTTGGTACTTTTTTTAATCTGAACCAGAAATAATTAAAACTTTAAAAGAACTTTTATTCATTAAGAAAATACCCTCTCCTCCAGCCGGTTGACCGCTCCCCTCCTCTAGGTTCACCGCTCCCCTGATGGATGGCGCCAACAACTCCACCCTGTCCATCATCAGTTTCTCTTGTTGTTACGGAAATGGATGAAATTTATTCTTTTTACTTTTCACATTTGTAAAACATCTCGTTATTTTCACAAATATATATTTTCGTATGAAAATTTCAACTGTGACTGGACAGAATTCCTTTTTTCTCAGCACTTGTACTTCTTCATTAAAATATCGAACAAAACAGAAAAAAAAAATGAATGATTTCTTTTTGTTGTGGAAGTGAATAAGCGAAGAAACCATAAGGAGAGCTGGACGTCAAACAAATAAAATAGATCACCTGCCTTATGGTTCACATCCCTTTTCTACAGATGACATGGACCAAGTATGACATGATATTCTATACCGATTGTCCCAGAGCCTTCAGGCCAGCAAATATTCCAGTTATTTGCAAAAAAAATGTGTCGTTTGTTTTAAATGAGAACGAATATCCCACCATCCCACCAAAACTAAATATTGACCTTGGCGTCATTTATCAGGGCAGATTACACACTGAAATGACAACCTTCTTGGAAATTCGTCTGATGAACTACATATTTATGGATTCTCAACATTCGAATAAGAGGAGTTTTTCCTCGAATTTAGCTTTGTCATTGGTAGATCCCTTTCGGTATCTTTCAATGATGATTCCAGATAGGCTTGAAAATATCCCAAAACTGTCATTTGACTGTCTTCGTCATTTATTATCGATATCAGTTTTTCCAGTTCTCGCACAAACGTTCCATGTCTTTGGTGATTATTCAGTTGACCAGGACCGGGTAAAAAAAAGGTTTTTGTACAAAGAAAAGTTTTTGTTTTTCAGGAGCGACAGGATAATTAAGAAAACCCAGAGACTGTTTTTCCCAAGGAAAACATTATTAGTTTTCCATCGACATATTTTAGGGACACTTCAAAGTCACTGTTCTCATAAAATCAAAATAGCAATAACTGAAAACTAGTTTGATTGATCATGAATGACTTTTTAATGATGTTTTATGACGACAAATGAAATTGGCCCTTTCATTTGTAAAAATTTAATAATTGTTGGTTTGAAATATCACCCTTAACGTATTTGTTCCAAGATGTTGATGATCAAAATTTGTGCTATTCCAAATTTTTCCCAAAGTTCGGTAATTAATCTGTAGTAAAGCATTAATTTTATGCACGAAAATTGTAATTCTGACAGGTAGCAACTATCTAGAAAACAAAAGAAAAGTCTGCAAACCTTACATTTCAGACAAAAAACATTATTCACAATGTAATTCACAATCATGTGACAATTTATAAAAAATATGAAGAATGGGGTGAGTCATTCAAAATAAGAAAGTTCTTATTAGTTTCTGGTAACTATGACCGGAAATGGAGATTCAACAAAAATATCTTAAATGAATCCGAAATATCATGAAGATACTAAATTATCTTGAAATTCCAGAAATTGAGAGAGATTTTGATAAATCAATCTCGTAGTGAATTATCTTGTATAATTATCTTGTCGAAACTCCTGCAGGAAGAATATCTGACTGAGTTTTTGTTGAGAAATCCATCATCCTCAATACGGACGGCAGAAAAGGTCGCTGACTGCAAGGAAAATCGTGTCGACCGCTAAAACTTCTGCTTACAATCTTATATTAGATACGGTTTGGACGTGCGGGGGAATAATTTTTCTCGAGTGAATCGGTATTGAGAAGTAAGTGTGATGTAATTTGCCTAGATAAAAATGCTGACGCCCAATGCTTTCCCACAGGTGAAAAGTGAATACAGTCCCTGAAATCTGTTAGTCTGTTTTTCCTGAGTGTTATGGACGATGGCAATAGGAAGAATCAGAAAAGAAGAGGGCTGAGGGTGTCTCTCTGAAACACGTCCCTTCTGAATATCACCTGCTCTTGTTGGACTCTGACTCGATCAGATCTCCAAGGCAAATAAATACACAATGAGCTCAAGCGATCTTGTATCAAATTCTTCGCCTGTTAACACATCTGTCGATGAGCAGGTTCTTCTTGCAGCCAGTGACCCCCTCGTTTGATCCTTTTTGTTCATATATCCGTTCATACACCGGGTACAACAAAGTTCTTCGAACTTCTTCCGTGGTTATCAGGTTACGTGGATCATTGTGCTCAGGCTGATAAAGCCTCCTACAGAAAGATCCGAACTGCAATGAGGCTAAAGATTCCATGTTTAGTGTTTGCAGATACTCATATATAGTCTTCCGGAAGGTTTTCAACCGATCAGTGACCGGCAAGCTATCCACAACACGTGGAGACTCTTGGAATAAGCCAGAAGGTTCATCGCGGAAGTTCATGTTTTTCACGATGCTTCTCGCCCGTGTCACTAGTCACTCCTTTGCAGCGACCAGCATTCGTATTCTGTCAGGAGAGAGCTGTTTGTTGGTTAGGAGCACGCCTTGATTTAATTTGAGATGAGCTCGTCCTAGTCCTAGTCTATCACATACTGGATACAAGACGCGTGTTGTCCCGCCAACTCGGTCTTAGCTTCCATCAGACGGGCGGTATTCCTGCTCTACGTTTGAAACAGAGTCTGAGCTGTGTCATATGAGGCAGAATTGATTCACCAGATATCAGCCTCTTGAAAGTTTTCCGTGAATATTCTTCAGGAGCTTGGTGTTATGAAGCAATCTGCGGGTTCTTATGCCCTCCTTTGGTGGTAGGATGTGAGCCTTCTTTACAGCTAACCCGTTGAAGAGAAGCTCTGATCTATCCTCTACCCCGAAGATGAGAACGTATTCTCTGAGGTTTTGGGCAGAACAAAAGGTATGATCTGGGTGTCATTCACAGCACATCCTCGTCATGTATCCTTTCCGGACAGGCTCACTGCTCTCGTAGAAATGCTGAAAACCGTCCTTCGCCTCATCTATCCACTCAAAGCGTCCGTTGTTATTGCATTCAGAATATATCGTTTTCTATTCCGATGGGGTCGGTTTTAAAGGCCTATTTCTCCTTGTATTGGGACCAACACCGGAGAGGAAGTTTCTTCGGATGCGCATGAGCCACTGGTCTGATTTTTCATTATTTTCTCGAGTGTCTAGTGTCGCTACTCAGGTATTGGTTGGCCCCTTTATCATATACAGTGTGACCCATTTGAAATGAAAGCACCCTTATAAAACAAATATTTTGAACCGATTGCATTTTTTTTTCATCAGGTAGAAATTGAAAAAGTCAACTAGGACATATTCAGGGCCAACAATTTTTCTTATAAATACAATAAAAAAAAAATTATCATAAATTTCTCTAGAGAAAGTCTGACTACGTAACTGGATTTTCGATATTTTTAAATGATTTCTGTTGAAGTACCGTAGAAATGTGTCCATCAATGAAAAAGTCATAGGAGAATGGAATTCAATTTCTGAAATTTTATCAAAATTCGGACTACACCACTATATTGAGGGTGTTTCGAAATATATCTTTTCATATTTTTATCAAAATCTGTTGATAAATAAAAAAATAGGATGATAAAAAAGTCCTGAAATTCCATTTCAAAATATATTTTTCCAAAATTCCTGTAATTGAAGTGGTGGGTTTATTCAATGGCAAAATTTTTAAATTTTATTTCCCAATAACTTTTTCATTGATGGACGCATTACTACGAAATTTTGACATAAACTATTTGAAAATATCAAGAGTTCAGGGGTGCAGTCAGGTTTTTTATAAAAAAAATCGCTAATACAGTGTGACCCATTTAAAATGGAACCACCCCTGTAGAATGTGCATTTTTCAATCAATCTCAATTTTTTTTCTATTGAAATATTAAGCATGAAAAACTGTATCTTGACACTAACTTTCACAATTTTAGTTTCATTTCCAAGGCACTCTATGGTTTTTTTGTTTGTCAAAAACGGCAAAAGTTTATTAGGCAATTTTTGTTTTCAAATTTGACTACACCACTGGATTCGTAGTCGTTATAAATGAAAACTGTCAAATTTTCATTAAAAAATATTTGTTAACAACGAAGTTACAACAACTTCAATTTTGGAAACAAAGTATTTGTTTGTAATTTTTATTCAGATTATAGACATATTTGAGATCTGACAACACTGTCATCACCAAGTAGAACACCAGTGAATTTGTACAGTGAAAATCCGAAGTCAATAGCTCAATCCGTTCTACAGTTATAACTCCTGAAAATATGGTAATGTGCGGAAGAATGTACTAAGTACTGCATAACTTGAAAATGAATTTTTAATTTTCTGTTATTCTAGAATACACTTCTCGTAACCTACACTCAAATGAATGATTTTGAATGCATATTATTCACAAATCCATTGGCGTAGTCAGATTTTTATTACAAAACGCTTGCACCACAAATCTCTCACATTACCATATTTTCAGGTGTTATAACTGTAGAACGGATTGAGCTATTGACTTCGGATTTTCACTGTACAAATTCACTGGTGTTCTACTTGGTGATGACAGTGTTGTCAGATCTCAAATATGTCTATAATCTGAATAAAAATTACAAACAAATACTTTGTTTCCAAAATTGAAGTTGTTGTAACTTTGTTGTTAACAAATATTTTTTAATGAAAATTTGACAGTTTTCATTTATAACGACTACAAATCCAGTGGTGTAGTCAAATTTGAAAACAAAAATTGCCTAATAAACTTTTGCCGTTTTTGACAAACAAAAAAAATCATAGAGTGCCTTGGAAATGAAACTAAAATTGTGAAAGTTAGTGTCAAGATACAGTTTTTCATGCTTAATATTTCAATAAAAAAAAAATTGAGATTGATTGAAATATGCACATTCTACAGGGGTGGTTCCATTTTAAATGGGTCACACTGTATAATTTTTTTTCTTTTTGAAAAATAAGGAAAGTTAGCCGTGATAATGGATATTCGTCCCTGAAATTCAGTATCCTAGTTGACTCAGTTTGGCAGTGTGATATTAAAATAATGGGAAACTGGTTTTTCTTTCAGGAATAACTGTACATTTTGTTACATAGCAGAAGTGAACATAAAGATTATTATGGAGCTGATAAATATTTCATTTATCATTAAAATATAATAAAATTATCGAATGTAATAAACACTTACTCACCATGGAATAGGGCTCGTGGATGTGCAATGATAAACAAACTCCATTATTCCCATAAAACTCATCGCCGAAGTAGTCTCTAGTGAACTGGCTGAGGGGAATCAGTGCCACCAGGGCAGCAAAACACCACAGCAAGAAGAGAGTAATCGTCGCCGTTTTTCTTGAGGGCTGCTTCCTGGCGAGAGGCTGAGTGACCGAGATGAATCTGTCCCAAGTTACCAGAGAGAGAATCAAAACAGATGATTCGCACGAGAGTGTGCTCAGAAATCCTAAGAAAATAATATCGTTGAATGTTCTGTAAATATTTATTCGAGAATTACATCCAAATGAATGCTAATCTCTTTTGTAAAATATGAGAAATATGTACAGGCACTAGTTTTGATTATAACACTTTATATTTACAAACTTTCTAGGCAATGGCAGAGTGACAGTAGTTAAGTAGCAAAGAAACAAATACAAAAAATGAGAATAACGATTTTGAAGACAAAGGAGTGGAATCCATATCCGAATTTAGAGTGCATCCGAAACACATTTCACCATAAAGCCGGCTACGGACAATGATGAGCTACACCCAGAAAAATCTAGTTATACAAGTATTTTTTCAAAAAAATCTTATAGCTGCTAATTGAAATATTGTAACCACTAAATTTTCTCGGATGAATACAAAATGTGAACATTTTCAACATGAAACAGGTCTTTTTTTCAAAACGTTCTTTTTGTCTCTAAAGGTTACCTTTTAGTTTTGACAAAGAACATGATTGCAGTTAAAAGATGGTATTGAAAAAACAATATTTAAATACGTTCTTAAGTGAGATGAGAGACTTTTAACAGTAATACAATTTTTTTGAAAAAAGGACCTTGATCATACTGAAAACCGAACTATGCTGGCGCCTATTCAATTCAGAAATCATTTCACGGTTATACAATTTTGTATTACAGCTAACAGATATTTCTCTCGGTGTATAATATCAGAGATATGCCGAGCACTGACAAAAAGTGCTTCGAGCACTGAGCTCTAAGCACCCTTGAAAAGTGCTCCGCAATCTCGAGCACCAGGCACTTTTATTTATGAAATGCTCGCAATTACTAAGCACTTTCAAAAAGTAATTCCAGTCAGGGAGCACTAAGCACTAAGCACTTTCCAGACTGTTAGATACTTGAGTTACTGAAACTTAATCAAACACGTAAGATTTTCACAAATAATAATACATCGCAACATGTTTCGATGTAATATCATTTGTTGAAATCTTAGTTAAATCAAGTTTCAGTAACTCACGTTTCTAACAGCCTAAGAAGTGCTATGGATTTCCATCAAGTAACAATAGAGTCTGTATTTAAAGAATTTTTTAAATTTACCATAGCAACTCCATTTTTTAAGTACATCGCCAGGGTTACTGTTTGATTTCAGTGGTTAAAAATCCTGAGAGAGTGGGTCGTTCTTGACCTGTCAATTGAAACTGTTATGATAAAAAAGATATCAACTTAAAAACATACAATTTTGTGGTTATAATATGAATTCGTAAAAATAGTAAGGTATATGTAAAGCATTTATGAACTCCTCGAAATAATTGTTTTTCAAACAGTCGTTCCGCAACGCTGCACTCGTGACTAAAATAATCATCGTTACTGAAAGGATGTTTATAACTCTGCGAACATAATATACTATTTTGAAATAGAATTGCTGAAATTAACAATTTGATTCCAATAAAATAGGAATATTGATTGAATGTTTGGTTTTGTGGTTTTCTTGACATCGTTTTTTGAGTGTTTAACCTCGCACAGTCTGAAAAAAAAACCAAAACATGTAAACCAAAATCATATCGAAATGGGCCGCATATGGTTACAATTGAAAAGAAGTTTGGAATAACAGTATGGTAATTGACATACCGCACATCCCCTGTATCAAGATAACAAATATCATCCATACGAATTTTTTGGTAGACTTTTTTTTACTTTCGTCAAAGAAATAACAATTTGACTCGATAATAAAAAAAATTATTGTTTTTAAGGTTTTGAGACAGAGATTTGGTATCCAATAAGTCAAGGTAGTTTGAAAAGAAGAAGTAATACTTAGTTATTTTAAACTCAGTTTTCAGATAGGAAAAGTAACTGACAAAATTGTACTATTTTTTCAATACACTAATCTTCTAAACACAGTATTTATCGTAGAAATTTGATTTTTTGGTAGGGGGGGGGGGCGCCGGATGCCATCTGCCGCGACTTCATGTTTTGACAAGATTCATTAATATGGAAAGGCTCAGTGCTTTTAGTAATCCCAAAAAGTGCTCGCGAGCTACGGAGCACTTTTCGTGCACTAAGCACTAAACTAAGCCTTTTCGTTAAATGCTTCGGAGCACTGAGCACTAAGCACTGAATTAGGAAAGTGCTCGAGAGCACAGTGCTTTGAGCACTTCCACGAGCACTAAGCACTGTGCTTTGGGACAGCTCTGTATAATATAATATATATTATGTATAATATAATATATATTATAGCTCGGCATTAAGCAACATATAATGTCATAACTGCAGTGCACTGGAATATATATTTTTTTATTTTTCAATTTAGTAGTCTGATTCAGTGAACTAGGTATATGGTGTAGAAAATAGCGGTGACAAAAGACTTTTTATTACTTGATACCATTGATAACTCATCAGAAGATGAATCAGATGCTGAAAGCGACAATTTATTATCAATTATGGTTAGTAATCTGAAAGAAACACCGAGATTCTGGTTATCTAATCATATAATATACCGAAAAGAACGAGGAGAATTTACACTTTAAGTGACAAAAAATTTACAAATTATTTTCGAATGGACAGAACAAAATTTTATGAACTTCATGATTTAATATAAAATGATATTCTATATTCTTCACAGAAATAGCAACTAATTTTACAAACCTGCAAAATCAACACAGAGAAAAAAATTTGAAATCTGAAGTTTGAATAGGTCCAACAAACAAGCTTGGTTGGATTTTCAAACAATTTATTATTTTGTTTTCAGATAATTTCTTCAAAATGCTATATTTTATTATTTGGAACAAAGCGTATATTTGTTTCGATCAAATATATTTTTTTCAATTTATGAACAGTTTCATTCGTAGTGAATACATGTAATTTCAATTAAAGAAATCAACCCTTGAGACAAAAAAGATAATTGTTTGGAAGAAAGAAATAAGTTATTTGTGAAAAATGAATAGATTTGTCCGTTGGAAAGAATAGATATTCAGTTTAAATTCAATTCAATCAAAAATGTTTTTCAATTTATGAACAGAATTATTCGTGGCGAATAAATGTTATTTGAATCAAATAAATCAAACATTCAGAGAAAAAAGAAATTTGTTTGGAAAAAACAAATATTTATTTTTGAGAAATTAATATATTGGTTTATTGGAAAGAATGGATATTTAGTTCAAAGAAATTGCTCATTTGTTTCAATTATAAATGTTTTTTTAATATATGAACAGAATTATTCGTAGTGAATAAATATGATTTCAATCAAAGAAATCAAACCTTGAGAAAAAAATAAAATTGTTTGAAAGAAACAACTAGTTATTTGTGAGAATGTATAGCTCCTTTGGAAAGAAAGAGTCAAATAACGATTTTCTTACCAGAAATAAGTATTACTTTGATTTTCATACTGAAACGTTTGAAAGAATTTAAAATTTACTAAACTAAAAGATATAGAATCTTCGTCTGAAGAAATTTAATTCTTTAAGAGAAATAATCCTCCTTCTTTGTGGTAAATATGTTTATGAGAAGAAATTGATAACCCATGAATCGAACTGAAAAAAACTTAATTGAATACAATAAACATAAAATAAACCTATAATATTATATACCGCGTGACGCAGGCTCATGGTACAACCCACTTTTCTCCTTTGTTGTTTTGGCGAAATTTCTGAAATTTGAAACATTGAATAAGCTCACTAGACGGCATTTTTTGGCATATTTGTGAAACAAATTCAACTTCCGGTTTTTCCGGAAATGACATCATTTTTCAATTATCAAATGGGACACCCTGTATATTATTACAAATCGGTTAGGAATGATCATGAGGAATCCAACGATACTATTTAATTCATTCATAAGCTCAATGAGTAGGAGACAGGAACTTTTTCTGGCGGGTCCAGCCAACTCTCTCTTCCACTAATTGAGCTTATGGATGAAATGAATGGCGATATCTCCGAGGTCATTGGAAATAACACCATCAAACCTAGTATCGTTGGATTTCTCATGATCATCCCTAAATGATTATGCAATAATATACAGAGTGTCCCATTCGAAAATCACAAGTTGGTGTCATTTCTGGAAAAATCAGAAGTTGAATTCTATTTCTTGAACAGCTTATTTCAGAAAAATAAGTTTTTTTTATTTCTCTGAAAGTACCTACCCGAGATGTGAATGAACTTAAAGTTTATTAAACTAGGCAGTCAATGATGAGGAATCAAAAACTGAATTAATTGAAAAAAAATCGGTTTGAAGATTTTAAAGTATGAACTGACTTGATTCCGTCGATGATTTGCAATTATTGCTGTTTCATAGTTAGGTAGATACCTAGGTAGTAACAAAACACGGACAATAGAAACAGGGTCGTTGCATACCTACGCCATGCTTGTGACGTCACGAAGTATAATTTTTGTAAACAGAACGTCTCATATTTTGTTCTTAGTGTCTTCAGTGATTACTTTTTTGCCTTTCGTTTCGTTATTGTTTGAGCTGCAGTGGTTTAGGAGTAAAAATATTGAATGTACAACCTTGCAAGGTATAAATTCAGCAACCACCGGTTCTGGACTGAAGAGAATAGTTGACTCTTCAGTTTTATTTCCTAATTTCAACACTGCATTAGTAGTAATTTAGGAACTGGAATATAAAGTCACAAGCGACGACCGTGTCTTTATTATCCTTGGTAACAAAAATTTGATTTTCATTTGTTTTATGGAAAAAACAAAGATTTGTTTTAAGGAAACAAATATTTTTTTCAAGTGACGCTAATGACATTTGAATGAAAAAAATGTTTATTTCACTGTATGGAATCTTCAACCCCACTTGATAGTTAAAACGCCATTTCACTTTTATGAGAATTTCAAAATGAAAATATCAACGTATCTACCTACCTATAGGTACGAATAGGTAGATTTCTTGTAGATATGTTGAAGGTACCCTACGATTATCATTGACTAAAACATACCAAATTTTCTTAAGATTTCCTACCTCTGAAAATAGGGATCAGATGACCCAAATTCCATTCTCTAAAATATCGATGACACACAAACTACTAACCAGAACCAGTAAGAAGAGACGACCAAAAAATGAGGAAAGGCCAAAACGAACCACCATCTCCCCAACAAAATGAACAAATGCGAGTTGCGACAAATGCGTTGTGCCGACTGCTGTTGGGTTTCGGCGGTTGTCTGATGATCGTACCAAGTGACATCTGACTTCTCGACCTTCGACCAGTCTTCTGATAATGGGTGGTAGGAATGAAAGCTGGCAAATACTTTTGTCTCCCTCATACGACAACAAAATCAATATCTCTGTTTCAAGAAATTTTAGTGAAAGAAGTTTTCTAAGATTTATTTATTCGACGAAGCGGGAAGCGGGATCCACACATTCCGATATTTGGCAAATACACGTACCTATAGGTATATTTGTCTGTATTCTTGGCAATTTATCTAGGTATTGGATTATTTGACGCGGGAAGTACAAATATATTCATATACAGTTGCAATTGGAAAAGTGAAGACTTTCCAGTGGTTCCTTGTGAGCATATTTGCATGGTAATGTAGTTTTGTTAGACTTATTTTCGACACAGCAGAAGTATTCAGAATTGCTGCTAACTGATCGTACGAGTATGTGCAGTATGAGGATCAGACAGGCATTTGCTTGTTTTGTAAATATTTGTTTATGTCTTTGATCTGTTTTGTGATAGCAAAAACGAATAAATATCGATATTTTGGGTCAAACATTATTATATTTTCTTATAAACTCTGCAGACGTTCAAATCGAACAATTCTATATTTTATTTCAAATACGCATTCATTTTAAATCCAAATTAAAGATTTGTTCCTGACAAATTAATCTGTTGGTCAAATTTGAATCTCAATCAAAATTTCAACCAACCATGTGATATTTTTGTCCAATCAAATATTTATTTGAATCAAATAATATTTATTGCTTGGAAATAAATAGTTTTTCAACAAATGCAGTTGTTTTGCCCAAACAAATCTAATTCAAAAGAACCGATAACTTGAAACAAAGAATATGATTCGGTTCTTAGGAATAACATTTGTTTCTTACTACTGACAATTATTTTTTGCAAAGAAATATAAGTCAAACAAATGAGATTGTTTCTCGCAAAGAAACGTTTTTCTCTGTTTATTTATCAAATCACGTAAAAAAACATGTTGACACACGCCGGTTTCCTTTCTTCGCAGGCAGCGCAACGCAAGAGGGGGGAAATATATATCACAAAAATCGCTCTGAAAGCATATTCCTTCAGTCATCAAATATATCGCCCGGCATCACCAGTATATAGATATACGTACTATCGAAAACAGCAATCTACGCGAGCAACAAGGAGCGTAATGATATGATAATACCACATAAACAAGAGAAAAGCAATACTGTGCGCCTCTCTTGTTACCCCACTCGACGCATTAACGGACTACGTGGCAATGCGACAGAGCGCACACAGCATACGTTGATATCCCGTCCTTGAGCGAGTCGAGGAGTATATTATATCATGAATGCGCGACGACCTGCACTTTTTAATGTAAAGTGATATTTTTAGAATATGTGAGCTATAATATATATTATTGTGAGTATAACTTATGTGTGATACAATACCATTTACATAGGACTAGTTGTGATTGCCACAACTTTTCCATTTTGTGGTATCGTGTGGACAGATAGGGACTTGATGAAATTCATGAATGAAGTGTTTTTTTTTTGTAGGAATTTTCCGCACTCTGCATACATCGTCGTGCGAAAACATTTTCCACTCATACTTTAGAACAACGAAGTTTGTAATATTAAAAAATAATTTCATTAGCTATGGCTCTAAGTTTACAGGGAAACACTAGCAAAATCTTTTTCTGAAATCGCTCAAGAATGCAAACTTCAGACCCCAAAATACGCTATTTTAGTCATTTGCTAAGCAACGAACTTTCCGGTATAGAAAAGGGTCTCTTTTTATTTTGAAGATTATTTTTCACTTTCAAGTTCACATTACTATAAAACCGTGTTTCTTTAAACTATAATTTTGAGGATGATTTGTCGACACAAAAATGTTATCGAATATTAAAATTTATCTTCACTCACCACAAAGTTTACATATATAACCGTGTCTCCATATGTATTGATAACTCAGGTATACACCTCTATAGTACTGATCTTCAAAGGCTATTATGAACAAGTACACCCCCATCAACAAATCTGAAAGAGCTAAATTTTTCAGATATAGGGAATGAACGACATTGTTGGTAGGTGCGAAATGACGTCCCAGTAAAACTATGAAATTTCCTGTGCACCCTATCAAACCCATCATCCAAACACTGAAAAAGAAAAATTATCGAACATTTATTTAGGCCAATAGAGATAGACATGAAAATCGAGAATTTAACAATAATTCCAAAAGTTTTCAAACTTTGGTCAAGTGAGTGGTATATCGAGAAAGCAATTAATCCCAGTTACCAACCTCTTTCGAAGTACGGAACATTGTGAAAATGGCAATTAACTAGTATACTCGTTGGGAAAATTTCAAAAGTTCTGCAAACTTGGAGTAGCATCGAATACATATTATTTCATATCACGAATCAAGTTTGTAACCAATTCAAGTGTACGGAACATTTTTTTTATCGACCTATAACGTTTTTCTTTGATTACCATAAGAAAAAATTCCAAAAGTTCTGCAAACTTGACAGATACATCGGACAAATATTCCGAACACTTGTGCAGATTTGCAACCTTTTTCGTTGACCGGAAAATATATTTTCTCAATTAGTGGTCATTTTTATAATTTTTTGAAGGTGGTCTCGAAATAAATGCAAAAGTTTTCCAACTCTGTTGCAAATTTTGAAAACATCTTTTCTGATGCATTCACAAATTTGCAACCTTGTACACGATACGGAATTTCCAAATTGCATGAAGTTCCGGATCGTATACAAGATTGCAAAATTGTGACCTGCATCAGAATAGATGTTAATAATTATTTCGAGACCACCCTGATCAAAAATATGACCACGATTTTAAAAAATATATGTTTCGGTCAACGTAAAATGTTGCAAATCTGCACAACTGTTTGGAATATTTTTCCGATGTATCTGCCAGGTTTGCAGAACTTTTGGAATTTTCTCTTACGGTATATCAAAGAAAAACAATGGTTTTTTGATAAAAAAATGTTCCGTTCACTTGAATTGTCTGCAAATTTGATTCGTGTACGGTACGAAATTATGACTTTTTATTCTTCGTTTCTTCCGAATCTGTCACTTCAGTTCCTATTGGAGTCTGTCTATCCCAAAATTTTCAATTTGGTATTATATTATGTAGCCAACGGGAATACGTTTTACTCAACAGGATCTTATTTATTCACTATCACTGAAGAGGAGATAGACAGAAGTCGAATATAACTATCTACGGAGCTTTAAGTGTATTATCATGCTACCCACACTACATCGGAAGCGGTGAACAGTGTTAATAGTGATGTGTATAATGGCGAGGAGGAAAAACCATCGAAGAGGCGTACTTCACGCTACAAAAGAAGCTCTTCCTGTTCAAGTGATGAATATAGATAACATCAAAAAAAATACAGGGGAGTTTCAGAAACACGAACAAGCGAATCTGCAAGTACTAATGTGCAGCAAATAGCCAACATACAGCCAGGTTCTAGTATCGTTTTATAAAGTGTCATTTTCGAGTTCCATCCAATGAACATGGATATTTTTTATGACTAGGTGGGAATCAAGTGTAGTCGTATATTCTCTCAAAAAATCTCTAAAAAACTTAAAAAAAGGATCTGTGTGAAACTCACGATTGATGATATACAATGTCTGGTTGATAGCTCTCTGTGTCTTCATGACATAGAGGGTGCTTTTGTTAATACCTCTCATGCCTCAATAACAAGATCATCAGAGGAGAGAAATATAAACCACAGAAAGATCTGTGAGGTCTGTGATATAAACGCCTTATTGATCAGACGGGCATAATTAATACTGAATAACAGAATCATCGTTGGGACTCCTGGGGAGGGAGACAGTCAGAATGATAGCAGAAAAAGGTTATCCCCAAGGCGGAGCTATGGCATTCATTGTGGTTACTGGTTGTCGAAAATTGACAGTGGAGCTACACGACGATGCTTCGACGACTCAAGGTTACGCAGATGAGGGGAAGACTTGACGGAGTAATTTACAACTGTGTGCAAGTAACCCCAAATTTAATCCAGCAGCAACCTGGACATGTTGCATGGTCATGGGATTTGACCAAAAATGGTCTATTGTTAAACGAACCGATCATCAAACCCATGGTGACCTATGCACAAATAAGAATTTTGATTGAAAAGGGGAACATTCTCCATGAAAATTGAAAAATGAAAAATGCGATTTATTTGTAATATCTAACAGAAAACATCTACTTCCCCGGCTAAAGCCACGCTGTACATTGAACTATATCTGATAAATATTGTGAAGAGACTCTAACTAAAAAGAAATAACTAAAAAGAAAATATCTGAAAGTAAAAATTCGCATTTTAATTTTTTCATAATTGAATAAAATTTATATTTCAATAAAATTATAAAAGAAATCAACTCTCTTAATGAAAATGCGAATTTTTACTTTCAGATTTTTGAAAAGGAAAACATTCTCCATGAAAATTGAAAAATGAAAAATGTGATTTATTTGTAATATCTAACAGAAAACAATTACTTCTCCGGCTAAAGCCGGGCATTGAACTACATCTGATAGATATTGTAAAAAGACTCTAACTGAAAAAAATATCTGAAAGTAAAAGTTAGCATTTTAATTTTTTTTATAATTTAATAAGATTTATAATTCAATAAAATTAAAAAAGAAATCAAATCTCTGGATGAAAATGAGAATTTTTACTTTCAGATATTTTCTTTTCAGTTAAAGTCTTTTTACAATATCTATCAGATGAAGTTCAATATCCAGCGTGGCTTTAGCCGGGAAGTAGTTGTTTTCTGTTTTATAAATATTACAAATAAATCACATTTTTCATTTTTCAATCTTCATGGAGAATGTTCCCCTTTTCAATATGAATACCTCTTAAAAGGTTATCTTGAACGATGGAACATAGCGTCTAAAGCTTGTCTTTCAGCCGCAGATGATTCCACAACAGATTTTATGAATATCCTATTCATAATTTCGAACAAAAATACATCTTATCGGTTCACATCTTATAATATGATTCATATTTAATCACAAATTAAAAATGATAGTTTGGACAGATTCTGGCCGAGGCGGATTCCCAGATGTACTAGTTTGACCATATTATGAATAAAAAGGGAGACCAATACTTGGGGCTTCGTCAAGTAAACGACAGATGCAAAAAAAGTCGTTCATGATAGACTGAAGCCATACTATGATGAAGCGGTGGTTTTTGATCGAGGTGATCGAAATTAGAGAGGGGAAAATGTTTCGAAATAACCCACACCACTGTATGGTGAACGGTTGTCTAGCGACGAATACACTTCTGAGAATTCAGCCAACGTTAACATGCAAGCGGCAGTCAGTATGTATTGAATCATACATTTTGAAATTGACGATTCTATGCTTTATCGTCGTGGCACAAGTTGATTAAGTATACTAAATAGTATTCGGTAAAGTAGGCAAATAAATCTATCAGTACGTAATAATTAGTTTACTGAAATTTATCACTGCTTTGGAGCTCTAAACGAACGAGTCATAACTGTTCAGTATTTTCTGTAACCCGAACCCCAGTATCGTAACAATACGGTGATTATTTTATATCACCATATTCACCATTACATATCTGATGTAACGTACCAAGTTCTCAGGATTGGATTGGCCAGCATGTGTTCCTGATTTGAAATACCATCTCCTTTGGGATAACAGTTTCTCACATGTTGTGCTGCTGAGCACATTTCAAATCTATCAAAATATCTGAAAAAAAAAATATTTGTTATGATCGAAACATTTTGATAATACATGAATAATTCGTATCCTCATAATTCGGTTATATTATACATTACAAAAGCCAGATATTCACAAATTTTCTATAAAAAACTGCCTAGCATAGTGAGATCAAAACAATAATAATAAATTAATTTCATTCATAATGAAACCAAGAAAATAGAATATGCCGAAAAATCGGTGGAAGCTTTCAACTCAACATTTAATATAGTCACAAGAAGTTAATGGTTTATAATGAAGGCGTTCGCTGTTGCTGATGAGAAGATCATTATCGAAAACTAAAAACAAAAAAGCCATTGAAAAACGTTGAGCATGTATTTTAAATGGTAATAACGTTGAATGTTACACTGATTCCGGTGCTATGTACCTATCCACGCTAACACAGAAAGAAAACACAAGCCGAACAGTAAGCTCAGCATGTTCCTAGGCGAAAAAAGTATGTCCACTACCGATTATTATTATTTACCGAAGAAATCACCCATGCGGCCAGGGTAAACCTCCAACTCATTACAGAATTCAATAAAAATGCACATCGCGCATTATGAGGAAGAACATATATCAACATAATGGAAATATTGTTCAATGATCATAAACAAGTGGACTAAAACAGAAATATAGCTTATGGGTGGTGTAGGTGATGAAAGAACATTAGTCACAGCAGCGAGAAAAGAAGTTTTAGATATAACTCTAGGGTCGAAAAGAGCTTGCGATAATATTATCAACTGCCACGTGTGAAAATAATAACCTTCGTGTTCGGACCACAGACAGATCAGATTTGATCTAGTTACCCCACCACCTATTTCAGTGAGAAATAAAAATCCATAAAACTTTTGATACAAGCACAACGAACAAGAATACGTGGAAAGAGGGACCTTCCATCAACTCGGATATCGTTATCTACACGAATAGCAAGCATATATGGAGCCGCCAAACACAAGTAACGATGGGCTTAGGTAAATATACGATGATATTTGAGGTGAAAAATTATTTCAATACACCATTGGGCGCATAAGTTAATGAGGTAGAAGGAACAAGTATAGGGCTAATGCACCAGAATCGTTGTGCGCTGTAGCAAAAGCTGTACTAAAAACAAAAACACAATCATAGATCCAGCAGAAATCCTAAGAATGGTGAAACAATCCACTAGGAATGAGACATGATGAAGAGATAATCAAGAAATTTTCATTTTGGAATATTTCTCTTTTCGATATGAACATCAGTAGGTGTTCTTGAACGATGGAAAATAGAAACCGAAGTTTCTCATCAGCTGAGATCAGGCCACGAATGACTTCATGAACATCTTTTTCCAATTTACAAAAAAATTAAATTTTGATTGTTGTTCTGTCTTTGTGGAAACACTGTATCTTCCTTTGGAGGAGAAGGCAAAAAGACCGAATTGTACACCTGAAATGCCTATCATTTATGGTCTGGAGCAACTGGTCAAGCTACCCACATGCATTCCTTATGTCAACAGCCAGTATGTCAATACACTTGATCTTTTTCTCACCATCAATCCTGATCCATATATAGATCCATGATATAGAAGTTTGTGTTCCACTTGGGAACTCCGACCACAACCTCATCTCCACTCTTTGCTCCTTTTCTACACCATCGAGCAGCTCAAGGCTGTCTCGTCTCATATGGCACTACAATTCAGCCGAGTGGGATGGTCTTCGCATGTTTTTCTCAGCATTTCCATGGAAAAGAGTGTGTGTCTCTCTTAGAGATCCAACACAATGTGCCGAGGCAATTTCTGAGATCATATTGCTGGGAATGCAAACATATATACCTAATACATCAAGAGGACCCTTGTTTAGCAGAAACTGCTCCAGAAAAGCTCTCGAAAAGGCAGCATACCGTAGATGGTTGAAAAATCAGGTCATAGAGTCTAGATCGGAAAGTATTGAAGCAAGAATCATCTGCAAGGAGACAATCGAATCTTCGAAAGAGGCTTACAACGCCAAGATACGATCAAAGCTCGTTGAGTGTCCTAACGGGTCCCACTCCTTTTGATCATTTGCCAAAGCTGTTGGAAGAAATTTTACTTCCAGATCATTTCCTCCCATAACAAAGGAAGATAGAACACTAGCTCAGGAAGCCTTTGCAAATATGTTTGCTGCAAATTCTACGCTGGATTAATCGGTAAAACAACTCCAGAACATAATTTCCATTGAGAGTCATATGCCTGAAATTATCTTTCGCCAGCGAACCATCGCGGCACTTTGCTGGATCTTGACACCAACAAAGCTAGTGGATCTTCCTCAAAAAATGTGCTCCCAACTAACACCAGATTTTTGTAAGTTATTCAACCTCTCTTATAATTTGAAGGTATTTCCGTCCAACTGGAAAATTGCAAGGGTACAACCAGTTCCTAAAAAAGGGAAAAATAATCTACCCAGCAAATACATACCTATCGCACTACTATCTATTATTTTGAAGGTCATGGAGAAAGCTATCAACATCGAGCTCATAAAATATCTAGAACGCTCAGAAATGATCAATGATCGACAATATGGTTTCCGGCACCAGAGATCAACCGGTGACCTGCTTGCTTATGTCTCACATATCTGGCAGCAATCTATCGGAAAATATGGTGAAACTGGCCGTAGCACTAGACATCTCCAAGGCATTTGATCGCATTTGGCACCAAGGATACATAGCCAAACTTCCATCTCAAGGCTTGTCTCCCCAGTTGTGTTCCTTGCTATCTAGCATTCTCTTAAACCGATCTCTCTACGTGGTGGTCGATGGAGTATCATCTGATACTCTACCAATAAATGTTGGTATTCCGCAGACATCCATTCTAGCACCAACACTGTTCCTTCTTCACATCAATGATTTGTTGAGAGCTACTTCATGTCCAGTGAACATTTTTGCAGGTGATAGTACCCTTCATACCGCTTTCTCTTCCAAAGCTCCAATAAGAGCCAGTGAATGCAGAAATGAACAGGGAACAATCGTGAATGAAAATAAATATGGACTCAGCCAAAATTCTAGAGTGGGGATCCAACAATTTCGTGGAATTCAATGCGAATAAAACCCAAGCATGTCTTTTCTCTAGCCATCTCTACTATCAGCAGTACCCTCCCATGGGAAAACCATGTGAGGTCCATTGCCAAGAGTTCTTCTCAAAACCTTGGTTTTCTGTTTCCCTCCAAAAGTATTTTACTTCTCGTCAACTGACGATTTATAAGGCACAGATTAGACCTGTTTTGAAATACTGTTCCCATATATGGAATGCAGCACCCTAACATACACTGAAACTTTCAGATTTAGTTCAAAAGAGAGCAATTCGCCTCGTCGGTGATACTTCGCTCTCAAACTCGCTTACTTCTCTGGAATATCGCAGAAAGGTTGGCGATCTGTCTCTGTTGTATAGACATTTTCATGGGCGATGCTCTTCCGAAATATCATGAATCGTTCCACCGTTAGCGGTCTCATTGAGATTGACCCGTTGAGCTCAGTCCTTACATCCATATGCCGTTACTTTGGAAACATGCCACACATTTGCTTTCCAGGGCTTGTTTTTTCACAGAACTGCAAAGCTTTGGAACTCGCTACCTCGGAAGGTGTTTCCTGAGGCATTCAGCCTTCAGAAATTCAAGAAGAACATCAATTACTACCTACTTTTCCTCGGCTTTTACGATGTTCTTTGAACAATACAGGATTTTCATTTTGGTGAGAACGATAACTTGAATAAAATAAATAAATCAAGAAATCTCTACTAGGTTTTGTGATTTTCATTTTGGTGAGAACGATAACTTGAATAAAATAAATAAATCAAGAAATCTCTACTAGGTTTTGTGCATTGGATGACAGACCTACTCAGGAGAATGTACAAGAAAACACCTGTTTACTCAGAAAGATAGATCAAATGATAACTTGATTTTTCCGTAAGATGCTCTAAGAATAAAAAAAGTAATTTTTCGTAAGGTACAGACATTTCCTGGTTAATTGTATTTTCGAAATATGGAATAACTATCCAATGATGTCGTGAATTCTGACCCGTGAATATGTTCGAAAGCAAAATAGAAATTTGAGTTTTGCGTGAGTGTTCTTATGTATATGTATTTTTTTAATCTGTCCTTGGCCTTCGTTTGAAGGTATTGATAATAATGATACTATGCTGAAATCATTGAAGAGCTGTATAGTTTTGCTTAATGACCGCGTTAGTAGCGATGAACGTGCAAGGAAACTTGTTTACTCAAGAAGATGAAGCAATTGATAATCTTCTTCCGTCTCAAGATGCTTTCATTCAGAATACAAAAAAAGCTGTTGTAACCTCAGTACTGATGGAATTCAAGCAATGGAATGCAAAACTACTTTTAAACTCAGGAGAGAAAATATACGTCAGGATGAAGTTTTTATTTTTTATCAACAACTACTATTTGTTTTTTTCTTCTTTTTTAAACTAGAAACAAACATCAAACAAGATACAGTCAGAACAATAAGGACTATTGCATTATAAATTTCAACAAGAACATTCCGAATTCTTTCAGCAAATCCAGAACATATTGCTTTTGACTGAGAGATATTTGATCATTTTTTGTGTCATGATCAACCTTCATTCCAAGACAGTGACTAGTTACACCCAAGTCTTTGATTTGAAAATATGATGAGAGTTTTTTGATTAATGTGTCAACTTCACGATGATTGTTATAAAACAGAAAACAATCATCAACATACAAAGCTAATACGACGATTTGCATTTCATCCATTTTGAAATATAAACAAGTTTTGTGGCGTGATCTTCTGAATCCCAGAGAATGGAGAACTTCATCAATCTTTTTATTCCACGAACGAGCTGATTGTTTCAAACCATATATGGCTTTTCTAAGAAGACATACCTTTGTCTCTTCCCCTGCAACGAAGAAACCCTCTGGCTGAGACATATAGATTTTCTCTTCTAAGTTGCCGTTGAGAAACGCTGTGACAACGTCTAAATGCTTCATTTCAAAATTATTTTGAACAGCTAATGCAAACAGAAAACGCAAAGACGAATGTCGTATAACAGGGGAAAATGTCTCGAAAAAGTCAATACCATATTTCTGCGTAAATCCTTTTGCAACAAGCCTAGCTTTGAAACAAACTATGTCACCATTTGGATCACGTTTCACTTTGAAAACCCATTTTGATTTCACAATATTTTCATTATTGGGTTTGCTAACTAACTCCCATGTATGATTTTTATTGAGAGAATCAATTTCACTTTCCATTGCAGCTTTCCACTAAATACTATATTTACTAGAAAGAGCTTCAGCTACGTTTTCAGGTTCATTCACATGATCACAGATAGTGTGATAGAGCATAAAGTCTGGATACTCCTTGGATGTACGTTGCCGCTGCGGATATCTGGTTCCTGCATTCATGTCACAACTTTCCCTGAGATCGTTTAGTTGTAAATTGCCAACTTCTTGAATATTTTCTTCGTTTTCAACATTTTCTTCGTTTTCAACATTTTCTTCGACAAATTCTTGATGAATATCATCTTTTGAACTTGAATCTGTCGTAAATGTCAATATTTGATTCAATGGAATGTTATCATCTACTTCTGGAGAAGTTGAATGGGGTTTTTCGAATTTGTCCTCCAAGAATATTACATCTCTAGCCCTAGAGACTTCATGATTCGATAAATTGAAAAGTCTGTAAGATTTGGACTCCTCCGAGTATCCGACGAACATCATTTTTTGGCTTTTAGGATCCAATTTCTTGCGCTTTTCTTCAGGAATATGAGCATATACTACACATCCAAAAATTCGGAGGTGACCGATATCAATTTTATGACCTGTCCATTTCTCCTCTGGTGTTTTACCGGGAAGAACTTTGGTGGGGGATCTGTTGATGAGGTATACAGATGTGTTTACAGCCTCCGCCCAAAAACGTTGATCACAGGAACATTCATTCATCATTGATCTTGATTTATCCATGATCGTCCTGTTCATGCGCTCGGCAACTCCATTTTGCTGCGGAGTGTAGGGCACCGTAAGCTGATGTTGTATACCAGAACTCTTCAAAATTGTCTCGAATGAATGATTGGTGAACTCAGAGCCATTATCAGTTCGTATTCGCTTTATTCTTCTTTCTTTTTCAGTCTCCACTTTATTCTTGAATTCTTCAAAAACTGATTTCACTTCAGTTTTATTTTTGAGGAAGTACACGAAAACTTTTCTGGAACTGTCATCAATCAAGCTATAGAAATATTTACTACCACCCCAAGATGGAACTGGCATGGGGCCACAAAGATCCATATGCACGAGATCTAATATTTCACTTAACAATTTGTGTTTGTCATTTCTGAAAGATTGGCGATAGTGCTTTCCTTGTATACATGGTTCACACTGAAATCCATTGATATCATCTTTGAATGAAATTCCTGTAGCTAAGTTATCTCGTAATAATTTCATGCTGATTCGATTGAGGTGTCCTAGTCTTTTATGCCATAATAGATGTGAATCTACGTTTGTTACTGCATTGGCATATTCAGTAGTATCAAGGCGATATATGCCACCAATTTGAGTAGCTGTGGCCTGTATTTCACCCTCTACTACGCAATTTGTTGATTCTAGTATTCTGCAACCATTTCCGTCGAAAAACTGCAGCATACCCTTTTGAGACTAGCTGGCTTACGGATAGCAAATTGGAAGCTAGTTTGGGAACATATGTAACACTGGATATCATTTCAATGTGTGAATCTGCTTTCAAATTAACAGGAACATCATCAATTCCTTCACTGTACAGGATTTGATTATTAGCAACAGACACTTCTATACCATTATTCGTTTGATTTGTAAAATTGACGATCCAGTCTTTTCGGTAAGTCATGTGCGTAGATGCACCAGAGTCAATATACCAATTGTGTTGATTCGCTTGGCAACCTAAAGCAGTAAGCAAAACTTTATCTCTCGATTTTGCACCTTGCTTCTTCTCGGGCTTCTTGTATAGGTTCATTGAAGATATCTCAGACTGTGGTTCTTTTTTCGGACAATTTTGTTTATAATGTCCAATTGAGCGGCAGTTCCAGCACCAAGGTTTCTTATTATTGTTAACCTTTGTATACTTTTGATTGGTATACAGTGCTTGTTTCGAAGAGTATCTTTCATTATTCCATTTGGTGTCTTGAAGCAATTTTGATTTGATGAAATCACTCGTGATGGAAACACCAGAATGTTCAATAGCCATTACCATTGGTTCATAACTGTCTGGAAGACCCTGCAGCATCATAGCACCAAGTAATTCGTCATCAACTGGCTTACTGACTGAACTTAACTTCTGAGAGATGTTCATAAACTCATTAACATAATCTTCCATTTTATGGAAATTCTCGAGCTTGATAGAACAAAGGGATCGAAGTAACGTTATCCGCCTATTGAGGCCTTTATCTTCGTAAGCTGATTGCAATTTCGTCCAAGCTTCCGAAGCTGTAGCTGCTGTTCGTATATGGGAATAGCAATTTGGGTGGACCATAAGACATATTTTGGTCAAAGCCTTTTGGTCTTTTCTTGCTTTTACTGGCTCTACAGTTGTGTCGCCGTCAGGATATCCCACAATACTGTACCACAAATCTTCATGTTTTAAAAACATACTCATGGCGAAATTCCAGTCATTGAAATTCTCACCACCTCGAAGCTTCTCAAAATATGGTAGAGAGCTAGATGATCCTTCTGTTGAGGAACTAGTGGAAGGAGTAACTTCGTTCGGCATTTCAGACGAGCCTTTCTTCTTTCCAATTGAAAACACTGAGAACAGTTAACTCATGCACGCATATCTGGGCCCATAACCTGATGGAATTCAAGCAATGGAATGCAAAACTACTTTTAAACTCAGGAGAGAAAATATACGTCAGGATGAAGTTTTTATTTTTTATCAACAACTACTATTTGTTTTTTTCTTCTTTTTTAAACTAGAAACAAACATCAAACAAGATACAGTCAGAACAATAAGGACTATTGCATTATAAATTTCAACAAGTACTCAGGTCATTAAAAGCTTCAGATTGAAAGAAGAAGGTTGAAAGTGGTTGGGAATTACCTTGAACAATTCTGAAAATGCAGTATCAGTATTTCCATTAAATAATAAATATATATTTGACGTGATACACATCAACAAAAAACTAATTCTCATTGTCCTGAACGTTGACCTTCATGATACACTACAATTTTCTTTCATCCAGGACAAAACTTCAGTGATCATTGGAAAGTTCGTAAACTTTATGCACCGAACAATAATTACTCGCCATTGCTTCAATAGCTGCCATTGAACATCATCAATAAAAATGCAAATGAGCACACAAAAAACACTCAGATGGCGCAATAATTTTTTTCTACAAACGTCAAAAAATGACAAGGTTCGCACATTGACAACAGTATGCGAAGTGGCACTTTTTTTCATTTTCCTTCGTTACCATGACACCGTGCGCGAAGTAATGTGCGAAATATATTTCGCACACTGCATGTAAACTATATGGGATTTTCAAATTCTAACCTATATATATGTTCCTCAATCAAGCAAAAAACAAGAAATCGTTTATTTATTAATGTAGAACAATAATTAAGGTTTTCAAATTGTGAGAAAATTTTACACTACCTAATTTTATTTGTTATTTACAATGTTAACATTAATGGTGCAGCCAGTGCACGAACCAATATTTATTCCTAAACCAGATAACTCAGATTCAGCTCGTGATATCGTAGTTTCGGGGGTTGGAAGACTATCCATTTTTGACTTGCAAGCAACTGCCGTAGAGGTGACAGCACTTGATCTTGAAATTTCACAGTCTAAAATTTTATTTGATATTTGAATTTTGTTATTGATAGAATCCTCCACGTATCCTTCGGCCACAGTCGAAGATTTCCATCCTCCATGTCGCTTCAAAACACATATATCGGCCCCCGTATTAGCAAGGAGTGTGGCTGATGTTCTCCGAAAACAATGACCAGTGTAGGCATCAGGATTTGGTAATTTTAGGTGTTTTGCTATTAAGCTAGGCATCTTTCCAATACTATTTATTCCAACAACTTGGTTAAAACATCTCTTATTTTGATACTTCAAAAACAATCGGCGACTGGTAGCATAACTTGGACGAAGAGCCGCATATTTTCGGTAAAAGTCAGTATAATATAAATTTGAAACTGTAAAAATTCGTTGTATATTCGTTTTTGTATCGGGTACTTTAACAATCAAAATGGAATTTTTATCTTCTATGTCATCGACCGTCATTTTAGTGAGTTCGTCACGGCGGCAAGCACCCGAAATACCCAGTATTAAAACGACCTAAAAGGAAATCAGTAATTCAAAAAACATATAAAACAATCATCAAAAATCTACCTTAACCAACAAATAGGTTTCATCATCTGCCTCTCTTATGAATTGATCAACTTCCTCTCTAGTCAATACCTTAGATTTCTTAGGATGGTTTGCAACTGACAATTTTTTCAAATATGGAACCAACTTGGTAAATTTCTTAAAATCCACGTTTTCTTTAACATTGAGTGTTGCCTTCAACATAGAATACATTGCCCATAACGTGGAAGACTTCAGCTTCTTAGACTTCTGTGCAAAATATGCCAACAGCACATTTTCGGATATTTTTCTGGCTTTATTTGCTTCACACCACTCTTTAAATTGCTGATATGCATTTTCATACTGGCGCCTCGATTTCTCCGGTAAAAGGTTGGAAATAACGGAATTGGCCGCATCGATCAAGTTAGGTGGGGTACTGCTTAGTTCATCGTCGCTCGAAATTTCCATTCTTTTACAATAATAAATATCACGCACGAAATTGACGCGAATAAAAAGTCAAAAAATAATTATCGAGAACTGTCACTTTGAAATAATTGTCAACAAATGCCATTTTATTTCCATAGTTACAGTCAAGATGCATAGAAACCCTACAGTAATTACTTGATTTGGAAAAATTATTTAAGCCAGTTCAATACTATTTTTCATAGTTATTATTTATTTTAGAACAATATTTTTGACGTTTGTAGAAAAAATTTTGTTTGCATCTCATGCGCGAAATACTTTGGTAATCTCGACTATTTTTTTTAACTCGGCTGCGCCTCGTTAAAAAAAATCAGTTCTCGATCACCAAAGTAGCATTTCGCGCACTAGATACAAAAATAACTATACCTATACAGTATCGGAAACTTTTCATCTGGGGTATAGACAAAAATCTACGCGAGGAACAAGGAACGCAATGATATGATCATACCACATAAATAAGAGAGACGCAATACTGCGCGACTTTCCTGTTACCTCGCCCGACGAATTAACAGCTCAGTTGATATCCCTTCCTCGAGCGGGTAGAGGAGAAATTGTAATGCTCTTTCAATATTATAGCAAGCTATTCTTCACGCTCTCATAATACCACCATACCCCAGATAAAAACTTTCCGATACTGTATAGTATTCTTTTCGATACTGTATAGTATCGGAAAGTTTTCATTTCGGGTATGATGGTTTCATGAGAGCGTAAAAAATAGCTTGCTATATATATATATATATATATATAGAGCATAACAATTTCTCATCTACTCGCTCGGGGAAGGAATATCGACGTAAGCTGGTGTGCGGTGTGTCGTATTAATTGCCAGTTGGTCAGTGGATGCCTCGAGTGGGGTAACAGGAGAAATGCACAGTAGTGCGTCCCTCTTATTTATGTGGTATTATCATTTCATTGCGTTCCTTGTTGCTCGCGTAGATTTCTGTCTATACACCAGATGAAAAGTTTTCGATACTGTATGCAGCACTAATGTACGTCAATTCGATACAGCAGCCCAGAAGTTTTCGACCACACAATCCTGTTTCACGGATATCTTGCATAGAGTAACCTCTAGTGAAAGAGCTCTTATGGTAAATAACTATTATTCCAACGGGGAAAACAACTTCTTAATAGAGTTAAAAGACCAATTTTGTTTTTATTGTCGTTTTGTCCTCTAATGTTCCATACTTTGTGTTGCCTGCCTTCGACTTAGCATACGGAGTATGGTATAGCGGCTGATTTATTCTACTCAATATTAATACTTCAGTATCGTTTCACAAAATGATATCAGGTCGCAACTCAAGACATAAAGTATATTCACGCTGGAAAAGTCTGGTCTCTGAATATAAATGACGATTTTTTATGTTCGCTGGATTTTTTCAAACGATATTTTATGTGCAATACAGAATATAATAAGGTTTTTCATTGACTGGATCCAATGACATGGTCAGAGTTGTATCAAGTTAGTCCGCATAGGGATTCTTTTGTATTCCGTCTCCTTGGCAGTTGAAATCGATGGAGCGATAATTCGGAAAACGTTCAAGAACGTGTGCCGGAGAATATCAATAAAATGAAATGAATACACTTGCCCCCATAAATTTCTACAAACTGGAAAATACGAGGTGAAAATTTGACTACCTCTATAGGTATGGCTAAAACCACGTCGTACAGTGACTATATGTCTATATACATGATGACGTCCTCTGATGAGGAGGGCAGATCAGCAGATGAGGAGCAGCAGCTTCAGCTTTGGATCCGGACATTGCCCCTCTACCGCTTCGCTTTTCCCAGCAACGGATCGCACTTTTCTTCAACCTGTCTTGTGTAGATCTAGACCAACTCTTGTTCACTTTCGATTCTGACATCACTATCTTGCCCAGGTAGTGAACCCTTCCAAAAATTCTCAACCCAATACGTTAGGCGACCCGTATTCAGAGGTCAATGGCCAAGCGTCATATGGTCTCTAACGGGGCGAAACCCCAGAGCCTTAGCCCTAAACGGGGGAAACCGTAGAGCTGGATATTGTCTTTTCCCCATACTCGTGGGATCTAGATGGAACGAGATAAAGAAATCAAACCCAAAAGGGATGGTGCCGGTGAGGACAGCAAACACCTCAACCACTACTATGGAGACGGATCCCTGAGGTGACCAATTAAAGGGGACGCAAGGAACCAAAAACACGATTTCAGAGGGAGTAAGGAATCTGGAACGGCAAAGAAGACCCCCTGAAATGTCCAGCGCCCAGTGGAAGAATATGGTGGAGACAGAAAAAATCCCAGCAGCGACGTGGACAATGGTGAAGCCACTGAAAGAAGCACGCGAAAAACTTGCAATCAAAGGCGATAAAGGAAGGAGTGTAGAAAAATAATCTAGGACGCCCGAAAAACCGACCAAAAATGCCAAAAAAGCTAATAAACCTTCTGGTACCTACAGTGAGGTCTCAAATAAACTCAGAATGGTGGAGACTGACAAATGTTATCCGAAGATTTTTTGATCCAAGAAAAAATAGTCGATGAAATGGACATAGCACCTTCGGGGAGCCAAGATCCGATCCAGTTCCTCAAAACAAAGTTCAGCGGAGGGGTTATCTGGGTGACCTTCGCGAACGACAAACCAAAAGGCTGGCTCAGGGAAAAGGTGAGAGATGGGTCGAATTAGAGAGAGTGCTGACATCATCGTTGTGGAGTCAAGAGATCTCATAAGAAGACCTAAGGTCCTGACCTTCTTCCGGGGACTAGAAATCGATCAGGAGGAAACGGTACGCACACGGTTAGAGAAATAAAATCCAAACCTAAAAGTAGAAGGCAGGCTACTCCTGAGCACGAACGCGGAGAAAATGGTCGTACTCTATCGACGAGAAGTCCTTTGGGGCCTTGGAACGGACCAGTGCAAGGTGTATTACAAATGAACAGGGTAACATTCCGGGTCCTGGAGGGTCTCATAGATGGGGCCAATGGCGATGGTCAAGGTCCTTTAAGTGAACCTGCATCAGAGCTTCGGCAGTACTTGCTGCAATAAAAGGGAAATTTGATTTGGCCCTCATACAAAAAACTTGGATCAACAAGGGATGAAATCATGGTACTCAGGGGAATGAGCGGGATAATTTACTCATCCGCCTCACCGAGAACCTGCATAATAATTAGAAATGATATACAAACACTACCGCTAGGATATTTCTGTTTTAGGGACCTAACGACAGTCAAACTGAAGGCAGGGAAAAAATGGCAGAGGGTCGAAGTGATATCATCAGCCTACCTCCAATATAATGACCCAAACCCTCCACCTACCAAATAGTTCAAGAGCTACGAGGGACCAAAAATGCAATAGTTTTACAAAGGCTGATATTTTGATATTAATAGCAGAATTACAGAAAATGTTTCATAAAATCTGATTTTTTTTGTGAAAATCGAATTTTCGCCCCATTTTGAGGCTATAAGTTTCAATAAAATAACATTTACCCTAATATGAAAAATAACCAATGAATGATGGTTTTTAGGCCGACGTTCATTCAGAGAAAATCTCGACGTTTTGCCAACACATTAGCATTTTCAAAAGATATGTTCACAGCTTCGATCACTGAACACTACTTGTTTGGTATGCGTTGAATCAGCCAGTATTTCAGGGTCGAATTACTCGTACCTGCGTCCGGTGCCCTTGTACCTGCGTCGGGAACCCCTTTGGATTCATTAATACCCGGTATGGTATTATTACCGTTTTCTTGAGACCAGGTTGTCACGATTTGTTTAATGGTAACCCTTCTTCAGTTTTGTTGAAGTTGTTGGGATTTTTTTGATTTCGATGCTTCTCGGAAGAGTCTTGGATAATATGCATGTGTTGTGGCAATTACTTGGGTTTCTTCGAACTTCACTCTGTGATTGTTATTGTTGAGCGCATGTTCTGCGACAGCGGATTTTTCTGAGTGTCCTAACTGGCAATTGGCCTTGTGTTCCTTTATTCTGTTATTTGTAGAACGCTTCGTGGTTCCGATATAAACGTTGCCACAAGTGCATGGAATGCGGTACACCCCAGATGAGCTTAGTGCATTACGTTAATACTGCGCTGATCTCAAGAGTTCCTTCAGTTTCTTTGAAGGTTTATAGATGGTTTTGATATTATACTTTCGTAGTATACGGCCAATCCGATCTGTGACCCTGGGAACATATGGTAGGAATGCTTTACTTTGTTACTGGTAGCCATTCGATCCACTGTCGCTAGAGTTCTCTCTTCTGCGTTTTATATACCGATCAATTTCGCTTTTTTATACCTATTTGAAAGAAGTAAGTTTTTCAAGTGTTTCAGTTCCGCTTCCGAGTATTCGGGTTCTCATATTCTTCTGGCTAGGTCTACTAGCATTTTAATAATTCCTTGTTTTTTACACGGATGATGATTTGAGGTACTGTGGAGGTGTCGGTCAGTATGTGTTGGTTTTCTATATACCTTGTGCCACAAACGTCCTTCTATTCGAGAAATGAGGACGTCTAGGAAGGACAGTTCCCAATCCCTTTCAACTTCCATTGTGGTGTATGCTGTTAATGTGCTCGAGGAATTTGTTGAGTTCTTCCAGTCCTTTGTCGAAAACAAAGAAAACAAAGACTCCATAACGGATTAACTTTTCTTAATGAAATTTGGTATGTCAGTTGAATGCATTTAGTTCAGAATTTTAATGCAAATCATGTGTTTGTAACCTCAAACAGGGGCATACGGCTAATCGCCCTCCCCAACTTTCACGCTAATGGAATATAATATCGGTTTCGTCATCTGTTTCTTAATCCCCAGTATCTCCTGTATCAAAAATATCAACGGTTTTCAAGATATTTGAAGTTAAAGAAGTGCGTGCATATGAAAATCTCCTGATTTTTTAAAGGAATGTGTTGGTAACTTTTTATAATGATATAACCAACAGATTTCATACTTTGCAATTAGTATGAATTCAAATATTTAGATATTTGTTGGCATTCACGAGAAATTTTGTTCACAAAAATTTTCCGTTATTGAAAACTCACATATGGCAATTAACAAAATAATCAATAATGAGTATACATATCACATACACACGCACTTATTCAACTTCAAATATTTTGAAAACCGTTGATATTTTTGATGCGAAACCTATCCCTTTTTTGTACAGAAGATATTGTGGATTGAGGAAAAGATGACGAAACCGATATTAATCCAGTGGCGTGAAAGTTGGGGAGGGTCGATTAGGGGTACCCCCCTGCCGTACGCCTCTGTTTGAAGTTACGAACACATGATTTGCATTGGAATTTGGAACTGAATGCTTCCAAGTGACATAACAAATGTCATCAAGAAGAGCTGATCTGTTATGGAGTTATTCCGGAAAACATTACTGTCAACACCATGTAACTTGGGTTATTACTCATCTTACGGTATATGTTTACTGGAACTTATAGCACAGTTTACAGCTGAAGAATCAGTTCGTTTACTTGCCACAATCTTCTCGTGGGAAACAATTGAGCATATAAGAATTGCCAGCGCCTGGTATGCGCCTAGGACAAAGAGTACGGAGTTAGCGAACTGATTCTTTCGCTATAAACTTTGCTTATAGCCTTAAAATGGGGTACGGATTCTATTTGCATGAACATTTTCAGAATTCATAAAACACTTTCTATAACCAAAGTTTTTGATGGATTTAGCGGGCTGCTGACGGTTGGTGTCCCAATATTCTGCTGACTGACTATATCCACGTAGTTTCTTAATTATCTTGCTGTCCACAGACTAACTTTCAGATTTTGTAAAACACTTGCAACATACTTAAGTAGGAGATTTGGGCAGGTTCTGGGCCTCCCTTCACCACTATGATGTCATCAGTGACCTTGACCTTTGATATTGACCTCAACCTTGACTTTGACTATTGTTGGGAGGTGTTCAGGTTTTGTGTTTGACTTTGAGATTGTTATGAATCGATTTTTTTTTCATACACGGACAAGTACTTTCTTTCAAGTACATATATTTCTTCTTACCTCATTGTCTTCCGTGTCCTCCATGTATACTTACTCTGCTATTGTGTATGATCCTAATGTGTGGAGTACGCATAAAAATACCGAACCGAAGTATAGAGAGGGTACACGTCTGCACGCCACGGAGATCCAGTCACATATGTTTACTCTGATTCCTCTCCAGTGATTTAACCTTGCGATGCTGGGGGGGGGAGATATCGCGTGAAGTCAATACTCATGCGCATACAACGACGATCCAGTGATGTGTGTCATTCCCTCGATCTCGACAAGGTGACGGGGTGTGGCCGCTGACGTCACACACACCCATACGCTGCGGTAATGATATGGTGTTGGATGCGTTAACTGGTGATGAGGTCTCTGTGACGTTGCATGAACAGTTGAAGCGGACAGAATTTTTGCACCCTCTCTCCTACTCATCGATATTATATTTAAAGGAAGTGGGAATGACTGTGAAATCAGTATTTCATTGAGTTTTGTGCTGAGAAGACATCGAGAAAATGTATTCCTGTGAATGTAGTAAATCGTTCACTCGTAGTGATAATCTCCGTCGTCATCAACTCCAAAGTTGCCAAGGTGGCCCTTCTGTGAAAAGGATCAAGTTAGATGTGGCTGCCTCGACACCAATGTACAAATGCAATTGTTGTTATGTGACAATTCCTGTGTGCAAGTAAGTGATGGCATACAAATTATAAGGAATGCTTTCAAGTGTAGAATTGTGAGCTATCGAGTGGAATGTCCCAATATTTACACTGAATACATGCCGTTCTTCAATGAGATCAGGGAGAAAGTTATTGGATTACTTGAAGAGGCAATAAAAGTTCACAAGATCTTTAAATTAAATATGGAAGTATTTGGCAGCTACATTGTTCACACGGGATTTAAGTGACACGAAGTCATTCAACTGACAGAATAAAATTGTGGATCGGTCTACGGATTTCGGTGCATTATTTCATGTTTATATTTTTATTATATGTTTCAGGATGGAGCTGTGAAAAAGTTAAGTTCCTCGAAGTGAACATCGACAAGTATAGTCCACTCAGCGGATGTTCGTATGTGAAGCTGCCCGATTTCAATGAGACGAGAAAAGGCGTTGTGAATATTCGCAATGAAGATCAACATTGTTTTGCATGGGCCATCACATCTGCATTATTTCCTGCAAAGTGTCAGAAGTTTCCTGTGCAGAGTTTTTTTCTGCACAATTTTGTGGAATATGTGATAAACCAATCACGGGTGATGATGTGAAAGTGAAAGTCCATTGCCACCTCACTGAAAAAAAAGATCACCTGCCGCACAATCCTTATGTAACATTAATTTCAAATTGCCAAATTTTGTTCCAATAATTTTCCATGATCTGAGTGGGTATGATTGTCATTCGTTCATAAAAGAACTGTATGGAAACAAAGACAAAGTAGATGTTATCCCACAAACCAAGGAAAAATACATATCTTTCACCAAGCATATATTCACTCACACATACACTCACAAAGATGGAAAAGAGAACAAGAATTTTTTGAAAATGAGATTTATAGACAGTTCCAAATTCATGTCAAATTCTTTGCAGAACTTAGGTGCTAACTCAACATCAGATCACTGTATTGAGATGCATAAACATTTTCCACAAATTGACAAATTCAATTTAATGAGTCAGAAAGGTGTTTTTCCATATAACTTTGTTGATCATATTGACAAGTTGAATTATTCAACTCTTCCCACTAAAAATCATTTTTATGACAATCTTAACGGAGAGCATATATCAGATAAGGATTATATGAGAGCGAAACTTGTTTGGCATTTATTCGAGTGTCAGAGTTTAGGGGAATATTCGGATTTATATTTGAAGTCCGATGTGCTTCTATTATGCGACATATTTGAGAATTTTAGAAACATGTGTTTAAATAAATATAAATTCCGGCATAGTATTATACAGCGCCCGGATTATCATGGGATGCAATGCTGAAGTATACGAATATTGAATTGTTATTATTAAATTAAGAAAGGAATACCAGGTGCAATAAGTCAGTGTAGTGAAAGGAGGCATATAGCTAATAATGAATTTTTACCCGATTATAACCCCGATGAACCTTCATCATCCATATCGTATTCAGATGCCACCAACCTATATGGTCACAGTATGTCACAACCCACCAACGATTTTGCTTGGCTAACACCCGATGAAATAATCAATATGGACGTAATGGGAGTGGAATCTGATAGTCCATACGGTTTTGTTCTTGAGGTAGATGTTCATTATTCCCAAGAATTACATGACAAACATGCTGATATCCTCTTTCTCGTTGAAAGTTCAATACCACCACATTCCAAATCGAAAATTCCCAAATTAATTCCAAATTTAAATAACAATAGAAAATATATTGTTCATTATAAAAACTTACAGCAGGCTGTGGCCGATGGTCTTATTGTCATGAACACACATAGAGTGTTGAGATTCAAGCAGTCATGTTGGATAAAATCTTATATTGATTTGAATAATGAAATGCAAAATCGATCTAACAACAAAGTTGAAAAAGATTTTTATAAACTCATGAATAATGCAGTTTATGGAAAAACAATGAAGAACATTGATAACAGAATTGATGTTAGACTGGTTACGCATTGGGAAAGTATGAAAGTATGGGTAATTTCAAAGATGAATTTCCTAATAATCCCATAATTACATAATTAGCTTTTATGGTACCGGTGCCAAAGCATATTATGTTCAGTCTGTAGGTAATTAATTCAAAAAAGCAAAAGGTGTCAAAAGATCCGTCATAAAGAATGAATTGACATGTGAGGATTATACGAAAAATGTCGAACAGGGTGGTCTAATATTAAGGAAGATGAACTCGTTTAGAAGCATATTGCATGACATGTACACTGAATTGAAGAACAACGTTGCATTGTCATACCATGATTATAAACGGTTCATCATTCCCAATACGACACACACTCTTCCTTGGGGTCATAGCGATATAGAATTCTACAAGAATGATCCAGAAGAGAATATTCGTTGGGTTTCCAATATTATTCAATCTTTTTCCCAAGAGAGTCCTTTGGATCAATTACTTCATTCATAAACAGCTGAATTGATCAAATGAAATATCATTTTAAATGGAAAATTCACCACCATACTTATTTATTTGTATTTGAGATGTAATTACGTTTATTATATAAAAGTCAAATTCATAAACAGCTGAATTGATCAAATGAAATATCATTTTAAATGGAAAATTCACCACCATACTTATTTATTTGTATTTGAGATGTAATTACGTTTATTATATAAAAGTCAAATTATACTAGTCAATTAATGTTGATGTCTTGTCCTGTTACCAAATATATAGTTTGAAATAAACACGATATTCTGATTTCCTATTGTTTCATTCAAAAGAATAAAATACCTACACGAAGATATATAGATTTTGATTGTCTTGAAATCACCAGTATGAAAAATATCAGGGTGGGAGAAATATGTCCAAAGCTATTGACAAATTCGGTCGTAGACGAAAATGGGGTACTGTCAAAGTTCGAGTACTTTAAGGTTCTCAAGGTTCTCAAGGTATAGGATTCAAGCTTTCACCTGATGACCAATATGATATGCAAGGTGAAAGACTGAAAAATGCTGGCAAACCGATAGATGGGAACGATTGTGTAACTCAATTATATCCCAATGAACGAATCAAGGAGACGAAGGCACTTGTCCTCAAAGCTTTGCAGGCTGCCATACATGCCACAATGGATGAGATTGTATCTGAAGCCCTCAAGCATTCAAAGAAAAAGTAGAGGAGCTGACTGTTGATCTTGATCGCAAATACAATAATCTAAAAAGTGATGTGGATATCAAAGTATGGGATGCTACAGCTACAATGACACGAAAAATATCAGAGTTGACAACTGAACTCGATCAATAAAAAAAAATAATCTGAAAAAAGATTTGGATGCCAATGCATTGAATGTCACATCTGCAGTGATGCTAAAATATAATGATTTGTAAAGAAGGTTAGTCGTATTGGAGAATAAACATCCTGGCGTTTGGCTCACACATAGACCAAAACTGTAGGCTCCAGGCAGTGATCCATACCCACTTGTTTGAAAATTCATATTGTAATATACTTATATTCATATATGGAATAGATTTTGTCAAACTAAAGTTATTTTTATTTCAATAACATAATGTTACTCATAATTCACATACATGCGCATGTCTATTCTTTTTGTAGCCCTGAAAGGGGCTGTTTTACTCCGAAGAGTAAGGGAATGTTGACCCACACACATGTTTATGTGGGACGACGAAGTCGACGGGCAGGGGGCATGGCATCTTCATCTTCCGACGAAGACGGGAATGGACTTGGGGGACTTCGGTATCAGTCTTCCAAGATGCCGCTTCCAGACTCCACCTCATCTCCGAAACATTGTGCCGCCTTCGAAGATGACTTAGAATGGGCAGCGATCCGAGAATGACATAATATCGTCCCAGTTCAGTACCAGCACGTGTACCAGGGTGAGCAGGTGGATAGTTTCTCTCTGCGAAATCCACGGGGACCAATTCAGGTAGATGAAGTTTCGGAGTCCACAGATGTGTGGAACTACCGATCTCCGTCGTCATCGGACGATGAAGACATAGATGGACGCGTCGACAGTGATAGCTCCTCGGAGGATGATTCCGAAGATGACGACCGAGTGGTCCATATACGTGTCGAGGACATCAATATGGATCGGTCATGTTCCAAGCTCGATAATTCTAACTCGCTGCGCTTTTTTGAGGCACTCTATAAAAATAAAACTCAAACCATCAGAGAGATCGAATGAAATCCTACAACTTATGTATTCCAAATTTTTTCTTATATGTAAAGTAAAGAAATTGGGGGTGGGACGACGGATTTTTGGTCCTTACTGTATAGTAAACACGCCAAGAAGAACAAACATCATCTAACAGGCTCTGGTTCAGAAGAAATTGCTCCAGAGCTGTTGCTCAATTCAGTGACGTTGATTTTGCAACCTCTTTAATTTCAGGTTGAGTAATTGATCATCATTACTGGTAATCTCGGTATACATGTTTTATGGAATTTAAGATACTATTGTCAAGGTTTTGAGCACACTTCAATTCCATTATACGATACATATAGCTATGCGTTTTACTTTTCATCTCTAGGGTGATATTTGTCATTTTTGATGTAACTAGTGTGCTATTTGTCATTTTCACATGTGGTCTTCGGAAAAAGTAATGGTATGTTTTTCTTCTGAAAGATGATCTGGATATATTGAAGCAGTTTTCTTATTCATACAGTGCGGCTTTTAATAGTCTCCTCCCCCTGTTAACTTTTGAACGGTTCGACGTAGAAACATGAATAAAATCATGTTTCGAGGGGTTTCACTAATAGTACTTTTTGAAATAAAAAATATGGTGATTGCTCAATGGGGGGCGTGGAGGTGCTCATCAACTCAATTTTTCTAAATGGTATGGGTGGTCAAGTGGCACATCGTTGAAAAGAAAACTTAGTTCTCTTCATAACCATTTGAATATTTTGCAATTTTGTTCATCATTTTTTTCCCAATTTCGATTTTTATGCCTTTCGAAATTTTTAAGTTAATGTGCCCCCAGCGCCATCTGTCGAGTGATTGCAATGTTTATCCTCTCAAAAAGTAGTCAAAACATTTTTGGTTCATCAAACCGTTAAAATTTATCGAGGAATGAGTAGTATTCAGATCCGCATTTATATTTGATATTTCGAATTTGAATTGCATAAAAAATATTAACGAAATTCAAAAAAAATTACCACTTGACCCCCCATGCCATTTAAAATTTTTGAGTTGATGTGTCCCTCTGCCCCCCCACTGTTGGGCAATCACCATTTTTTTTATTTCAAAAAGTAGAATTGGTGAAACCTTTGAAACATTTTTTTTTTTTCATGTTTCTACGTCGAACCGTTCAAAAGTTAACAGGGGGGACTATTAAAAGCGGCACTGTATAATTTAACGGATATGATGTTCTGTCTTTTTGTTTGCCCCACCCCAATCAGGTTTTTTACTAGCTTTCTCTCAGATAGAACGTGGTGGTAATGGAGGTTTTTGTTAACTGATTATGATATATAAGGCACATAATTCCCATAATTCCCATACCAGGTGTTTCACGGTAGAAGGAAGATTAGAAGTTTGTGGAATCGACAGATTAATTCGAAAATTTGTGGTTATGGATGAATAAATATGCTCTAACCAAATATTTTCATCAATACAGTGTAACCACTTATATCAGAAGGTACAGATATTCCAAATGGAACACCCCAATGTATATCACACTATTGAACATTATATTATTTTTCATCTCGAAGAAACAAGAGGATAAAAAACAATTTTAAAAATGTATTCGTTAATAAATTAATCTAAATTTGTGTACGTAATTGAAGGTAAAATGGATCTTGAATGAACAACCTTTAGTCAATGTCGAAATTACGGTTTCTTGAAACGTTTACATGAATACAAATATCTTACAGAAAACAACTACTTTCATGGCTGTTACCCAACTTTTGATTACTATCAAACTTTGGATTTCTACTACTGAATATTCCTTACTTACATTGTTCGTAGATTATTCAGTGGCTCCAAAACATTCTTTTTGAGAAACCTCAATTGGTTTCCTTCGAGTCTCCTGAAAATCATAATAGTAATGAATAATGATTATGAAATTAAAATAATTCAAATATTCCATTCCAGTCAAGTAATACCACAATTTTTTTCAATAATTCTGGTTTCAGTCGATGCAGTTGGTTGAGAAAAAAAAAATGTAGAAATGATTAATAGAGCACTGTCAGCTGACGTCGCAACATGACGGTCATGGGGGGATAAACAAATCATTTGACATTTGATGAAATGAAAATTCGTTTTTGTGGGTGTTAGTGGATAAATGCGATTTTTATAAACTTTACAGACATTAATTAATTCACGTAGCCTTATGGAAAATGGGTTCAATGCGTTTGTTTTTGTTCAGTTTGGTTTGTTTGTTTCCCGATGACATTGCTCCGCAACTGTCATATTACGTCACTGGCAATGCTCTATTCGTGAATTCTGAATTCCAGGAAAGTACTGTTATGTTTGTTACAGAATATTTTTACTATTTTTTGGAGCCTAATGTATTTAAGGAATAAAATCAGAGCCTTACAACTACCAGCAATTCAAGAATTATAATAATTCCTTCCTAGTTTTCCTTAGATTTAACGATGTTCTTTGAACATTGCAGGATATTTCTTTCCGTGAGAACCAGAATTTAAAAAAAAAGAATTATTTAAGGGATAGAAACATGTCTTTCACAAATTTTACGGACTATTTCAATATAATTTTTCTTTCTTCGAATTCTTTTCGATGAGGGGGTGGCCATGCCCCCGACCAACATTCTTTTTTTCGCCGTTATTTTCGATATCTGATATTCAGATTTCTATGCATTCTTTATCTGATTTTTTTGAGGAATTCTTCTGATTTAATTTTCGCATGTTTCCGAAATTATTCATAACATCTACCAACTACCAACAGTTCCATCTCGAAACTTATACACTAAAATCATTACCACACAACCCTCGTATGTAGGACATATATCAACTTATACTATTAGTGGATATGATCAAAATTATTGAGGAAATACATTTTTTGAGTTATAACTGAATTTAACATCAGAAATTAATAGTATTTTCAATGATTATTGTGAAAGAAAAAATAACATCCATACTACTTGTAGAAACATTTCACAGTTGGGAGGAGGTGAGTTCCGAAATGAAACTTTGACATGTTTGACACTTCAAAGGATTCTGGATGCCTATGAAATATCGCCCTATATATATGAAATATTGCAAGAAAGTGGAAAATAGATAGAGTGTCGTTAGCTTCTGATATTCATCGTTTGAATGGAAACGTTTAGTAAATTCTTCGTCAACAAATCGTTTTGGAGACAAATTTTTCGAACATTATCCCTTAAAAGCTTTTTCGAGTGAGAATAGATGGAATGACAAATATATCCATTGGTGGAATAAAAAAAATGTAAAGAAGATCAATTGATACAAAAACAGCGTGAAGAATCACAAAAAGGGATTTATGGATTTCAATCATTGTTGTTTATCTTGATGAATGGGAAAAATTGAAAATAGTTTGAGCTTAGCGCGTATGAAAAGAGGGAAATATAGAACAGGGGCAGGGAAGAAATAAATTTTTCCTCCTACCCCTATAGAAAGTACACATTTTCCTCCCTAAAACCAGGGAGGAAACTCATACTTCTCATTTTTCTCCCTAGGGAGAAAAGTACTTTTCCTCCCCCTCATTTCAAGTAAGTTGTAAAAGATGAAACTGGTGAATCTATTATAATCAAATTGTTTCCGTAATTTCTAGAACTTTTTATATATCCTGTATTCTGGTAAAAATCAAACATGCATGTTACTTCTACTTCAGTTCTTTAATAGCTATTTGTGTATTTAGAGCACAAAGTGATTGATTGTCGCTCGACAAAAAGATTAATCTTTGGAGAACGACAATGACACTTTGTGCTCGAAATACACACATTATTTTTTCTACAAGCGCAGTTAGAGAAAAAAATGATCGACACTTCATTCAAATAGACACATAACATTACTTATGAGAAAATCACTATATAGCAATCCGAAATGTATGAGCTATCTAAATGTCCAATAATTCAAATCACTAACAAGAAAAATGTTAAATAACGTTCTTAAAAAAAAAGCTGCAATTGCCAGGAGCTGAACCCGGCACCTTCGGATTACAAGACCAAGACGCTAGCCATTGCACCACCGCAGATTCTCAGATGGACATGACTATTGTCTATACTTTCCATCATGCAAGTATAGGTCCGTTTCAGACAAAAGCAGTTGAGATGAGTTTTAAATTTACAAAAAGAGGTTCATTAAGTGGTAGGAGGAAAAATAATATGTAGTACATGGGAGTAAAGTGCCTTTTTCCCCATTGGATGTTTACTGCCCTCCGCTTCGCTTAGTAAACTACATCCTGCGGGAGGAAACGTGGCACTTCCTCCCTAGTAACACAAATAGCTATATTTCGATCAAATCGTAGAAATTAAGAAAACCTTTATCATTAATATCAGTGAATCTACGGCTATTGTCGAATTAACGGGCAAGAAGGTATCGTTTTTAACACTCAGACACTGGGGTTCGTTAAATGATTGTATATCGAAGTTGCGTAATGATCTGAATTATAAACGTTAATTCTGTTATGATTCGCTTGTATGAATACCTGTAACTAATAGAAAATTATTGTGATAGTTCCTCATGGACGTACAATAGCTATTTATGAAACGAGCGTGAAAAATGGATATTTATAATACGGGTGTAACTATGTTTGTTTGATATCTGAACACAAAGCTCAAGGGTTTTTGGCAGATTGTGTAAGACCGATACTTATCGAAGAGAAAGATTAATTTTCTGAGAAATCCAAAATGGAAGAAGGAGCTAAATTGGCAATGAATCGTTTTTCTACCAGAAAAATTCTCTTGTCGCATTCATGTTTTGAAGTGACGTTTCATAATGCAATGACATCTGAAGAATTGTTGAGTTCCGTTCATACAAGTTCGTAAAGTAGGACTTTCTGTTTCATATTGCAATGACAACTGAAGAGTTGTTCATTTCAGTTCAATTCATACAAGTTTGTAAAGTGGAACTCTTTTGTATAAGCGTGAAGTTTCTCGGCTACACCTCATTCAAGAAACACGATTACAAAGAAACTTTTAACGAAAGTGTATCATACGTTGTTTCATCATCGTAAGTTTCTGCTAAGAAATTTATTATATTGCCAAATTGTAGCAACTGTATAATTTCGGATGATTTACCTACTTGTGCTGAAACAGTGCGTAAACACTTAGTTTACGCACCATCGTAGAAAATAGTTGCTTTCGCGTGTCATGGCAGTAGTGAATACCGAGAAACACACTGCACCATTTGCTCAATTATTGTAATACAGGGTGTTTGAAAATCGATCCTCACCATTGGGATCTCGGAAACTATAAGAGATACGAAGATGGTTAAATTGGGGCAAACTTGCACATTTACCTGACTAACAATATGCCGTTGAGAAAGTTCTGAAATTCCGTGTATATCCGGAGATATCCGGAAAAAACAGAAATTTCGGAAAATGGTGTTTATTTTTTTCTGGCTTCATTTTTCGAAGGATTTGAAAATAACTTGCACTACCACATTGCCACTTTTCCCCTGCTACATAATGGTGTTTTCAGATTTGCTATCCGACGTTTCGTCTTCCGACCACCATCATCAACTTTATTTTTTCTTATGGGTGCTACATTGGATTCTTTCTGTTTTGAATAGAACCAGATTTTACCTTTTCAGTGACGTATCATAAGTTAAAAATTAATTCCTATCATAATAGGCTTTGACTTTGATGTTGACTTTCAATTTGTTACACTCAATAACATTTTGTTATTGTACGAGTCATTTAATTTTTGGCGAAAAATGGCTTTCACGAATGAAGAAAAAAGAGATATGATACAAATTTATTACAAATACAATAGAAACAGTGTTATGACATCAGAAATGTATTTAAACTTGTATCCCGAAAGACGACAACCACATGAACTATGTTCAAGTTATTGGATCAAAATCTCAACGAGTTTGGTTCATTTGAAAAGCCGAGGAAAAATACAGAGAGACAGAATAGACCAGGAAACTAAAGAAAATTTTATAAAAAATGAGGTATGTATGAGGTAAATTAGACATTGTGTCCTTTTCAATAAAAATTAATAATTTGCAGATAAGCATGAACCCGGGGAAATCTATACGTCAAATTTCCTCCGATATGAATATTTGTCATACAAGTGCTTGGAGACATCTCAAAAAAAGCGGTTTAAAATGTTACAAAATACACATATCTCAAAAATTGCATCCAGGTGATCCAGAAAGGCGATTAGAATTTTGTAATTGGCTAATAAGAAGACCTGATTTTCCTGTTTTCCTGGAAAATGTAATTTGGACAGAGGAAAGCACTTTTACGAATTGTGGGATATTCAACCGAAATAACGAACACATTTGGAGCATAAACAACCCCAGGCAGTTCCGAGAAATTCGACTGAAAAATAGAGTTTATGGTCAGAGGGAATATCAAAATATTGAGGATCTTCAACATAGCATTGTTATAGAGTTCGGAAGATTGAGAAGGAGGGAAATTAATCGTGCAGTGAATAATATTCGAAGAAGGGCACAGTTGTGTTATCATGAACAAGGCCAGAATTTTGAGCATTTGCTGTGATTTACTTTTGTCTTTACATTTTAGTTAATTATTGTTATTTGTTCAAAGTTCTATTTTCATTGAAAAGGACAATGTCTAATTTACCTCATGCACACCTCATTTATCAAATTTTGATGGTTGATTCTGTTTCCGTATTCTTTCATTGGCTTTTCAAATTAACCAAACTCGGTGATATTTTGATCTAATAACTTGAACATAGTTCAATGTGGTTGTCGTCTTTCGGGATACAAGTTTAAATACATTTCCGATGTCCTAACACTGTTTCTATTGTATTAGTGTAATAATTTATATATATATCATATATTTGTATCATTTTTCTTTTTTCTTCATTCGTGAAAGCCATTTTTCTCCAAAAATTGAATGACTTGTACAATAACAAAATGTTATTGAGTGTAGCAAATTGAAAGTCAAATTTGAAACCATCAAAGTCAAAGCCTATTATGAAAAGAATTAATTTTTTTCAATATCTCCAATTTTTTGAAAAATAATGATAACTTATGATACGTCATTGAAAAGGTAAAATCTGGTTCTATTCAAAACAGAAAGAATCCAATGTAGCGCCCATGAGAAAAAATAAAGTTGATGATGGTGGCCGGAAGACGAAACGTCAAATAGCAAATCTGAAAACACCATTATGTAGCAGGGGAAAAGTGGCAATGTGAAAATGCAAGTTATTTTCGAATCCTTCGAAAAATGAAGCCAGAAAAAAATAAAAACCATTTTCCGAAATTTTTTTTTCCGGATATCTCCTGATATACTCGGAATTTCAGAACTTTCTCAACGGCATATTGTTAGTCAGGTAAATACACAACTTTGCCCCAATTTAACCATCTTCGTATCTCTCATAGCTTCCGAGATCCCAATGGTGAGGATCGAATTTGAAACACCCTGTATACAGGGTGTCCCAGAATAAAGGGGACAAACTCCGAGGGTAGAATCCTCACGTCATTTTAAGGCTGAAAGTCCCCTAATATATACCCTAAAACGAGTAGTAAAACCGAGTTACAGGGTGTTGAAAGTGACACAAAAAAATATATTTTCCAGAATAACTCCATAACGGCTTAACTTTTCCTAATGAAATTTGGTATGTCACTTGACAGCATTCATTTTCATATTTCAAGTGAAATCATGTGTTTGTAACTCTAAACAGGGGCGTACGGCAAGGGGGTACCCCTATTCGCGCCTCCCCAACTTTCACGCCACCAGGATTAATATCGATTTCGTCTTCTTTTTCTCAATCACCAATATTTCCTATACAAAAAAGAAATACGTTTCGTTTCACAAATATCAGCGGTGTTCGAGATATTTGAAGTTGAATAAATTGGTGCGTAGGTGATACGGATACTCATTAGTGATTATTTTGTTAGTGGCTATGTAAGTTTTAAATATCGGTAAATTTTTGTGAACTAGATCCCTAGCAAATGCCAACAATCTTTGATATATTTAAATTTATACTCATTGCAAGGTATGAAATATGTTGGTTATAATGTTATAAATAGTTACCGTCACATTCCTTTCAAAATTAGTAAACATTTTGATACGCACGCACTTAGTCAATTTCAAATATCTCGAAAACCGTTGAAATTTGTGAAACGAAACGTATTCCTTTTTTGCATAGGAAATATTGGGGATTGAGAAAAAGAAGACGAATTCGATATCAATCCAGTGGCGTGAAAGTTGGGGAGGGGTGAATAGGGGTACCCACCTGCCGTACGCCCCTGTTTAGAGTTAAAAACACATGATTTGTATGTCAAGTGACATATCAAATTTCATTGGGAAAAGTTAAGCTGTTATGGAGTTATTCTGGAAAATATATTTTTTTGTGTCACTTTCAACACCCTGCAACTCGGTTAATACTCATTTTAAGGTATATGTTTATTGAAACTTTCAGCCTTAAAATGAATTGAGGATTTTACCCTCGGAGTTTGTGCCCTTTATTTTGGGACACCCTGTATAAAGTAAGTAAGTTAGGCGCAATTTCAAGCGCATGTTTCTTGTATACCGAAAGGTACTACGGCATCAAGCAGGGATACAGGTCAGTCGACTATCGGTGTGCGTATCTGTATGATTGAAAATTAATAAATAGTTGAATACATGATGTGTAGTTATTCTTCTGCATATTCAGAAAAACGGTCACATTACCAGTAAAAAGAACACAGAAATACTTGAGGACCTTCCTCATATTAACTAGCGAATCATGTGATCGTTATCAATGGTGTGTTGTGTGTTTTAAGAAATTTGACGTTAAGTTAGTGATGCATGTATTGCAAGTAGCAGAGTTGAAGCACAGATAGAAAGTATTTGTAGTGTATCTTGAATGATGTCATTAATTTTAGGTGGTGATTCCTTGTCACATTTTATGAACAAAAAATCATATTAACGTGTGTCCTAACTTGCTTCGTTTCCGGAGTGTCAAAAGTTCAATAAAAAAATCGGTTTTTCATGAATTATTCAAAATTCTTCACGCCGATTCTGATTAAACTTCGTGTGTTTGTTAGTAGTAACAAGGGTCTTCTTTTCATGAAATTATATTATACATTTCAATTCCAGTGGCGTCGCAGTTGATACCCCGTTACACAGAAACGAAGCAAGTTATGAACTTATATTCTTAAAATGTGACAAGGAATTACCTCCTGAAATTAATGAAATCATTTGGTTGGATGTGCTTTACGTAGCGCAGTTAAAAATTGAATCTTGCCATTTGATAGGACCCATTATATAATCGCCATCGAAATTGTTTTTGTTTATGTTTTTTTTTTCATATCAATAAAATCTAATATTATTATTATTATTATTTAAGATACACCCTTATATGGCAAGCTTTATAAAACGGAAGCTATCCAGCTAATTCAGCAAATAATTATCAGGGGTAATATAATAAGAATAATAAAGAATTGCAGTCCGCAGGACGAGTTTTATTTTCTAGCATTGGGACTGCCAATGAATTGATATTCCAAAAAATTATAGGTTATTAATCATACCACGAATTATATTTAGGACGATAATATATCGATTTGAAATAAAGAAAAATCGGGTCACCTGGTAATTGATTCTTTACTACTAGCCGTATTCAACGGAATACTCTTTTCCACTGCCTCATCCATGATACCAATGGACAAAGATCCCCAAAGATCGCTTATATTGATAAACAAAAAGATAACAAGTCAAAACACATAAATTTGACGTTTATAATTTCACCTACGGCCACTGCAGAAAAAAGGCAAAAACACACGACTCACAGCCTCAGTAAATAGCTCCTTACGCACGGTAAACAAATCGCACAGTTTTCGTAAACAAAACGCACAGTTTGATATATCTCGGAAACGGTTCAATCGATTTGGGAGAAATTTTGTATGAAGATAGGGTTTTATTTTTTAAGTTTATTTATATAGGCATCTGCCTTGGAAAACACGTTTTACTGATAATAATAATAATAATAAAAATTTTTGGACCTTGAAAACGGCTTCAATGATTTGGATAAAATTTTGTATTTAGATTAGGTATTGCTACTTAAGTTCATCTATACAAGCACTTTTCATGAAAAAATGTGATTTTACTCGTAATATCAATGATAATAATTTGAATTTTTGGATCTCTGAAGCGGCTCTAATGGGGATTAAATGCGAGAGAGGCGAACCTTGCTTCAATGAGCTGAATGACGCTTCGTCTCGCGACGCTTCGGCTAAGTGCGCGTGAACCTTAAATAAAGTTCAAATTCATTAATTCACCGAACGTAATTACTTCTTACCCATACAGAACAATAATCACACAATAATTCCATACTAAATTATTCATGATTTTTGGATTATCCGCAAACATCTCCGTGAAGTACGACAAAACACATTTTAGGTACACAAATACTCGCATATTATGTTTGCATGAGAAGGTAGAAGTCTTTTCAGAAACGATATGAACTTTTCCTTCTCCTTCTCCTTCTCCGATCATTTCTTGCAGAGTTATGACCAATCAAATATTCTTGAAGGAAGAAACTTTGTATTTCGTGCAAAATATTTTTATTTTAAAAATTGTAGCAAAGCGCTTTCGACTGTTAAGTCATCATCAGTGCGTACCTGCAAGTAAGTAATGATTGAAAATGAAATTGATAAAATTGAAAATTTTTGAAATTTGAAAGTTATGAAAAGTGAGGTTACTTACTCGTCAGGTGTACAAGAAGCCATATAAAAACATCATGTCCATGGACCAAATTAAAATGTTACAAAATATAAAACATATTTAAAATTGAATAATTTTCATCCTGTTTAAGGATTATTAAAGATAAAGATATGGGGTACTACATCATATCTGTCTGAATGTTGAAGCGGAAGTGGAAAAGAAATTTAAATTGACAATGTATGCCAATGACACTATTGACAAGTGACAGTGACCATTGACATTTGTGACATAGAATTCAAAGAACTCCAGACATGAGTTTAAAAAGGAAACGTAAAATATGTAAATCTTCAGGGAAATAAGTAAAGAATTACTCAACAATGACCTTTGTCTCAATACTCAAGTCAATTTAAACAGAGCTTATGTACCGCTTCATAGGCGTTTGAAATAATAATAATTAATGTCTTTGAAATTTTTTCAATTAAATAAAAAATAAAAAATGTCTTTTCAGTTCAAACATTCTCAATATTTCATTAATCTTTCTCTATGATGATATTACTTGAACCCGTTTAGCAGTTTATCCATTCTCTCCGGCTTTCAATTCTGAGAACACGAAGTTAATTTTCACCTTTTGGGTTTTTTATTGGTAACTATGTAGTTGTGTACAACTTCCAACTTTGATCAGCGGGTAAAATGTGATGAGTTCTCATTAGACTCTTTCTCATTCCCTTAGCTTTCCTTGTTGGGGTTGGATAGGACTGCATAGAGGCCTTATATTGATCTTTTGCTTGAAAGTTTCTTCATTTCTTTACGTTTGTGCTACCCAAATTGCCTAAACTTGGACTAAGATAGTTCTCATTAGACTTTTCACATGTCCTTAAGCCCAATTGTGGGTGCTCAAACATTGGAGCTAATTCACTCAACTTGGGTCACCTCTTAGGTTCAGTTAGTCTTCCCAGTATGCAGGTATATTGAGTGAAGTTCTCATTAGACTTTTTCTCGGTGTCTTAGCAATATTTGGTTGAGGATGGACAGATCCATAGAGAACCCACCCCCCTATTTTCTTTCTGATTATTACTCATTATTTTTCACCCAATACTAAATTTGATAATTTATTCGTATTCTTGATAGTGTTTTCTTTGGTAGCGTATTTTTGGAAAACGAAACGTTCCCATTAGACTAATCACTTTCAGATTTACGTTTCCTTTTTAAACTCATGTCTGGAGTTCTTTGAATTCTATGTCACAAATGTCAATGGTCACTGTCACTTGTCAATAGTGTCATTGGCATACATTGTCAATTTAAATTTCTTTTCCACTTCCGCTTCAACATTCAGACAGATATGATGTAGTATCCCATATCTTTATCTTTAATAATCCTTAAACAGGATGAAAATTATTCAATTTTAAATATGTTTTATATTTTGTAACATTTTAATTTGGTCCATGGACATGATGTTTTTATATGGCTTCTTGTACACCTGACGAGTAAGTAACCTCACTTTTCATAACTTTCAAATTTCAAAAATTTTCAATTTTATCAATTTCATTTTCAATCATTACTTACTTGCAGGTACGCACTGATGATGACTTAACAGTCGAAAGCGCTTTGCTACAATTTTTAAAATAAAAATATTTTGCACGAAATACAAAGTTTATTCCTTCAAGTATATTGAAGCGTGCACACAGCTTGACAATTTCAATCAAATATTCGGCTCCGCCAGAACTTTCAGTGGCGGGTAAGGGTGAACCTGAAATTCGATGTCGGAGTTCAATCACGTTTTCTGAGAAAACGAGCGCATGTCATAAGAAATTACTAAAAAATCTATTTATTTATTTTTAAAAGATAAAAAAAAATATTTCCACCCCTGGAATTTCGGTAAACAATTTTTTTTTCGTGTTTATCATGGTTCCAACAACTAGCCTACTAAGTTTGGTGGTGCAACAATCTATCCTCAGTAGTATGTCAAAGCCGGTTTCGCCTCATTAATTTGAATTTTCGCTCTCGATGGCATCTGGCCATCGAGATCTCCGCCATTTTGGTTCTTCGGCGAAGTTCTTCAGCAGCCCCCCAACGCCGAAGAAGGTGGGGGGAGGGTTGCGGAAGAAAAAAAAATAAAAAAAATTTTGTCCCCGAGTGGGGCTTGAACCCACGCCTATTGGCTTGGCAGCCGAGTGCGCTACCAGTGAGCCATGACGGTTCCATACTAATGTCGATTTAAAACTCGTAGCTTTGATAATGGGAAAAAAAAGCCGATTGGCGGCAGTCGCAATAAACATGGCGGTGTAGGGTGTAGCGTGTGGGGGTTGAGAGAGAGAAAAATTGCAGGTACATGATAGGCGTAGAGAGCAATTGGGTGTGTGGGAGAAGAAAAAAACGACCTCATGTGATTCGTTGTGTCGAAAAAATGGCCGTCGAGAGCCCCACGCCTACGATAGCAATGGCCGCCGCTGGCCGCCGTCGAAGCATCTCTCTCGACTTAGAACAGGCAGCAACATGTCCAGACTTGAGTTGGAATTCCGAGAATCGTGTGTGACGTCACCATGAATGAACATCTGGTGTTTACTGGCGAGCGGCGTGTGTGATTCTAGGAAATGATGACTCAGCGAAATCGAGACATGATTTGGTCTTGGACTTGTTTATCGCTCCACAGCTTAAGTAAACAACCACATCCGGTGGTTGTTTACCCAAGTTGAAATTCCGAGAAATGTCCACTCAGCATTTTATTACTGCGTAGTTTGGGTTTTCCCCCCAGCATATTCAGCGTGGGCAGACAGCGTGGGTCACGTGACCATCGGCGTGGGGTCACGTGACCATCGGCGTGGGGTCACGTGACCATCGGCGTGGGTCACGTGTCCATCGGCGTGGGTCACATGACACAGAGAGTTTATACATACGTTCACAGCGCGCGCCGACGACATTTGATAGCCTGCCTCCGAAGCAACAACAAGTGTTTTGTGCTGCTCATCTGCCTCTCGCTCTTCATACAGTTTTATTGTCATTCATTCGTGATTTGCAAAAGGTTAGTAGATTTCACATATGTTTTCGCGAGTGTTTCAAGTGTCTATGCCATTCGATTCAGTTGTTATAAAGTTCATTTATCTCATACAGAGTGTCTCATAAATCGTCATATTTTTCTCATACAGTATATATTGAATATTTTTGTCACATTTCTCGTACAGAATGTCTCATAAATCGTCATATTTTTCTCATACAGTGTAGATTGAATATTTTTGTCACATTTCTCATACAGAGTGTCTCATAAAGCGTCATATTTTTCTCATACAATGTACAATGAATATTTTTGTCACATTTCTCGTACAGAGTGTCTCATAAATCGTCATATTTTTCTCATACAGTGTACATTGAATATTTTTGTTACATTTCTCTCATACAGAGTGTCTCATAAATCGTCATATTTTTCTCATACAGTGTACGTTGAATATTTTTGTCACATTTCTCGTACAGAGTGTCTCATAAATCGTCATATTTTTTCTCAAACAGTGATTTTTTGTCATATTTCTCATACAGGGTGAATTACAATAATGTTTTGAGAGAGTTATACAGCGTGTATCAAAAAAAAAAAAATCTTCATTATTTTGAAACGTGCATGTTTTTCACAGATGTCTCATCTCGACGAAATTAACAAGGTCTCCTTGGCTTGCAGGAAGGACCTGCACAAACTACAAGAGCTGCCGAAGGACGAACCCAAATTGATCCTCGACGCTCAAACCAAAACTACAAAGTTTGGGGAGTCAATCCTTGTGGAGTTAGAGGACTGCGTAGTATTCCTTCCGAATCGAGTGACTGGAGCATTGAAAGCGAACCTCGACAAATTGACCGAGGCCCAGCACGTGCTAATATACAGGGGTGAAAAGAAAATTGACAATCGAGCTCATCCGCAGCAGCTGTTTGAGATCGCCAAGGCCTGAAGACGTCGCAGCCGTTGGAAACAGAGAGAGTAAGTTTCTTGTATTTTCATTTGACATTTTCTTGAAATTTTGTGTTGAATCATGTCATCTGACGCCATTGTTGTACAAAGTGTGGAGATGGCGGCAAAGTTGCTTAAGGCGGTAAAAATCCTCAAAAAGGGCTGTTCCGATGAAGAGTGCAAACATTGGTTGGCCCAATGCCAGCGCACCGCCCGCCTTATTAATAGAGCGATCGCAGCGGTGGAAGGCATAGGCTCTCTGAGAAAATTGCAAACTTTATGTGGTCACTTAAAAATTATCCGAAATTCAATCAAAAATTGAGGCCAACAGCCAGTCGTCGTGGGGGAGGGGCTCAAATCAAAATTGACATCTCGAGTAAAGTGGGAGGACTTGAAATCGGCATTTTCTTCGCGTCTGCGCACAGGTATAATTATAAATTTAAAACATAAAGAAATTGGACAATTTTTCGGGGACGCATTCTCTCTATTCAAAAACAGAATTCAAAATTTATTGAAAAAACATTCACTCATTAAAGTCAATTCGACATTTTGTGGGAAATTCGTGAAAAACTCTTTGAATCAAGAACAAAAAATCGACTTCAAGTATTTCAACACTAAAAACGCTGTGATCGATAGGGGTACAACTTTGAAAGAGTGGTTCTTGGAAAATGTCATCGATCAAATTCAAAACAAACTTTCTGAATTCGCGGACAAAGAGAGCGGATGGAGTCTCGAGAAAATCGTTAGTTTGGAAATAAATATCAACAAATCCGGCATCGGCAACGGTTCGTCTTTCATCGAGTTGCCGAAATCTATTGCCAAAAAACGAGCTTGCATCAACATCAAAAATGATGATGATGCATGTTTCGCTTGGGCAATCGTCTCCGCCCTGTATCCTGTTCAATCTGGTAAAAATACTGATAGAACATCGTCATATCCGCATTACTCAAAGGCATTGAATTTGGACGGAATCGACTTTCTCATGAAATTTAAACAAATCACCAAATTTGAACAATTAAATAACATTTCCGTCAATGTGTACACTTTGGAGTTAATTCAGCCGAAGCAGGACAAGGAGGCATTTTTCGTGACTGTTCCAAGTCGACTCACGAAACAAAAATTAGACAAACATGTCAATCTTCTCCTCATTCAAAATGAATATCTCCCGAAATTAAATGATTACGAGGCACCGCCACTGATCGACGATGACACTGACGATTCAGACATAAAATTCCATTATGTTTGGATGAAGGATTTATCTCGCCTACTTAGTGCACAACTCAATAATCATGTTCACAAAAAATTCATTTGCGACAGATGTTTGAATTATTTCACAAGTGAGGAAAAATTGAACAGTCATACTGTTGATTGTCAAAAACAAAACACATGTAAAATTTCTTTCCCCCACTACGATCATGTAGAATTTCGCGACTTTGTACATAAAGAAAGAGTGCCCTTCGTAATATATGCGGATTTCGAGTCGATTTTGGAACCGTTCAAAGATGCCGCCGGCGCCGGATGCAATTCTCAAACGGAAAAGTACCAAAAACATATTCCGTTCAGTGCCGGATTTTATTTCAAGTGTGCATATGACGACACTTTGTCATTTTACGATAGCCATCGAGGTCTCGATTCGATGGATTGGTTTGCGGAAAGAATGGGGACCATAGCCAAAATTGTGCAAGCCAAAACTTTGGACATTGTTCCCATGACCGCATCACCTGATGAGGTGAACGCGCCATGTTGCCACATCTGCGAAAAACCTTGGAAAACTGACGACAAAGTTGTCCGTGACCATAATCACTACACGGGTGCCTTTCGCGGATATACGCATGCGCAATGCATCCTGTTATACAAAAAGTCTTTTGTGGTGCCGATCGTTTTCCATAATTTATCCGGATACGACAGCCATTTTATTATTCGAGATATAGCAAAGAGGGGGCGAGTCAGCTTGTTGCCTGTCAACAAAGAGAAATACATATCTTTCACCCAGTATGACGACAATACAGACATCAAGTTCAGATTCATCGATTCGTTCCGTTTTATGGGCATGAGTTTGGACCATTTGGTTCAGACTTTGACAGTGCACGATTTGAAAATATCCAAACGCGAATTTGCACATCTGACAGCCTCGCAGTACGAATTACTCACTCGAAAGGGCGTATTCCCATACGATTTCATCGATTCGATGGAAAAGTTGGAAGTTGAATGTTTGCCGGCGCTCCATCATTTCTACAACAAGTTGAACGATTGTCACATTAGCAAGGCAGAATACGAACATGCGCAGAACGTGTGGCAAACGTTCAACTTAAAAACACTGGGCGAGTACTCCGACTTGTACATGAAAACAGACATATTGCTCTTGGCCGATATTTTCGAGAATTTTCGAAATATCGGTCACGTGACATATGGCCTGGACCCCGCGTGGCATTACACCCTACCCGGCTATACGTGGTCGTGCATGTTGAAGTACACCCAGTGCAAGTTGCAGATTTTGAAGGACGTCGACATGCTCATGTTCATCGAGCGAGGAATTCGCGGAGGCATCAGTCAGTGCTGCAACAGGCGCTCCACGGCAAATAATAAATACATGGGTGACAGGTATGACGTCACTCAGCCCTCCACTTATTTGCTATATCTCGATGTAAATAATTTATATGGGTGGGCCATGATGGAATATCTTCCGTATGGGGGATTCAAATGGCTCGAGAATGTTGCCGATTTGAATGTGCTCGAGGTGTCAGACACTTCGCCGATTGGCTATATTCTCGAAGTCGATTTGGAGTACCCCGAACACTTGCATGACAAACACAAAGATTTTCCATTATGCGCCGAACACCGTACTCCGCCAGGCTCAAAATTACCCAAATTAATGACCACCCTGTACAATAAGGAAAACTATGTTGTACATTACAGGGTGTTGAAACAAGCACTGACGCACGGACTTGTACTTAGAAAAATTCACAGAGTTCTGCAATTCGACCAATCAGCCTGGCTCAAACCGTACATTGAATTAAATACGAAATTGCGCGCAGAAGCAAAAACCACTTTCGGCAAAAATAACTACAAATTAGCCAATAACGCAGTATTCGGGAAAACGATGCAGAACATACGAAAATGGCGCGAAAAATTTAATTTCCAGCCCGAATTTCAAGAATCGCACCATTTTCGATGAGGACCTCGTCGCTATCGAGATGGCAAAGACGGATCTGTTGTTCAATAAGCCCGTGTACATCGGAATATGATTTCCACCACGGTTTCATGATGGAAAAATACACGAGCGATCAGTGCAAGTTGATGTATACGGATACTGATTCGCTGATTTACGAGATCAAATCCGATGACATTCATCGAAATTTATTAAAGTCGAACCTGGAAAAATTCGATACAAGCGATTACCCCATCGACAACCCGTATGGGATTCCCCTTGCCAACAAAAAAGTCCCCGGCTTGATGAAAGACGAAGCGAATGGCCGAATTATGACAGATTTTGTGGGACTCCGTTCAAAGCTGTACACCTATAAGATACAGGGTGGAACATGCGTCAAAAAATCCAAAGGAGTGAAATACAGTGTTGTCCAAAATAAAATCACATTCGACGACTATGTAGAATGTTTGGAAAATCAGCGTGAGAAAGTCACATCTCAACGCTGTATTCGCTCCTTTGCGCACAACGTTTTTAGTGTGGAGCAAACAAAGATCGCTCTCAACCCCCACGACGACAAGCGCTGTCTCCTCCAGGGCTCCCATGACACTCTGCCGTGGGGCCATTACAGTCAATTGGATATTTAACTATGCGCATCTCGCATACAAACGCTTCATTGGCGTAGGAGATGATGATTCGGAACTCGATGACTGATTCAACGCACAAAATCTCGATAAAATGTCAAATGAAAATGCGGAAATTGTGCTCTTGTTTGTTCCCACATATCATATATCATATAATCAAATGTATATATTAATGTTTGAATAAATCAGCATGTAATCCATGTTTGAATATTATTTCGTTTCACCTCCACATTAAAAAAAAAATACTTAGTACTCATTTTTGAGTCAAAAAACAGCACTTTTTTCGATCAAAAAGAGACTCCAAATTTGACATGGTGGTTGAACTGAGTAAAAAGTTCAGTGAAATTCAGTCAAAGTTCAGTCACTGAACTCAGTGAGACTCAGCGACTGAAAAATTTCACTCAACTGAAATATCCCATGCTCTTCTTATGGGGGCTGAAAATTCAGTGAGTTTCAGTGAAATTTCAGTCACTGAATTCAGTGACTGAAATTTTCACTTAGCCACTCAGCCACCGAAAAAACGCACTGCCACCATGTCAATTTTGGTGCGAGTTTTTTCACTCAAAAAGAGCATCGTTTTTGAGTCTAAAAATGAGCACTTTTTTCGCTCAAAAAGAGCATCGTTTTTTGAGCCTAAAAATGAGCACTTTTTTCGCTCAAAAAGAGAAAATAAAACAAAAATTAACTAAGATACATATATTTTCAATAAATTCCAAATTGGCGTTCTACATACTATGCATGTGTCGCACAGACCGGCACATCGTGAACAACACACCAAGTGTCTACAAGGTAGAAACAACACAAAACGCTCATTCACAAGACAAACACAACACGTCATTATAGTGTTCTGTGGTGAGTCTGCACTGCCATCATCTATGGGCTTGCTGTCATCTGTCACTCGTCGCTCTGTGATTTCAGCACCAACTGTCGATGAATTGTCATCTGTCACTTGTCTCACTGCGATGTCAGCGCCAACTGTCGATGAAGTGTCATCTGTCACTTGTCGCACTGCGATGTCAGCGCCAACTGTCGGTGAAGTGTCATCCGTCGCCGGCCTTGGTTCTGGAGGTATATCAGCGCCATCTGGCGGTTCTACCACCACTGATGTCTGATTGTTGTGGCGGTAATTTCGAACAAAGTCACAATTTGGACTCCATTCGTGATGGTCAGCCATTGGATCGTCATCAGGCTGCCATTGGAAGCCTTCGACACCACACACACGACACAAGACAACGTCATTCAAGCCGGTGTACGTGAAACCAGCTCTGGCCAACGCACTCGGCGAAAATGACGAAGTCCAGCCTCGGAACGTCTCGAGTCTTGCTTCGTACTGCTGCATATCTCTATGCATACTGAAATAAAAATGCTACTTCTGTTCCATAAATACATTTATTTCGATTCATAATCAAACAGTACTTTGTCAGGCAAATAATATAGGCATTCACGAAAACATAGATGTTTATCATCTTTGGACGATATAGTACACAAATTTATAGCCTCGTCAAATGTCAAATCATTGTTTCTAGCAAGAACTCTGGCACTAGCTAATATATCATGGTAATATTGACAAAAGTTCATGTTCAATAAATATTCAAATCTTCCCGCCAACACTGTGGCATCCAAATGCAAGATTTCCTGGATTTCGAGCTCCGTCAAGTAGAAGTAGGTGTCATCTTTGGAAACTCGCACTGTTGCACTATTTCCATAAGTGTGTAATTCCAAGTCCATGACATCATCCCAATCGAGTTTGATTTGAGCGGTCTTGTTGTCAGTCGCATTCGGATCAGCTCGGTTATTGTAAAGCCGATTAATGGCTCCCACGAAAATGGCCCACTCGAACATGCTGAATGACAGGCTGAAGGAGATGGTGTGCGGGATTGTGCACACAAGTCTCACTGCAGGCACGAAACTTCGAGCAACACTTATTCCACATTGCACAGACAAAATTGATGTGTTTCGGAACTCGTAGGTGGCGCTGCACACGTAAAATCGTTCCTTCTTGATGGCGTCTTTGTACATGTCACAAACACGGTCCAAATCGGCAACACGTTCTGCCCACTCTCTTGATGATGACGATGACTCCGAAGAATCCTCCTCGATAGACACTAGGGACGAAGACATCGACTCGTAATCGGACGTAGGATCGTTAGACTCGAACTGCACTCCACCAAGCATGATGATAGACTGACTCATCGTGCCGCTGAACGGTTTGAAATATTTCGCAGTCGGTCGGAGAGAGAGGGAGAGAGAGACGAAAGGCCCCCAATTTTATGCTCCAATGTGCCTATTTTCCATTAAATTACAAGCGATTTGTCGAATCTATCCAGGAATTGTGAGTACTGTCGAAACCCAACCATTTCACCAGGACTTTTCGGCCTTTTCGTCTAATGATTTTTTCCACGAGATAGACGTCGGGATTCTTCGTCTTTTGCAATTCCTGTTCGTAGAAAGCGCCGCTGATTGGTCGCCCCTCCAAGTCCTCCAGCAAGTACGTGATTGGTTGGGTGATTTTCACTTTGACGACTTTAAAAATTTCAGTCGTCCAATTGGGCGTATACCCCTTCTCGAACACATGTTTGGCCTTGCTAAATCGCACAAAGTCTCCAATTTTGAACTTTTTTCGGCCAGCTCGTCCCACATAATCATACGCATACTTGTACACTTTGTCTTCATTGTCTTTGGTGACGTCACAGGGTTTCATGCCGATCGTCCGATGTTTGCGCTGATTGTAATTTTTGGCAATGTCCGGTAAAATGTCCAGCCACTTGTAGGTGCCGTTCAAACTGAAATATTTGAAGAGTTTTTCTTTTAGCGTGCGTATCATTCTTTCCGCAATAGCTGCTTTGATCTTCGTGTACGTGCTGTAGTGTTTGATGTTGTACTTTTTCATGAGGGCCTGGAAGCTGGCGTTGTAGAATTCAGTACCCAAATCAGATTGTAGGAACGTAGGACTTCTGTTCGCTTTCGATAATATGTCCCCCATCGCTTCGGTGACGTCTCGACCACCTTTGGTCTTCAAAGGCCGCACCCATAGGTATTTCGAGAAGGTGTCAATCACCACGAGAATATAATTGTAGTTCTTATTGACTTTCGAGTATTTTTGAAGGTCAGCCAAGTCCATCTGCCACAGATCGTCGATTCCTTTGATGATGGTACGTCTGCGGGGAAATCTCTTTCTGGCCGGAGCATGGAGCTCATCGACCAATTGCTTTTTGGCTGCGGACGACTCCATTTCTCCCAAACGACTGCGCAATGCTAATGCGCAGCTCCATTGTTATACTCTGTACTAAAGTCCAGAATCGTTGGCGTTCTCGACATTTCTTCAATCTGCTTTTTCAAAGTATCGTGTTTTTTCAACGAAAGTGTCATGAATTTCATAACTCGAATGTCCAAGGCCTCGTGAGCGTGTTTCTGCGCATCCAATTCTGCTCTGAGCTTCACTATGACGTCATCAACGTAGTTTTTGTTGACAACATCATTCGGAGTAGTTGGCGTTTCGACATTACATATTTTCACATGTTCAGCGTCAATGTCCCCGTTTGCCGTGTAGTTGAGTATGACACCGGGGAAATGATAAGGCTGCTGCTGAGCGCAGCGAGCTGAGGAACTTTGACCGAACTTGTTGATGCTCATGATGGAACTGTGGGGTGCGAAACATCGACACTTGTATTTATCGAATGTATCCAGCCTCTCTCAGCTCATTGATGATGGCCACGATCTCGTTGTCGGTAGAGGTGCTGCCAGCATTCTTAGCTGCGACGAGTAGCCTATATCTGTCGACTAGCTCATTGACGTCGTCCCAGTATACGTATTCTACAGGCTTCGTATTATATGTCAATTGATCTGGGATACTACCGCCGCCCATTTTCGATTGACTTGGGTCTTTGAACATTGGTCGAATTATATTCTCGTATTTGGCTATTTGGGAAGGATTCAGCCTACCTTTCGCATCTAAATGGGCACCTGTACTCATCAAAATTTGCTTGTATGCCACCAAGTCTTGTCTCTGGTATTTCGGATTCTTGTAGAAAATCAAACTATATAATCCCGGAGTACCCTGGTATGTTTCGCCATCAATGCGAATGTCCCCCGTATCTTTATCCAAGCCCATCAACTTGTTGCCGAGTATCCATTGCGCTCTGGGTCTGTCGTAAATGGGGCCGTAAGTCACATCGATTTTGCCCGATTTCGCACGATGTTCATTCACGAATTTAGATGCTACTTCGGGGTAAACTTCCAGCAATTCTCCATCATCCTCCTCATCGTCGTCGTCGTCAGACTCATAGTTATCTGTGTGATAGCTGTCTTCGTCTTCTTCTTTCTTCATGGTGGTGGTGGGGGAAGGGGTCCTCGATGATGGCGGTTCTTGTTTCTCTTCTTTTTTCACCTTCAGCTGTCGTCGCTTAGGTGGTGGGGGCATTGCTGCATTCAGTCTCTTCAGCGGCACCGTGATGGGTTTGAATAATTTATTCAGCGCTTCATCCTGCTCGGATTTGCCGAGTTTCAAAGACAAATACTTTTTTCGAACAACTTTCGCCAACTGACTGACTTGACGTTTTCGTTCGACTTTGGCAATTTCGGAGTCGACACGTGATGTAGTCGGTGCCATTGCTACACACAGAATGACATATTCGAGACACTACATTTGAATATATCTGTCAAAACCCAGTCGATAGCGCCCTTTGGATACATCAAAGTCTTTGGCTATGACCAAACATCCGAATTTTTCCTTCCAACAGGTGGCGCTCATGCGTCGAAATTCATCGAAGGTGTAGTCCGGAGAGACGTGCTCGTCAAAGGCGTGCTTCAGGTTCACATCGTCTTGCCGAAATAGCACTATAATGTTGCAATTGTCTCTGATCAACTGTTTGGGTATTTTCGAGTAGGTTTGACATAAATATGCAACGTCTACGGATTTATGACGTCCCATGGCATAGTACTCTCTGATTTTATCCTGTTTGTCGCACGAAACATCATCAAATATAAAAATTGAGTGCTCCTTTGCCATTGACGGCTCGATAATCTCCTCGTTGTCCCTGTATGGATAATAGCCCACTCCTTTGACTTGTTTCAATACATCGTGCAACAGCTGATATTTCGGTTGGTACAGTGATTTTGAATATACGTAGACATTCTCGAAGCGGGCTCCGTTCGGGCTGAATAACAAACTCAGTACAGCGTTGGTCTTGCCACATCCGCTGGGACCACAAAATATCGCTCGAAATGAATTCGGTAGCAGAGGACCGTGTTTGCGCACAACATTCAAGTTGCCGCCACCTACGAAATCCAAATTTGCTATTTCCAGGGTCGGCTCTTGTTGCACCACTTTCATTGTATATTTGGAGAAACAATGTTACATGTGACCACGCCCACATCTGGCGTTCGACTGACAGTTCGAGTGCTCGAGCGGCGGCTATGTAAGTAAGTGTGCAACGCCAATCGCGTCATTGTCATGCTAACCTTCGAGCACGAAGGTCGTGGAGTGGTTAACTCTGTGATAAATCGTCTGCCATTCGAGCTACATCTGCCCGGATACCAATACTGCGGACCTGGCACCAAATTGAAGAAGAGGTTGGCACGCGGAGACGCTGGTGTGAATCCCCTAGACACTGCTTGCAGATCACACGATATCGCATACTCGCAAAGCAACTCTCTGGACGATAGACACAAGGCTGACTGGGTGTTGGAAAATCGAGCTTGGGAACGTGTCAAGTCCAAAGACGCGAACATCGGCGAGAAAGCTGCAGCTTGGCTAGTCACCACAACTATGAAGGCGAAGCGTAATTTGGGCATGGGTATGAAGTCATCATCAATGGCCTCTGCTTCTGGTGCAAAACGGTCAACGAAAAAGAGGTCGTTCAAGAAGGATGTTGTGTCGAAAATCACCAATCATCTGCGGAAGGCACTGAAACCTGAACAACTCAAAGATATGAGTGCGAAGGCTCTGCGAAAATCCTCGTTGGTAGCACTGCGTGCAGCCCGAGCTCAAGTCAAAAAATTGGGCGGTCGCAAAAACATCAAAGTACCTCGAATAATACCTTTCGAAGCAAAGAGTGGAGGTGTGCTGCCTTTGCTTCCCATCTTCGCAGCTTTGGGAGCACTGGGATCGTTGGCTGGTGGTGCCAGCACCATAGCCAGGACCATCATCTCCTCGAAAAACGCTCAGAAGAAATTAGATGAAGAGAAGCGCCACAATACTGCGATGGAGAACATCGGAAAGCAGGGATCTGGCCTGTTTATGCGCAAAACAAGTCGCGAAGGCTATGGTCTTTTCCTCAAGAAGTTTGCAAAAAACTCCCAGTGAAGCTGCCCAATAGCAAGCGACCTTTGTACGATGTGGACTTGGTCAAGTATGCCAAACGTCTGAAAATTCCTAATTTCGTTGGGGTTTTCATGCGCGACAACCTACCTCAATCTACGCCCATGTACAAAGAGTGCGCCATTGTCAATCTGGACTCGATAAAAAATCGTGGAACGCATTGGGTAGCTTACGTGAAAAGTGGACTTTGTGTGAAATACTTTGACAGTTTCGGTAATTTGAAACCGCCAGTGGAACTCGTACGATATTTAAATGACGGTGGAAATGTGAAAATCTACTACAACAACGATCGCTATCAGACATTCGATCAAGCAAATTGCGGCCATTTGTGTCTGAAATTCCTCTACGATCAAACTCAACACAACGATGGATAGGGTCGTCAACAAAAAGACAGTGACCTTTAATGAAGAGCGCAATACGGTTCATTATATGGTTGTGTGGCGATTTGCGTACAACACTTCGCGCAAATCCGATTGGCAGCGTATGGCTATGGACAGGATCCGTTTCGCTAGGCGAATCTCCAAACTTGCCTACATAATTGACCCCATTTTGGATGTGGAACACAGGGAGCGAGTGTGGAAGTCTTTAAATGAGAGTGCATAACCCCCAAAGTGTCAGTCATGTCTTTGCTGTTCACTCTGACAGGTCACACATCTACGCTGACCGCAGACTTTGCTCCGCCAATTCAATTGGACGAACACAGCTCTTACGGCTTGGCTTTGATTGGTTTTCATTCGTACAACAGCATACCGAACATAACCAAGGGGAAGTTCTATTACTTTGCCAACGGAGCGCCATCTGTTAGCACCATCAGCATACCCACTGGCTGTTACGAAATAAGCGACATTGCCAAGTTTATTCACAAACACATCGGCAAACCGAGAGAGGTGAAGAAGAAGAAAAGAGAAGTGGACATCGACAGAGACAGCAACAATAACGCTAAGGCAGCAGTGTTCTCTCTCAAACTCAATACCAATACGCTACAGTGCGAAATTTATAGCAAGTACCACACCATAGACTTCACTCCAGAGGACTCTATCGGACGATTGTTGGGTTTCTCACCTCGAATTCTCCCAGCTGGAATCGTTCACGTGTCTGACCTGCCCGTCAACATAGTCAAAGTGCGAACAGTTCACACTGACAGTAACGTCACATCGGGCGCTTTCTTCAACAACCGACCCTCCCATACGATATACGAGTTTGCCGTTCGAGAAGATCCCGGATTTGCCATCGACGAGACTCCCCCGAATCTCATCTACCTGCCTGTGAACAAGACGGAGATACATAACATAACCTTGAATATTCTCGATCAGGACTTTTGTAGTGTGAATTTCCGTGGAGAAACCATCATCGTACGACTGGTGTTGCGCAAGCTGTCAAATGGGGTTGGTATTTGATTGGAACGACAACCAACAGCATAAAAGTACTGAGAGCGCAGACGTCAGTTCAGTCGTGCAGACGCAGTCAACGAGAGCACACACCAATCATACGCTCTCTCTCTCGAGCATAGAATTCCTCATATCTCAAGGGCATCATGTTGTCAAAACAAGTGTTCGACGTGTACAATCATCCAAAATTCGATGAATCCATCCAGAGAGTGGAGACTCGAACGTACCACCCGTACGTCAAATCCTTCCAAAATAATGACATTGTCGAAATCGTCATTCAGCAAAGTGACACATGGATTCTGATGAACGACGCTATCGTCTGTATAGAGGGCACTCTAGTCAAAACCGCAGGAGATGGCAATGTGCGATTCGTTAATAATGCTGGAGCATTTTTCTTCGAATCAATGTATTATGAAATCAACGGCAAGGAGGTGGACTCTGTTCGCTTGCCGGGTATAGTGAGCACCCTGCGAGGATACACTTGTTACGCAGACGCCGATTCTCGACACTTGGCCACCGCCGGATGGACGTATCCAGGTGGAGCTATTCGCAACGCCAACGACGGTTCGTTCGCCATGTGGATTCCGCTTAAACATCTGTTTGGCATATTTCACGACTACAGATATGCCACAATCGGACGACAGTGCATTCGTTTGGTGAGAAGCAGAAACGACAACAACTGCATGGTTATAGAGGAGATTGCGAATCCGCAGGTCGCAACCACAGCCACCCTGACGATCAATAGCATCGTGCTCAATGTCAAAAACGTCATTCCCAATGACGATATTCGCTTGCAGCTGCTACAATCCATAAAGACTGACAAACCTGAGGTTATCTCGTTCCGCAAGTGGGATACGCACGAACTGCCTGCACTCACGCCTGGTTCCACCAAAGAAATATGGTCTGTCAAAACTTGTACGGCAGTGGAGAGCCCCCGATTCGTCATTGTCGCCTTCCAAACAAATCGAATGGACAACGTTGCACGAGATTCCAGCTACTTTGACCACGTTGACATCAGAGACATACGCCTAACGTTGAACAGTGACAATTACCCGCATGAACGCATGCGCTTGCAATTTGACAGAAACAACTTTGTGGAAGCTCATCGCGCCTATACGGAATTCTACCCAAGCTATGCGAATTGTCCCCAGAAACGCCCTCTGCTGGATTACGATGCATTCAAGGATCGAGCCGCCATCTTCGTAATCGATTGCTCACGGAGAGCGGAATTCATGAAATCGTCCACCGTCGATGTCAAACTTGACATAGAAGCCACAGTTGGGTTCCCAGCTAATAGTCGTGCGTACTGTGTAATAGTGCACGATTACGTCATAGAACACTTGCCTTTAAGTGAGATCGTACGTCTTCTGTCATAAGACACAAAACACTTCAAGTCATACGTCATCTGTCATATGCCTGCAAGATCGGCGGGTGGAGCGCTGGTTGAATGCGCGTCGCAAGGAAGCATAAGCCTATGGTTAGTAAAACAACAAGAAGAGTGGGGGGGTGGTGGGGGGAACGCGCTCGAAGCGCATCAGTTCAAATTCAGCGTTAGTTGTTAGCCAAACGTTCAGTGATTCAGTTGATCAGTCAGTCAGCCAAGATGAAGCTCGTAGCTTGTGATATCCAGGGTTTCTGTGTGGGTGGTGAGTTCCAGCCAAAAGAACTTGCCATCACCGACGGGCAACGCACGAACCATTTTTTATTCAAAGCCGTCGTGCCATTCCATGAGCTGAGCGAAAATGATAAACGCCAAGCGAGATATTTGGAAAGGAATATCCACGGCATTCCATACTCCGATGGCTATGTGGAATTAAACGAGACCAACATCCAAGAAGTGCTGCGCCCCATCCTCGAAGCTGATGTGGTATATGTGAAGGGAAATCAAAAATTCGATTTTCTGCTAAAGTGTGTGCTCGATCTGCCTAGAAGGCCACACATCGTCGATATTGCCGCCACTACAAGTACAGTCGTCACAACCCCTCCACCGCCACTCGAGAAGCAAAGCCCGTTGTGTTTAAATCATATAGCATCTGGAGACATAGAAGTGCATTGTGCTGTGAGACATTGTTTCGATATTTGGCTATGGATATCGTCGCACCTGATATGGTGAAACACGTCGGCAGTGGCGGCGACACTCTTCTCCATCGGCACTTGCAAAATTTGCGTGAACTCAAGGCGCAAATATCGCAGTACGAACAAAAGCTGCATATGTATAAACGCTTTCAAAATATGCAAATTGACGATGGGAAATGGGCAGCAGCATTCACCGATCCACGACGTTTCACCGGCGCCAACTACAACAGCCAAGGAAGAAGAACCAATGTTTGATATATTATTATTATTATTATTATTAATCATATTGTATTGTATTTTTATTATGTATTAATAGATGTATTAAACCAATTTTCTCGATTTATTTTGCGAATGAGAGAGTGACAGAGTGAATGGCAAAAATGGTCGTTCAAAGCTATTTGGTTTTGGGGAAAGAGCTTGGTGTATTTTTCGCAAATATACACCAAACTTTTCCCCCAAAGTCAAATGGTTTTGCCGCCGCACACTGGCGATTGAGAGGCTGCGCGTGATTTCATGTTTGAAATAAATATGTGCATATTTGTTTCAAGTATGAAATCTCTCTCGGTCAATCAACATGAGGGCCATGCACATTGAGCAATGGTGTATGTGTCTCTCAGTGTATATATATTTGAGTGATATATACGTCGTTTCTCAGTGTACGTTGAGCAGTCATACCGTCATGACAAACTATATAATTCTAGCAGCCGTTCTGTCGAACGTACTGTATATTAGCCCACCATATGAGTGCAGTGAGGTATTGGTATCATATTTGCACGAGAATTAGAGCATTTCTAACTGGACGAGAATGACTCAGGCGCTAGCCAATGATGAATATTTGCCTGTGGTGAAAGCCGAAATCCCGCTGAACGTCTCATCGTACCGATTGCGAAAGATCTATGTCAATCACACCCATAGCGATACGCAGTGGTTCCCGCTGAAGACGTCTTGCAGAACTTCGAGGTCCCCTCAGCCCATCCTGTATGCCGCGATGCAAGCTCCAATGTGAGCCGACACTTTACGAGTGGTTTATGTTATTTGTGACAATGATTCTGAGTGTTCAAATATCCGAATCTATATATAAGTTCATTAAAGCTATACGTCAAAAATATTTTTTAATCGATAATGATAGTGTATCATACTACGCCGCTGGCACTGAAGTCTAATAAAAATATACGCATATCTGTTTGTTTCATTTGAGTTGCAAAATGCAACATGTGTGTGTGTGTGCTCTCTGTCGACGTGACACAGACCGTGGGATCCAAGGCCAAATCGTGTCTCATGCCGACATATCTCGAAAATAATGGTCTTGGGTAAACAACCACCGGATGTGGTTGTTTACTTAAGCTGTGGAGCGATAAACAAGTCCAAGACCAAATCATGTCTCGATTTCGCTGAGTCATCATTTCCTAGAATCACACACGCCGCTCTCCAGTAAACACCAGATGTTCATTCATGGTGACGTCACACACGATTCTCGGAATTCCAACTCAAGTCTGGACATGTTGCTGCCTGTTCTAAGTCGAGAGAGATGCTTCGACGGCGGCCAGCGGCGGCCATTGCTATCGTAGGCGTGGGGCTCTCGACGGCCATTTTTTCGACACAACGAATCACATGAGGTCGTTTTGATCTCCCCGCCCGCCCGCCCCCGCCCTCCGCTCTTTACATCTATCATGTACCGCAGGGGGGCGTTGCTTCGACGGCCATTTTTTCGACACAACGAATCACATGAGGTCGTTTTTTTCTTCTCCCACACACCCAATTGCTCTCTACGCCTATCATGTACCTGCAATTTTTCTCTCTCTCAACCCCCACACGCTACACCCTACACCGCCATGTTTATTGCGACTGCCGCCAATCGGCTTTTTTTTCCCATTATCAAAGCTACGAGTTTTAAATCGACATTAGTATGGAACCGTCATGGCTCACTGGTAGCGCACTCGGCTGCCATGCCAATAGGCGTGGGTTCAAGCCCCACTCGGGGACAAAAAAATTTTTATTTTTTTTTTCTTCCGCAACCCTCCCCCCACCTTCTTCGGCGTAAGGGGGGTTGCTGAAGAACTTCGCCGAAGAACCAAAATGGCGGAGATCTCGATGGCCAGATGCCATCGAGAGCGAAATGAGGCGAAACCGGCTTTGACATACTACTATCCTCGTCCCAAAGCCCAATCGTACTGGATTACCAGTCTTTTATAGACTTCGTACTTTTTTAATAGTTTCGAAATTTTTTTGACAGGAGTTGCCACCTGGGCTGGGGTTGTAAGTTCATATTGATGAGTAAACCTACGTGACGTATCAGTTGAAAGTTGAATTAACAATTGAAGACATGAGTGGATGAAGGTGTTATGATACAAATCTTAAGTTTTGAAAAAATGAATTTTAAAGTTTTTGTTATGTAATTTTTTGTGTTTAAATTATCAATAAGTTGTGATGTTCACAGCTATTATCACTTGTATTGATTTTTCAACAGTGTCATGTGAAAGATGGGTACATAACACCTTCATTCAAACTTTCTCTCCTTCATTGGTGTTAATTCAGGATATATTTGGTCGAATTCTGCTAGTTCTGGCAATGGTTTGATCACATTGTTAATGTGTAATAAATAATTTCATAGGAACTTCGTTGGAATAATCGATATTTACATTCATTTTGGTGGATATTTTGAAACACCGTCAATAACTATTTGTAAATGACTTATAAAAGTCACCAAACTGTCAAATGCTTGATATTTCCACGGCTACCTAAAATTCTTTAAAAATAATTTTGTTCACAAAAACGGTTTTATTAAGAAAACTTGATGATTCATGTCATCTTAAAGCATTTTTTATCATATTTCGATTTATCGAGTATTATACAAGGGGTTTCTTTTGAAAAAATGATCTTTTGGCCATTTTTGTGTATAACGGAAATAATAGTAATTTTAGCACGCCCTGTATGATACGGAGTTTTGGTGTTAATTACATATTTTTAGTTTGTCCGAACTATCATCGAATTATCAATTTTTCATGAATTGAGAGTACTGATGTACTCAAGCTCAATTAGGGCTATGTTTTGGACAATATTTAACACAAATTATTTTTTGTCTCGATAGCCGATAGAGATAGGTATAGGGCATTATCAACAAAAAAGTATAACAATAAAAGAGCGATTCCTATTCGTTAATATACGGGGTGTTCTATTAAAAAAATTAAGTTGCTAGGACTTTTTGATAGAAGTGGCAACGTCGCAATGTCATAGAATGATAGAACAGGTAAGGAAATGTAAGGTGTGAAATTTTCGATCTACATCCGCAAATAAGAAAACTGAGTTTCAGGAAAATAATGAAATCAGGGGCAAATATTGAAGAAAATAGTAAATCGATAGGAAATTTGAAATTCTTACATTCAATTTTTATACCGAGTTTCATTTCGACTTGATAATCTGATAACAGTACATTTCAGAACTTCCGATGACATTGGAGATGAGGATATTGAAAATAACATTTGAACTGGCAATTTGCTTGAGGGATGCTTGAGGGTTACTTATGGACAATATCTTGCCACATTCACCGGTTATTTAAAGAACTTTGACGAAGGCGTCAATACCAGTCTTTGGTGAAATGAATAGGAATGGCTGAATATGAGCAACAATTAGTAAGAATGAATCGTAGCACTTTGAAACTCGGCACATGACTTCATGACATCATGTACTGTTAGAAAAAAATTGTTTACCAAAAAATCAGGGGTGAAAAAAAAAATTATTTGAAAAAATTATATTTTGTTTGCTGTTGTTTCGGAAAGTATAAGATTTATCAAGAAAAAATTCATCATGGTGAAGGATAATTCAATTATCCACGAGAAATATACTTAGTGATTTCTCAGAAAATGTGTTTGTTTTCTCAGAAAACCGGAATGAATTCCGATATAAAATTTCAGGCTCCCAATAAACCGCCACTGCCATTTTCGGCAGGACCGAAAATTATATTTGTCATAACTTTGCTAAAAATTATAGTAGAAGGAAAAAAAAGTGTGTATCGTTCCTGAAGACTTCTACTTCCTCATGCAAATATAATATGTGAGTATCTGAGTATCCCACTTCACATAACCCTTCTACGATATTTACGGAGGATCCGAAAGTCATGGATATTTTGGTTGATATGAAATAATTATACTGGAGCAGGAATCAGTACCCTCTTTGAACCATATGCAACGATTTTAGACTAGTGAGACAAGTCTCACTTGTACATGCCAAAGAAAAAACTGGGTTTTACTCCTGCCTCAGTTTTAAACTCTTATGGCAATTTCTTCAATAAATGTTGAAAATAATAGCTCATACACATACTACATAAAAAAATTAAGAATGTTATTTAAAACTTGAGGTTTGCGCTTCACAATGGTGCTATTAAATATTTATATGCTGGATATGAATAAGCGATTATTTTCAATATTTACTGAAGAGAATGCCAGTTTTATGGGTAAGTTGAAAATAAGGCAGGAGTAAAACAAAGTTTTTTTTTGCATGTATAAGTGGGACCTGTTACACTACTCTAAAATTGTTGCATATTGTCCAAAGAGGGTATGGGTTGCTGCTTTAGTATAATAATTCCATATTTATTAAACTATTCATGATTTTCGGATCATCCGCAAACATCTCCGTGAAGTGCGACAAAACACATATCAGGTACTCAAATACTCGCATATCATATTTGCATGAGAAGGTAGGAATCTTCAGAAACGATATGAACTTTTTTTTCCTTCTCCGATCATTTTTAGCAGAGTTATGACCAATCAAATATACGGCTCCGCCAGAACTTCCAGTGCGGGTAAGAGTGATCCTGAAATTTGATGTCTGCGTTCGATCGCGTTTTCTGAGAAAATGAGCACATTTCATGAAAAATAACTAAGAATAATTTTTGTGGAGAACTGAATTGTCTTTCACCTTGTTGAGTTGTCTCTCCGATAAATCATATACTTTTCAAGAATACAGCAAAAATCTAATTATTTATTTTTAAACGAAAAAAAAATATATGTCCCACCCCGAAAAACAAATTGTTTACCGACATGGTAAACAATTTGTTTTTCATGGTTCCAACAACTAGCATACCAAGTTTGGTGGAACTACTATCGATCCGCGTCTCAAAACCCAATCGTACTGGATTATAAAATGTTTGCCGTTGGGCACTCTGACCTTTTTTGCGGTAGCTTTAATAGAATTAGGAACATATTTGGTTCCTGTCAAAATCTCTACTTTATTTTATGCTGCTGGTTTTGGAAAAATAAAAAACCAAACAATTTTCATTCGTATTTATCATGGTTCCAACAACTAGCATACCGAATTTGGTATAGTGCTACAATCGATCCTTGTCTCAAAACCCAATCGTACTGGTTTAAATAGCATTTAGAAACAATCCCAAGGTGTTGACTTGAATTGAATGTGCTTATTTTAGTTCAACAGAGCTCATCCTTCATTCGAATGGGGATTTGAATGCAGTCGAAATTATTAGTGTCAATCAGTTGACACTCTCCAGCACAATTTTTCGAACTTCGATTAATTAGCATTCGGTCTTTCTGAAACCTGTTCTGCCAAAAAGTGCTTCTTGTTTCTCGTCACGAATGGCGTTGCGACTGACTTACTGTTAAACACGGCTTCATTTGCGAGATAATCTTATTGAACAGGCAGGAATAGGCGACTCTGATGTTTTCCGACCAACTCTAGCACTGAAGAGAACTACGAAACATGTCTGCGAGTGGTCATCCCCAGCCAAATTAAAGATCATCTCTGTTCAATATCCATAGCCGAATGATGGGTGATCTTTGTTCAATTACAATAAGTATTTGTAAATTATTCGTGTCATTCCCAAGATTTCTGCACAATATCCTGACAGTTTTTTTTTCTTCATATGACCCGAACTGAGATAATTCTTATTGAACTTAACTTGAATCCATAATTCTGAATATTCATTATTTTTCCTCGATTAATTTCAGTGCTTTCGAATATACCAGCATTAGTTTCAAGTTGATCTTATTCTCTACTGAGACCTGACTAGAATGCAGAGGCTACCCATGCTATTCAAGAGAGCTCACCACCCTGATATCAATTTAGTAATTCATACTAGTTCGGAGTCCCCAGGTCTCCCTATACTTTGATATTATTGCAGATGAACTATTTTTATATCCTTTGACTTTTTCAATATCTGTCGGTTTAAATCAGCCTGAATTTTATGACTTCACATTATCTACTCAGTCTGAAGCTCCGTTCAGGATACATCGCATCAGCACCATGAATAAACTAGTGAATGCCTCCCAACCGTACTATGATTAATTACATTTCAGCATATCCTGAAGTGGTGGATTTTTTCCCGTTGAGTTTCCTGAAAAACATTTCAATAACGAAGCTCCATATTGCACGAGCCAGGACCTTTCTTTCTATATAGTGACCGCCAAAAAGTATGTACCATATGGAAAAAAAGTTTATTATTAGAGTATTGGAAAAAAGATTCATGGGAAAAGTTTGTGCATGTCTGATAACCTAAAAATCGATTTTGACACATGTCACGTGATCGCTGGTATGGCGGCAAATTGAAAAAAATTACTATAAATAGGCAAAAAGTCGGGTAAAATGGCAAGATATTGAAGTTTGAGGAAATAATGTGAGGATATTGAAAATAGCTTTTTTTTTAAATATTTTCTAGCTGTAGAAAAATATCAAATTATTTTCTTATGAATAGCTTGACCATAATGCAATATTTGTATTCCAATGATAATAACAAAACTTTCTCATTTTCTCCACACCAGATAGCACTAAATTAAAAAAATTGAATTTTGTCAGAACCCTTGCTGTTACATTGGTTCGTACCTAACAGTTATATCACAATTCCATATTTTCGCGATGATAGGGAAATCCAAAAATATCGTATTTTTTCGATTATAATCAATTTTTGATCATAATCGTTCACGAAAGTTTCACTTCGCACATAAGCTTAAAAATAGTGCGTCAAATTAAAGAGGCTAGAGTTTTCAACATTGCATGCGAAGTGAAAAACTCTGGCACGATTATCATCGAAACTTGATTATAATCTGGAAAAAACCATGTTTCTGGAGTGTCATGTCAGCACAATGGTCGTGGAATTCTGATATAACTGTTTGATACGAACCAATGTAATAGCCAGGGTTTTAACAAAATCCAACTTTTTTAATTTAGTGTGCACTGGTGTAGAGAAAATGAGAAAGTTTTGTCAGTATCATTGAAATACAAATGTTTAAGTATGGTCAAGCTAATCATAGGATAATAATTTGATATTTTTATACAGCTGGGAAAATATTTCAAAAAAATGCTATTTTCAATTTTTTCTCATTGTTATTTCAAACTCTGCATATGTATATAAAATTCAATTCTAAGCAACTTTTTGGAATAACTTTTTTTGATATCTTACCCTTTTATCCCACTTTTTGCCTTTTCAGTAATTTTTTTTAATTTGCCGCCATACCAGCGATCACGTGACATGTATCAAAATCGATTTTTAGGTTATCGCACAAACTTTTCCCAAGAATCTTTTTTCTAATACTCTAATAATAAACTTTATTTCCTTATGGTACTTACCTTTGGGCGGTCACTGTATATCCTTGAACAAACTGAGCTCCCGTGGAAACTTTTTTATTCCTTTTAGTATCCCTTATATCTACCAGAAGATGTCAAAATAAATCGAAAAAATGGTTGAAGAAAAATTGTTCTTCACATATACCGGGTGTCAACGAATCTATTAGACAAGTCATAACTTCTAGACCATCAGGTGTATCAAAATGAGATTTGGTATAGGTAAATGGTATGTGAAGAGGAGAGTTTTCACATATTTTTCACTTTCCGGTCACTTCCGGTTTCACCGGATATGGCTCCGGTTCTAGATTTTCAATCGGAACACCCTGTATATTGTAATATTTTTGGATTTCTGAGACAATTCTAGATCAGAATGTGTCTACTTAATTTTTTTGGAGTCACTTTTGGAATAACATCTAGGTGGCCATGATCGGAAGTAAACTGATCTAAGGACCTCAGGTGATATCAGAATATTACAATCGCGAATTTTTAGTGACTAGTATGATAGATATGAATAAGACAAGTTGGCAAAATTACATTTTCGTGTCTAACTATTATTTTTCAAATGGCGACCATTTTTTGACAAGCACTTTCCGAAAAAAGGATATTTTGACGAATCTAACGATACTAATTCATTTGCGATTGGATCAACAAATCTACCAAAATTAACAATAATTTCAGATGCACTTACATTTTTTTCAATATCCTAATTTCTTAAAATTTTCATAATAGTAAATTTTCAAAGTGCATTCCTCCTTGTTGAAGACACATTTCAGCTCGTTCAATTGTTTCTCTCAACACGTTTCGTAACATTTGTGGCGTTATACTTCTAAATGCCTGTAGAATCCTTTCTTCTAAGATTTCGAGAGTGGCTGGGGCTGTTGCACAGTAGACCCTTTCTTTAACATATCCCCAAATGAAGAAATCTAGCACAGTCAGATCCGGTGAGCGGGCAGGCCACCGTACTGGACCATTGGTTGCAATAACTTGATTATTGAAATGCTTTATTAAGTAATCAAGAACGTATCTGGTATTATGAGGGGGTGCTAAATCTTGTTGGAAGTAAATTTGCCGTAAAACTGCTGAAGGTAGATTATTAAGATGATCCTCGATTTCATTTTGAAGGAAACCTAAGTACCTAGCCCCTGTTAACTGACCTTGAAATAATATTGGTCCAATTATTCTGTTTCCAACGATACCAGCCCAGACATTGACGCCAAACCTTTCTTGAAAATTGCCCTCTCGCATTGCATGTTGATTTTCTTGGGCCCAGTACCGAGAATTTTGCTTATTAAACAAGCCATTATTTGTAAATCGTGATTCGTCGGACAATAGAATGAAGTTGATAAAATTTGGGTTAACTCTATGATTTTGAAGCAACCAATCACAAATCATCTATCGCCATCGCCATCGTCAGCATACAAATGTTGATGTAACTGATATTTAAATGCTCGATATCCGTGCTTTTTTAATATTTTTCTAGCTGATTCGTGACTTATCTGCATTTCTTGATTAATTTCTCTTGAAGAAACCGTTTTGTCAACCTCAACCATAGCAAGAACGTTAATCTCAGCCTCTTCATTTATGATAAACCTCTGTTCTGCCTCTTGATTTCCCTCTTGCCTAAAACGATTCTCAACATACGGAAAATACTGATGGGATGGATGTTGCCGATTGGGATATCTCTGAGCATACAACTCAGCAGCATTCCTTGAATTTCTGTGACATTCTCCAAACAATAACAACATATCCACTTTTTCACTTTGAGTATACATTATTTATTTTTGGCAAACAATTGAACAAAAATTTTACGAAAATCAAGAAAATTTTACCTTCTGCTCTTAAAGCTTATGTCACTGTCATAATCTAAGTGAGTGTTTTGTTCTCCAAAGAAGACTTGATCGAAATAACTGCAAAATATTATGCATCATGCCTATCCTCGGCACACTTGACAAAAGTAAATAAATTATTATGAAGTATTTTCCTCAGTAATATTTAATTTATATTCTTATTTGTAATCCAATCGCAAATAAATTAGTATCGTTAGATTCGTCAAAATATCCTTTTTTCGGAAAGTGCTTGTCAAAAAATGGTCGCTATTTGAAAAATAATAGTTAGACACGAAAATGTAATATTGCCAACTTGTCTCATTCATATCTATCATACTAGTCACTAAAACTTCGCGACTGTAATATTCTGATATCACCTGAGGTCCTTAGATTAGTTTACTTCCGATCATGGCCACCTAGATGTAATTTCAAAAGTGACTCCAAAAAAATTAAGTAGACATAAAAACTTTCGAAAATGTCACATTCTGATCTAGAATTGTCTCAGAAATCCAAAAATGTTACAATATACAGGGTGTTCCAATTAAAAATTTAGGACCGGAGCCATTTCCGGTGAAACCGGAAGTGACCGGAAAGTGAAAAATATGTGAAAACTCTCCTCTTTACATACCATTTACCTATACCAAATCTCATTTTGATACACCTAATGGTCTAGAAGTTATGACTTGTCTAATAGATTCGTTGACACCCGGTATGTCACGGAATATGCCCGGAATCAATATAAGTTTCGCACCAGAAGTTAAATTTGTATGTCGACAAGGTTTCTAATCTAATTCGTAAATATACATAAATACATAATACCAGAAACAGAAATTATATCATTCTCTTTGAATTTAGATAATACTGAACTATATCATACTCTGACACTATTTTTTCTTCTATATGTACGATGAAATGAAAACAGTGAACACGGAATGTCATCATTTGAAACCAGAATTAACCGAATTATTTGTCATTTAATAAAAACCAAATTCTTACAGTGATTGAATATTCCTGATATCCCAGAAAACTCCGTGCTCTATGTATTTTATGAAGTTGTTGTTCAAAGTTCTGAAATATACAATTTTAGAATATCAAAAACTGAGGAATCAAGTTCTACTCACAGTGCTTCTAGATCTGCCAGGTTTGAAAATGTTCCATTTTTCAGTTGCGTCAACTTGTTATTGGAGATAAACCTGGAAAAATAAACAAGAACCTATCAATGCTAAAATTTAACACTTCAAAGTTTGATAATCAATTATGCATCTTGAGTTACATTATAATATAGTATCATTCAAAAAGTATGCAAAAACTAGAAAACTTTTTCACTATTGATTTTCATTATTCGTGTTGAAAGTTAGTGCTCATCGAGAAACTCATAATGTATTAACGAAAAGTTATCCCAGGTTCTAGGTTTCTGAAATAAATCAGATCTTTCGAAAAGTCATCAGGAGTAAAATACCTCTATTTCTCAAAATACAAAAAAAGCTCATGGGAATATTTTATTCCCATCCTATGAACCTTCAGATTTTCATTCATATGCTACAGTATTTAGATATCGTGCAATAACATTGAATAAAAAAAAATCAATTTATCTCTTAGAGATTGTTATGAATTATGCTATGACTACATTTATCTCACAACTTTGGATCCGCTCAGAATGGGTTTGCCTTGACTGGATCCGATCTACCTTATCGATATATACATTTTTCGAATTGGATTAAACCACTCAAGTCAATTGAAATTGACAAATGAATTTCAAATGAAAACCATAAAACAACGATTCGTAATTTAATTCACAGAACACAAGAAATTGAATGTTACGAAATTTAACATACCTATTCCTGTTAAGCTAGGTTTTTCAATCGGACTGAAGCATAGGATTCTTCGATCCACTTGAATATTGAGACATAACCTGAAGGGTGGTTCAACTCAATGACATATTACGGCTAGACTGCGTTACTTACACTTTTAGCTGCTGTCAATACAGGGTCACATTCTAAGCACAAGGTTTTTTACCGCTCGTTTCGCGGCTTATCTGCTTATTTCGATTGTATATAAGCAGATAATCGAGCAGAAACTAGAAGCTATGCCGATTTTGGGGTTGACTGGGAACTCTGTTCCGAGAAACAAGCGGCAATAAAAATTGTGCTTAGAATGTGACCGCAGCTCGAAATGTTTATAACGGAGCCTAGACGTAATATGTCATTGGTTTAACCCGGCTCAATGCTATCGAATTTGATAGAAATCGTCGAGAAATAAGTTTTATCCAATCACTCTGATATTCGAAATTTGAAAAGTTCATTAGATGACAACGAAATATTCCCAATGATTTTTTTCACATATTTTAAAAAATATAGGTACTTCATTCTGAATGAAAAACCTAGCATGACTTTTCATTGATGTTTTTTTTATTATTTTAAGACACCACGCATCGCCTCTGTAGACCATCCAGTCTGATAATTTTCGAATAGTCCACAAAAATGGTTCTCACTCTCATGAATCCCGTGAGGGTGACTGTGATGAGAAGATTATTTCAATATATTGGTCATACTTACAAACTTCTCAGGTGAATTAAATGACTGAAAGCTGCTTCATCAATTCGCTGAATTCTATTTTCCATCAGAGATAGTTGACGGAGAGATATTTTCGGGAATGTGGAAGATTTGATATAAGTTATTTGATTGTTTTGAAGATATCTGAAAAAACATTGATCTTTTATAGATAAATGACGTCAGAGTTATTTTGACAGCGATAAAAAAGGTGCGTGGTTTTTTAACGCGATAAATCAACTCCTGTAGAAATAAACCCATTTAAATATGATGTCTGAGTCAGTTTGGCAGCGATAAAAAAGGATGCACATTTTTATCGCGATAAAAATGTCTGTTCTTCAAAAACAGACTTCATCTAGTAAGCGGTCCCTTCAATTTCTGTCATGACAGCACTGATTGTTCAGTATTGTTGCCACAATATGAATCGTTTTGGGAAAGTTTTATCAGAACAGATTACGAAAAACGTTATTATAATTATGTTGTTGACAACGGCTCAACTGTTTCAATCAGGGTGATTATTATTGTGGTCTATTTATATACAGGGTGTCCCAGAATAAAGGGGACATACTCCGAGTTTAGAATCCTCACTTCATTTTAAGGATGAAAGTTCCAATAAACATATACCCTAAAATGAGTATGAAGCGAGCTACAGGGTGTTGAAAGTGACCCAAAAAAATATATTTCCGGAATAACTCCATAACGGCTAAATTTTTCCTAATGAAAATTAGTATTTCACTTGACAGCATTCAGTTTCATATTTCAAGGCAAAGCATGTGTTTGTAACTCTGACAGGGGCGTACAGCAGGTGGGTACCCCTATTCGCCCCTCCCCAATTTTCACGCCACTGGATTAATATCGATTTCGTATTCTTTTTCTCAATCCCCAATATTTTCTATACAAAAGAGGAATACGTTTCGTTTCGCAAATATCAACGGTTTTCGAGTTATTTGGAGTTGAATGAGTGGGTGCGTATATGTGATACGGATACTCATTAGTGATTATTTTGTTAGTGGATATGTAAGTTTTAAATATCGGAAATTTTTGTGAACAAAATCCCTCGTAAATGCCAACAATTTTCGAAATATCATTGCAAGGTATGAAATATTTTGGTTATAATGGTATAAATCGTTACCTTCACATTCCTTTCAAAAATAGTGAAGACTTTGATAAGCCGGAAACTAATTCAACTTCAAATATTTCGAAAACCGTTGATATTTGTGAAACGAAATGTATTCGTTTTTTGTATAGGAAATATCGGGAATTAAGAAAAAGAAGACGAAATCGATAATAATCCAGTGGCGTGAAAGTTAGGGAGGGGCAAGTAGGGGTACGCCCCTGTTTAGAGTTACAAACACATGATTTGCCTTGAAATATGAAACTGAATGCTGTTAAGTGAAATACCAAATTTCATTATGAAAAGTTAAGCCGTTATGGAGTTATTCTGGAAAATATATTTTTTTGTGTCACTTTCAACACCCTGTAAGTCAGTTTTTCTCGTGAAATTACTGATTGACAAAATTATTTCGTTGAAGAAAGAAACTTATCCGATAAACAAAAAGCTCTTGTGCTTTTACTGTTGACAATTTAACTCATGTATGAAAAATCGCATATGCCACAGTGCAATTGTCACTTTGACATCGACAAAAATAGCTGCACCTTTCACAGCAACAAATGTACTAGTGATTTTTTCACTTATTCATTTGTATATCAATTATGGCGGTGTTGGTTGCCAAAATAAATAGTTTGACATTGATATCTTTCTAAATTTCTCATTCGTTAAATTGTCCTGCCGAATTACACTCGATGTTCGTATTGATGCCAATGTCGGCTAGTGCTAGCTTGGAGTGCACGCCGGCCACCCGAGGTGGTGCTGTATGTTTTCCGGGTTTTCCTGCAGCTGAAAAGTGAATACGCCACCAAAAATCAGTAAGTCGCCCCGGAGCGCCACGGCAGATAATAATAATAGCCGTCCTCTACCCGCACAGGCCATGCCTTTGGGTACACTCTACGAGTGTTTATGAGGGAGTATTATTATTATTATTATTATTATTATTATTATTACTATTATTATTATTATTATATCGAGTAAATTTGTGTTGTTCAAATTCTAAACTGTTTGCTTTAGCAATTTGACTTAACCGATAAACCTCTCGTGCAATTAAAAGTGATAATTCAACTAATTTATAAAATCCTCCATAAGAAACGTTAGTTTTGGCAGTTTGATATCGGATATATAGGAACGTTTGTTGCAAGTGGATTGCAAGTGGATAAACTTTAATTTACCTTCACCACGGCAACAATTCTTAATTGTCGTATGACTTTGTTGAAGTCGCACGCTGTACCATAGGAAGCGGTGCTTTCAACAAAGCCACGCAACTGTCAGAAAAAATTCCTACTTTTTGTTACAAAATGTTGTTTTTGACTCAAAATGAGCAATAACTGTAGATTTGGTTCGATAATTGATTTATTTGATTCGTTAAATTATCCCACTGAATGCCACTCGAGGTTTTGTTTTCATCGTTTAAACTTTAATTTTGTTCCACTAAAACTTGGTAGCTAGTAATATGTGACTCGAGAAAATAACATTCGGTGTTTGTGATTTTATTATGTTAGTTGCTCTCGTCAATTACCAAAGCAACCAAGTTTTCGTGTAAAATGAATGTTTATCCGATAAAATAAAATCTCTTGTGGTATTACCCTCTTTAAAAATGTTTCTCAGTTTCTCAAACCAGACCTCGTCAAAGCAGCAAAGGGTGGTCGACAGCTTGGCGGTCTAAGGCGCAGGCCGTTCGAAACTTCAGCGTAGCGATAGTCGGTTCGAGCCCGATGTAGGTAGGAGGAATTTTTTCTCAAGCACTCAATATCGGAATCGACAGACGACCACAGGCCTTGTTGGAACAAGTTTATTGTGTGTTGTCTAGATGCCAATCTCGTCTAGTGCTAGCTTGGAGTGCACACCGACCACTCGAGGTGGTGCTGTAGGTTTTCCGGGTTTTCTTGCAGCTGCAAAGTGATGACACCACCAAAAATCAGTAAGTCGCCCCGAAGCGCCCCGGTAAATGATAATATAGTAGCCTTCCTCTACACGCACAGGCTATGCCTTTGGGTACACTCTACGAGTGTTTATGAGGGAGTATTATTATTATTATTATCTAGTACGGGTCCGTTACTTTAATTTTTGGCCAGCTATATGATTGTTAAGTATTGTTGACTCAATGAGAGTAGTTTTGGAAAGTTTCGTCTGAAGAAATCACAAAAAAAATTATAGCCATTGTGTTTTTAATAACTTCTCCTTCAAATAATCGTTCCAATAAAGGTGATTATTATTGTCGAGTCATTTTGACAGCGATAAAAATGGCTGTTTTTCCTCAAAATAAGACTTCATCTAGTTAAGAGCCGTCCTTCAGTTTCTGTCATGACAGTAATGGTTCGGTATTGTTGACAAAATATGAATTTTTTTCTTTATTGGATAAATTTCTTTCAACTCAAAATTTTTCCGTCATTACTTTCACTCGAAAAACTGACATTGGACAAAATTACTCGATCTACGGTATCGCAATTTTTTATGTCAGTTTTTGCTTTGAAATTACTGATTAGCAAAATTATTTCTTCGAAGAAAGAAATTCACCTGATAAAAAAAAGCTTTTGTGTTTTAACTGTTGATAAGATTCAACTATAGACCAGTGCTGATGCATTTTTGAGATAAAAAAAATTATTAAACCATTATTAAACTGGAAGAGATGCAAAATATTGTTCGAATGACGGGAAAAATGAATTGGAGTCGACAAAATGGAGAAGGGTGGAACGGGGTGAACTTTTAGGGGTTAAAAGTGGTATATCACGGTTTTTCGTGATTTTCAAAAAAGACCTACAACTTTTGTACTATTTTTTTCCACATAAAGTAAAATTTTCCGGGCAAATCGGAAAAACCAATTTTTCAGATTTAATTTTTGTTCTCGGGCAAAAATTAATATTTTTCCACAAAATTTGTTGGAAATATAACACCTGGAGAGATCGGTCTGAAAAAAAACTGCTAACACAACTTGGGAGGCAAGCCATGAGGTGGAAGTTTGGCTAGGAGTCCTTGGTGCCAAACGCGATTAAACGCCTTCGAGATATCTAGTGCAATGGCAAGAGTTTCACCACATTTTTCGATAGATCACCGGTTGATCTCTGATGCCGGAAGCCATATCGTCGATCATTGATAAGTCCTAAGCGATCTAGATATTTCATGAGCTCGATGTTGATAGCTTTCTCCATGACCTTCGAGATAACAGATAGTAGTGCGATGGGCCTGTAGGTAGGGTCTTTTTCCCTTTTTTGGGAAGTGGTTTTACCTTTGCAATTTTCCAGTTGGACTGAAATACTCCCAAATTATAAAAGAGGTTGAATAACTTGCAAAGAACTGATGTTAGTTAGGGGCACATTTTTTCCAGATCCACTAGCTTTGTTGGTGTCAAGACCCAGCAACCTGCATCTGATGGTGCGCTGGCGAAAGATAATTTCAGGCATATGACTGTAAATGGAAATAATGTTCTGGAGTTGTTTGCCCGATGAATCTAGCGTAGAATTTACAGCAAACATGTTTGCAAAGATATCGGCTTTCTCCTGAACGTTTGTTGCTAGTGTTCTATCTTCCTTGGTTAGGGGTGGAAATGAGCTGGAAGTGAAATAACCAAAAAGAGCGGGACCCGTTAGCTTTGATCGTATCTTTATGTTGTAAGCCTCTTCCGAAGATTCGATTGTCTCCTTGCAGATGTTTCTTGCTTCAACATATTCCGATCCAGTCTCAGTACCCTGATTTTTCAACCGTCTGCGGTATGCTGCCTGCTTGAGGGCGACTGCTGTGGAGCAGTTTCTGCTAAACCAGGGTTAATCAAATAATGTTCCGTTTGACGTGTTAGGTATACAGGGTGTAACCTAAGTACGTTAAAATATTCAAGTGTTGTATTCCTGAGACAATTTTAAGAAAAAAAAATCTATATAAACTTGTGTCCGGAAATTCTTAGTTTCGGACATACAGGGTGTTGAAATTGAATTTTTTTTTTCGCTTTTTGAAAATAACTTTTGCAAGAAATAAGTTATTTGCACGAAATTTGGTATCCGGTTTTTTTTTGCGTGGAAAATAATAATTTCTCATCAATTTTTATGTAACATCCAGAGGGCGCTGCGTACGCTGTCATTATTCATTTCAAATTGCCCTAACATTTTTGACAGTAAACTTTTAGTACTTTTCATGAAAAAACCTCATTCCCACACCTTTTCCAAGTAAAAAAGGTATACTTTCTCAACAATGCTGGAGGTGATCGTTTTCGAGATATTTATAATTTTCTATATTGATGCATGTTACTTAGCTCCTAGGGCGCTAATTGAAGTTGCTGAGAACATTCCAAAAACTAAGTATGTGGTAGATCTCGTCAAAATAAACAACTTTTTTCCTATAAAATGTTTATCGGAAAATGATTCGTTTTCGAGATACAGATTGTTGAAATTTTTCTAAGCAACTTCACTTAGCGCCCTAAGAGCTAAGTAACATGTATCGGTATAGAAAATTGTAAATATCTCGAAAAAGATCACCTCCAGCGTTGTTGAGGAAGTATACCTTTTTTAATTGGAAAAGGTGTGGGAATAAGATTTTTTCATGAAAAGTACCAAAAGTTTACTGTCAAAAATGTTGGGGCAATTTCAAATAAATAATGACAGTGTACGCAGCGCCCTCTAGATGTTACATGAAAAATAATACGAAAGTATGATTTCCCATGTCAAAAAAACCCGGGTACCAAATTTCGTGCAAATAACCTAATTTTTGCAAAAGTTATTTTTGAAAAGCGTACAAAACAATTCAATTTCAACGCCCTGTATGTCCGAAATGAAGCATTTCCGCACACAAGTTTATTTAAACTTTTTTCTTAAAATTGTCTCAGGAATACGACACATGAATATTTTAACGTACTTAGGTTACACCCTGTATATGTTTGCATCTCCGGCATCTCAAAAATTGCCTTGGAGCATTGTGTTGGATCTCTAAGAGAGAAACACACTCTTTTCCATGGAAATGCTTAGAATAACATGCTGAGACCATCCCAGTCATCTGAATTATAGTTCCATAATGGACGAGACAGACTTGAGTTACTCGATGGTATAGAAAAAGAGCAAAGAGAAACGATGAGGTTGTGGTCGGAGTTCCCCTGTGGAGCACAAATTTTTATACTGTATGGAGTAGGATTGGTGGTGAGAAAAAGATCAAGTAAAATGGCACACTGGTTGTTGACATTGTTGTAACCTTCTCCTTATTGGGAAATTGGGAGATCTGTGAACGTTACTCAGATGATAGTATTTATAGTGGTTACAAAATGATAGATGGAAAATGCATTTCCCCGTAGGCGTTTATTAGACACTTCCAAAAGTTTTCAACAAGTTGTTACAGAAAATACGTTGTTATTATGTCGAAGTTTTCTTACTAACTAAATAAAGTGAGTTTTTGCTAAAAGATCACAAATTATGGAAAAAAGGTTTGATATAAAACTAGCATGAGAATAAAATGATAAAATGCATTACATATGGCCAATATAATCGACAACTCTATACTGGTTTCCTATTCTGAACAAAGAACAAGAAATTTGCCTAGATGAATTGGATGTGCATAAAACAAGTTACTGTACAAGTTACGTATCAAATGAAGATTCTTGAGCTTTATAAGTTTCGTGGTTGATAAGAAAAGGAGTTTCATATGTTTACTGAGAAAAACAAGTATTGATAATATAACCTTGCATTGACTAATTAAAATGAAACGTAATAATTATTCTAGAAACAATATACAGTTTGGAATTACAACAAAGTAAAAATATAGGTTGGTTTAATAGGCAAAAATATAGGGTGGATTACAACAACATCAGTAATGCCTGTGGGTAGCTCGTTCAGTTGCTCCAGACCACACGTGAAAGCGAAAATTTGAGTCATGTGTAACACAGTCACAGCCATCATTATTTCGAGTCTCATATTATGCAATTCAATATACATTCATCTGTCACCCTATGCTCGTATTCAGTGTTATCTATTATGGTATATGAATGAAGATTTCAACGATAGTACAAAAAGACTTGAATTACAAGTTATGCTTGTAAAAAGCACTTAAATTTGAAACATAAATATCATGTTCGAGAACGCAGTGAGAACCAGGTGAACTGTAAACGGTTAAGGTTCTTCGACTGGTGAATTGTATCCGAATTTTTTTTGTTGATCACAGTTCAGGAAAAATGAAAACTGAATAATTCCTTGGTATTGACATCTTACATTGGTATTATATCGAACAAACGATCATATAAAAAATAATCATTTGGTTGTTAACAACTGTCCCACGATAAAAATGAAAATTCTGAAGAATTACCTACCTATGAATTATGTTGATATTATTAATCCATACCGAAATACAGAAATGTTTCAAATACCTACATAGTAAATGCATAATGGAGGACTATTTTATATAATTTCAGACCAATTTTACCTGTAAATATTAAAAGCATATCATATAAGTGTTCAACCAAAAATGTGTTCTCACACAATTGCAAGGTCTTCAGTCAGTAGAACAAATAAAATATTTGGTATTTCTAAAGATTGACAGATTAAATACTCACAGAATATTAAGATTTCTCATGGGTTCCAATACAGGGCGCTCTATGCCAGATAATTTATTCCCTCTTAAATCTCTGAAATGAAAAACATGATTTATTTTAATATAACTAAAACTAAACATTGTCGATGCAGGGTGAATTTTTTTCTGAAAGAATTCTTCACTTGAATATGCAATATCCACTCATGTGAAATTCTCCTAATTGATGAGGAAGACAAGTGGTATTCGTTTAAGTGTAATCTACCATACCGGCTGACCACGAGGTGAGGTACGCCCCCCAATTTTTCTATAGTTTTGAAGATACAGATTTTAAATTTAGTGTGTCGCTGTAGTACTTGAATACGCATATTTTGAAGCCTCGACCTATTATTCACCACTGCCGGTTCAACCGGAAGTGACCCAAAATTTTTTTTTCAAATGACACCCTGTACATATTTTTTCATTATCCGAAAGAACACGCAATTTGTGATAACACTGTTCTTCAAAATTGAAAATCGGCTGGAAAACTGAGTTTCTCGTGTAATTGCAGCTCCCACATAATCCAACAATTATCAGATATTTCCTAAAAACGGATTAGTACCCATAAAGAAATGCTTACAACTGCTATTTCTCAAATGGCAGCATGTTCTTTTCACTGCGTCATGATGAAAAATGATTAATTATCAGATTACTCGTGTGAAAAATTTTGAACAATTCCGAAAGAAATCGCAAATAAAAGATGTTTTATCATGAGTGTTCTCACAATTAGAAATTCTTCAACAAAGGCTGCCATGAACATAAAACATCGAAACAAAAAGCAGCATTGTTTAATTAAGTTTTCCGACGACCGTTCATTTACGATGTATTTTAACTCACTCAAAATCGTTGATTAATGACCCCTGTTAAAGAATTATTTTCTATTAATCAACGATTTACTTACCCAACGTACATTGCTCCAATACATATTATACTTATTAGTGGCCTGTGGCGTAGGCAACCATATACTTACCCGCTACATTTATTTTGAAATCAAGTAGCTGTGTTAGTACTATCTGTCATTATTTATTTCATTGTTGTATTTTCTTAAAATTCATTAAGTTTCAATGGTTGTACAATTTCTAATATCAATATTTATAATAATAAAAGTGAAAATTAAAAGTAAGATATTTTTATTTTTGAAAAGTATGGTCGACGGAAAAGTTGTGTAAAAAAAATATTCAGAAAACATTCAATATACCAGTTGTCAGTAACGTTATTAGGTAGTCACGCAGCCGGCTGGTGAAATGCTCGTGTGAGACTTGAGGTGATTGCGAAGTCGAGGGTTCAAGACCCAAATGGAATCAAATTTGGAAAATTACGGTCAACGGAAAAGTTTCGTAACGAATTCGTGAATTAAAATGGCGATTAACAATTTCGAACATTAACGCGCTCGCTCCGCTCACGCGTTAAATTATCTCAATTGTTAATCGCCCTTATTAATACACTTGTTCGTTAAATAACCATTTCCGTCGACCGTTCATTTATGATGTATTTTAACGCACTAAAAATCGTTGATTAATGACCCCTGTTAATAAATGATTTTCTATTATTCAACGATTTGCTTATATGCAACCCAACATACATTGCTCTAATACATTTTACATTGGTTAGTACTATCTGTCATCATTTATTTGTCAATTCTGAAATAATATTTCAGAGACTCTTCAATACACCAGTAGTTGTCACATAAAATCAAATAAGTCTCGTGGTGTAATGGTAAATTCGGTCAAACAGCCGAGAGGAGATACTGAGGTTGATAGTTCAAACCCACACGAAGGCAATTTTTTTTTTGTTTTTTTTTTATTTCAATTTGAAAAAATAAAATGAATCAACAAGGAAAATTAAACTATCTTTGAGTTGATATAAATAGGAAATAGTGATTGTTTTTTATCGTATCGTTGAATAAATAAACATTGAAAGTAAGATATACCTATTTTTGAAAACTACGGGGGACGGAAAAGTTTTGTAACAAACTCGTGAATTAAAATGGCGATTAACAATCTCACGCGTTAAATATCCCGATTGTTAATCGCCCTTATTAATACACTTGTTCGTTAAAAACTAATAACAAACTTTGACATCGTTAAAATAATATGAGCATTTGTGTATTGCTTTTTTAATTATATTAGGATCACTCATCATGAAACCTGATTGTATCTTCGTTTCCTTTAAGAATTCTCCAAAACTTTTCACACGAATAAACTGATAATTTATAATTTATCATGACAAATTGAAAAGCACAAGTTGCCATTTAGGAAATGGCAGTTGTGAGCGTTTCTTTATGAACACCATTCGGTTTTTAGGTAATTTTTGATAATTGTTGGAATATATGGGAGCTGAAATTACATGAGAACCTCAGTTTTCAACTGTATCGCACTTCGAATCAACAGTATCTTCGCCATTTTCAACCGATTTTAAATTTTGAAGAACAGTGTTATCACAAATTGCGTGCTCTTTCGGATAGTGAAAAAATATGAACAGAGTGTCATTTGAAAAAAGGTTTGGGGTCACTTCCGATCAAACCGGAAGTGGTAAATTTTCAGTAGAGGGGCCAAAAAAGGCGTATTCAAGTACTATAGCGACATACCAAATTTGATATATGTATCTTCAAAACTGTAAAAAAATTGGGGGGCGTACTTCACCTCGTGGTCACCCGGTATACTGATAGTTTACATCGATTCAATGCAAGAATATAAAAGAATTATTTTATTTTTTTAAAGATTAGTAGTTACTTATTTTCTGTTGGACTTGTTTATTGAATGTCATCAACACTTATATAGATTTCTTTGAACATGCCAAGAAACAAACTTCCGCCACAAAATCAAACTTTCAATGGATAGTAACATGTTTTCCCTTCTTTCCTTTTTTTAAGTGTTTTCCCTTTTTTCCTTTTTTTAAAGTGTTTTCTCTTCCTTTTGCTATACATCTGATTTTTGTCAGACAAATATCAAAAGACCCCGCACTTCTCTTATAGAAAATGGCCTTTGATTGAATTTTTTGAAATTTTAGTTGTGAAGTTGTTGTAGTACTTGACCACTATCAAAAGTGTCCATGGGCCCAACACGATCCTATGACTAGTTTTCGAGATATAGGGTGTTGAAGTTGAAAGTGGCCATTTTTATTTAATTATTTTTTCAAGCAATTAGAACATTCAATAATCTCTTTCTTCTACCGCTTATTATTCACATCATCAGAAACAATATTCTGAATCTTAAATAAAGCCAGTTTTTGAATTATCTACAGTGTAATCTTCAAACAAATATGAGCTTATAGATTAACATCATTTTATTTTTCAGTTAACGTGTATCAGAGTATAAGGAACAAACCTTAATCGAAAATAATTTATGACTTCCAAACTCATACTGGGCGATTAATTTTTTTTTCAGCATAATTGGCTCAGAATTTTTTAATCACCCTGTATATTATAATACGAATACCATTCAAATGAAGACTTATTCTGAATCTGTAACAATTTGAGGGAATCTACCTGGTGATTCAATGAAAATGAGCAAAATAAAATGCCAAAATATAAATACTGAAGTTTTCTTTGATATTTTTTTTAAATTTTCCTGACAAATGTTCTGTGAGCGGGCTTGAAAAATATTAAAGGGGATCATTCGCCGAATTTGATATCCACCCAGAAAAAGGCATTCAAAACCATGTTCATCCCATAAACCCTGCGTTCGAATGAAATATACAGGGTATCCTAGAATAAAGAGGACAAACTCCGAGGGTAGAATCCTCACTTCATTTTAAGGCTGAAGGTTCCAATAAACATATACCCTAAAACGAGTAAAAATATAACAATCAATAGGTTGAGGAATGGATGCTATTGCTTGTTCTCAATTAACTATCAAGACACGTTTTCTTATAATCATGAGTCATCTTAATGCTATTAATTGAAGAAAAAATAATTGGTTGAATATTTTTGTAAGATTTGCGTTTTGGTAAAAATTTTTTCCTAGAAAAAAGGGCCACACTAAACTTGAAAAAGCCTCAGTGTGATAAACTGATTTTAAGTTGTTTATTCATAGCCTATTTTTGTCGGTTTGATAATTCTTTGATAAAATAATTCATTCTCTTATATATATATATATATATATATATATATATATATATATATATATATATATATATATGTGATGAAACTCAAATTCAACGATAAAAATACTTTTTCAAAATACTCAACGTTTTCTAGAAAAATATTTTTCAATAATATTGTTGAAAATTGTTATTCAGAATAAACAGACATGTATTACTTTATGGTTCATAGCCGTATTATATTATACAGTGCAGTGCGGCTTTTAATAGTCCCCCCTGTTAACTTTTGAACGGTTTTTTCCCAATTTCGCTTTACATGGCTTTCAAAATTTTCAATTTTATGTGCCCCTGGCGCCATCTGTCGAGTAATTGCAATGCTTCTTCTTTCAAAAAGTAGTATCGGTAATACCTTTCAAAATATTTTTGGTGTCATTGTTTCAGATCAAACCGTTCAGATGTATCGAGGTATGAGTATTATTCAGATCCACATTTATATTCAATATTCCGAATTTCAATTGCAAAACAAAATATTAACGGAATAAAAAAAAATAAATGGTTGTAAAGAAAATGGGATTCCCTTTTCAACGATGTGACACTTGACCCCCAATGCCATTTACAATGTTTGAGTTGATGTTCCCTCCCGCGCCGCCTATTGAGAAATTATCATATTTTTTATTTCAGAAAGTAGTATCGGTGAAACCCTCCAAGTATTTTTTTTTCATGATTTTACGTCGAACCGTTCAAGGGTTAACAGGGAGGACTATTAAAAGCCGTACTGTATGTATTTTAAGTCGATAATTCTTCAGGATAATTATATAAAAACCCGAATGGATGAAACTATTCTCGTCAAGTATTTCCGAAAAGAAAAAATTGGATATTTGGACCCGTAGATATTCGAGAAGAGAGAATAAGGAATTTCAAGAATAGTAGATATTAATTAGCGAACTTGGACACCAAAATAGTTTCTGAAACATATGTTACAACACTTTTTTGTGAAATTTTGAATGAACCCAAATTGAAAAAAATTCTACCAAATATAAAAATATTGTGGGAGTCATGAATTAGAGGAGTACGGGGGCGTAGAAGGGCCAAGGAATATTTGTTCATTTGATCTTCCGAAATTTTGAGTTTTATCTGAAAATTTCGACATTTTTCGACTTTTATGTTGTGTTTGTATTGTATAGGGTTTGGCGAAAGACTGGATTATCTAATCATTTTCACTATTCATTAATGGTCTTCCGTCAAGTAGTGTCGTCAATTCTTATTGTATTAATATAGCTTCATATTGAAGTGGACATAGTAGTTGGAATGCTTTTCTAGGGATCTGGAGATGGCGCTGGATACATACTTCAGTATCTATCTTAGGAATTCTCAACAAATGATGAAGATATTTTTCGATTCAATTGGGAAATAGCTTTCGTTGATGATTGGTTAGTACTATGAAACCAGTACGGTTTGAATTAAGAAATAAATCAAACTATGTAATTAAAAGGCATTGCAGAATTGTTCTTGTGAAAAACAAATATAATTCAAGGGTCGTAGGGGGCGGTAGTTGTTTTCTGTTGGATATTTCGACATTAAAGTCGAAATTTCACGATAAAGGTAAAAATTTCGAGAAAAAAGTCGAAATTTCGAGGTGAAAGTCGAAATTTCGAGATAAAAGTCTAAATTTCAAGATTAAAGTCGTAATTTAAGGACTAAAGTTGAAATGTCGGATTATATCAAGTAAACAAATAATCCTTGGCCCTTCTAGTCTTCCGTAGAGGAGCTATTATGTAAGGATATTTTCCGTAAACTCAGGTCCAGAACGCATTTTTCATTATCTATGTATTCACTAGATTAGTTCGCTAAAACTTTTCCATCAACAATCATACTCACAATTCATAGAGATTTCCCAGATTTGCGAAAGCTCCGTTGTGAATTATGGAAATATCGTTGTACATCATAGATCTGGAAGGTATGAGAATAATTTATCTATATATGGATTTTTTCTTACTCAAAACACTCACAGTGTATGTAATCTGTTGATTTTCGGAAATATTTCAGGTGGAAAGACCTTCAGGCGATTGTTGTCCAAATGCCTAAAACAAATATAATGTATTAGGGCAGATTCAATAAATCCGATTATTAAATCAAACGAAGATATTTTCTCAACATATATATATATATGGAACTAGTAAATAGTGGGGCTTTGCAGCAAAATCAAAGAGTACTACTTTAAAGTTTGTCCAAGCTTTCGGAAATTTAATAAATCATTTCCATCATCAGGGATACTCCAATTTGCATGTGTAAGTAATATAAAAAAATATATGTATTGTTAACTTACATCTTTGTTGAGATTGTGAGACGCGATGTTATTCAACAATAAGTGACACATTGTGCAAGATGAAAGTTGATATAAACATGTAAAATTGGTAGGATGTCTTAAAATTTTTTCATAAAATACGTTACATTTAAAATTGTTAAAATTTTTTTTTTTTTAATTTTGACCACACCAGGCCAAATGCTCTTGGTTAGGAGAAGACATACAGTTGACATGTCATACGACTCAGTCAGTGGTACCAATTTACAGTTACCAACCTATGTTAGAATCCGTAAATCCGATTTTTAATTGGTAAGGCGACACCTAGTGAGCTAGGATGAAACCTGAATTGAGTACATTTGGCATGTAACTGAATGTCTTTAGTAGAATCAAAATTTTTTGGACGAAAAGGAGTTAAGTTAAATGTATATAATTATTTTATATAAGAATTTTTAATGATTTACCAAATTTGAAAATTGCAAATAAATCAATTCTAACCATTAGAGCAATTCACTCTAAAGTTAAAGATAAACTTTCTCTATTCTCTCAAACGAATGTAATATATAGTATTCCGTGTCAATCGTGCAACAAAATGTATGTTGGTCAGACCTCAAGATCTCTAGGCTCCCGAATCGTTTCACATAAAAGTGACTGTAGATTACATCCAGAACGATGTGCGTTAGCTGAACATGTCAACAAGTTTGATCACCATATGAATTACGATGCCACGAAGGTCTTAGCTAGTGAATCGCATCTATCCAAAAGGACCTTTCTTGAAATGGCCTTTATAGCAGAAAATAGTAATTGCATAAATAAAAAAACAGATATCAATCATCTGAGTGAAATTTATTCCTACCTTTTGACGTTGGATAAGAATCCATCACCCATTAACAATGAAAATTGATTAACAAATATTTTATGACCTTGATAAATAATTATATACATTTAACTTAACTCCTTTTCGTCCAAAAAATTTTGATTCTACTAAAGACATTTAGTTACATGCCAAATGTACTCAATTCAGGTTTCATCCTAGCTCACTAGGTGTCGCCTTACCAATTAAAAATCGGATTTACGGATTCTATTATAGGTTGGTAACTGTAAATTGGTACCACTGACTGAGTCGTATGACATGTCAACTGTCTGTCTTCTCCTAACCAAGAGCATTTGGCCTGGTGTGGTCAAAATTAAAAAAAAAAAAAAATTTTAACAATTTTAAATGTAACGTATTTTATGAAAAAATTTTAAGACATCCTACCAATTTTACATGTTTATATCAACTTTCATCTTGCACAATGTGTCACTTATTGTTGAATAACATCGCGTCTCACAATCTCAACAAAGATGTAAGTTAACAATACATATATTTTTTTTATATTACTTACACATGCAAATTGTAGTATCCCTGATGATGGAAATGATTTATTAAATTTCCGAAAGCTTGGACAAACTTTAAAGTAGTACTCTTTGATTTTGCTGCAAAGCCCCACTATTTACTAGTTCCATACCTAACTAGTCAGCAACGACTACCCTTCCTCTACTCTACAGGCATGGGGTTCTACCAATCCATCGCTACAACTTTTGGTGACAGAGCAGTTCAAGAATTGAAACTTTGGTCTGAGACAAAGATGAAATTGGCTAAGGAAATTAACAGAAGAATATTCCTTCTACAATGCAGAAAACAGAACGTCCTTCCTCCCCACATAACGGCTTCGACAAGACCAATAAAAAACCTACTATTAAGACATGAAGCACACACTAACATCAAAGAACAAAATTACAGGTTAGGGGTGAAACTTATAAATATTGAAATTGCCTCCAATCATAAACTTATCTCTAAATTGAAATCTTCTTTAACGTCACTGGGTGGTAATATAATTGCTCTTACCAATGAACTAACCTTTCAAAATTTTACTAGTAAGCAGTTACGGGCTTACAATAAACTGTTCCATAGAGTCAAATTTAAAAATATTAGTAAATTGAACAATTTAAAAATTCAAAATACCAATTTAAAAGTCAAATCCAACCATAAATGGTTAAAAAATATTTCAAATGTAACGATTCCGGAAGATATTTCCTCTTTTCTGGCCTTAGGCCCAAAATTTTGCATTGAACCTTTAATAGGTAAAGATATTCCCATCAAGAATATCTTAGCGGATGTAGATTGCATTACATCCACTATCCCAGACCCCATACAAAGAAGCATCCTTGTAGCAAGGGCTACTAACATCATCACAAATCACATTCATAATCCTCCTCAACAATCTTCTCTTTTTCGAAATTTGTTCTTTAATTCCAAACGTTTTCTAAAAGATAATCCAAATTTAATTCTCACTCTTTCAGATAAAGGCAACGTAACAGTAGTAATGGAAAAACTACAATATTTACAATTATCAAAAGACATTATATCCAATAACTCTTCATATGTACAATTAAATAAAGATCCTACGAATTCTATTCAAAGGAAAGCTAACATTTTAATTAAACAGTTAAATGACTCAAACCAAATCAATGTTGTGATGAAAAAGAAGCTGACATGCTACAATGGTACTTCCCCAAGGTTTTATGCTTTACCCAAGATACATAAACCAACACTTTCAGTAAGACCAATCGTGGCTTCGATAGGATCACCTACAGAAGCAATTGCTGCCTTCCTAACAAATATCTTGACTAAAGCTTATAACCTAGACAATGACTATTACATAAAAGATTCGTTTGAAGTAAATATTCAATTTAATAACACTTTGTTGCCTCCAAACTATGTTCTGGCAAGTTTGGATGTGGTATCCTTATTCAGCAATGTCTATGTGGAGACCTGCATAAGAGCAATCCACAAACAATGGGACAATATTAGTTCACATTGCAGTATTTCTGAAGAAAATTTTATAAATCTTTTACAATTTTTATTTGATAATACATATTTCTCCTTTGATAATAAATTTTACAAACAAACTTTTGGAACCCCCATGGGTGCATCAATTTCTCCAATTTTGGCTGCTTATGTAATGGATGATTTGTTAGACACAGTATTACCAGTTTTGTCCTTCAGACCCCATTTTATTAAAAAATATGTTGATGATATTATCCTGGCTTTACCAATTGACTGTACTGAAGAGATTCTCGACACCTTCAACAGTTATGATCCTTTCATCCAGTTCACTATGGAAACTGAAGATGCTGATTTCTCCGTTCCATTCCTTGACACAAGGTTCATACGGTCATCAGAAAACAAAATTCTGATAGACTGGTACAGAAAACCATGTAGCTCAGGAAGATGCATAAACTATTGGTCTTACCACAAGCATTCAATGAAAGTGAATCTAGTAAAACAAATGAAAGATAGAGTGTTGAAAATCTCTGACAATCAATTTCACAAAAAAAATCTTGATATTCTTTTAAATTTATTTCTTGAAAATTCTTACCCAGTTAGCATGATCAAAAATATTTTGTTTAATTCTTCATCCGCTTTTGATATAAGTAATCAAACGATTGCACGATTGAATAACAATGATAATAATAGTATTAGTAATAATAATAATAGTAACATTAATAACATTGAAAATAATATTGCACCATTAATTTTTTTCTACAGTTCTTTACCCTACATAAAGGAAATCTCTCCCAAACTTTCCAGAATTTTTAATGATTTACCAAATTTGAAAATTGCAAATAAATCAATTCTAACCATTAGAGCAATTCACTCTAAAGTTAAAGATAAACTTTCTCTATTCTCTCAAACGAATGTAATATATAGTATTCCGTGTCAATCGTGCAACAAAATGTATGTTGGTCAGACTTCGAGATCTCTAGGCTCCCGAATCGTTTCACATAAAAGTGACTGTAGATTACATCCAGAACGATGTGCGTTAGCTGAACATGTCAACAAGTTTGATCACCATATGAATTACGATGCCACGAAGGTCTTAGCTAGTGAATCGCATCTATCCAAAAGGACCTTTCTTGAAATGGCCTTTATAGCAGAAAATAGTAATTGCATAAATAAAAAAACAGATATCAATCATCTGAGTGAAATTTATTCCTACCTTTTGACGTTGGATAAGAATCCATCACCCATTAACAATGAAAATTGATTAACAAATATTTTATGACCTTGATAAATAATTATATACATTTAACTTAACTCCTTTTCGTCCAAAAAATTTTGATTCTACTAAAGACATTTAGTTACATGCCAAATGTACTCAATTCAGGTTTCATCCTAGCTCACTAGGTGTCGCCTTACCAATTAAAAATCGGATTTACGGATTCCAACATAGGTTGGTAACTGTAAATTGGTACCACTGACTGAGTCGTATGACATGTCAACTGTCTGTCTTCTCCTAACCAAGAGCATTTGGCCTGGTGTGGTTAAAATAAAAAAAAATAAAAAAATTTTAACAATTTTAAATGTAACGTATTTTATGAAAAAATTTTAAGACATCCTACCAATTTTACATGTTTATATCAACTTTCATCTTGCACAATGTGTCACTTATTGTTGAATAACATCGCGTCTCACAATCTCAACAAAGATGTAAGTTAACAATACATATATTTTTTTTATATTACTTACACATGCAAATTGTAGTATCCCTGATGATGGAAATGATTTATTAAATTTCCGAAAGCTTGGACAAACTTTAAAGTAGTACTCTTTGATTTTGCTGCAAAGCCCCACTATTTACTAGTTCCATACCTAACTAGTCAGCAACGACTACCCTTCCTCTACTATATATATATATATATATATATATATAATAATATATAATATATAATATAATAATATATATATAAAAGTATGTACCATATGGGAAAAAAGTTTATTATTAGAGTATTAGAAAAAAGATTGTTGGGAAAAGTTTGTGCATGTCCGATAACCTATAAATCGATTTTAACACATGTCATGTGATCGCTGGTATGGAGGCAAATTCAAAAAATTACTATGAAAAGGCAAAAAGTGGGGTAAAATGGCAAGATATCAAAAAAAGTTATTGGAAAATTTTAATGACCGATACTACCCAGGTAGCACCTCATATTGGCTGAATATTATTTTCATATTGGGCAAATATGGATATATTGTAAATGTCAAAATACAATACTGATGGAACAAAGTAATTGAGGTGTATTGACAAAAAATTATTATTTGTCGTTATCTCACCTCACTTCTCCAAAATTAAAATAAGAAACATAGGAAACTATTGTGTACGCTATTGATTGAAAAACATGTTAATAATACCATTTATGCAAGAAGATATTAATTTTTGGATTGATAGTTTTGTTATATCATTTGCGTTGGTTATAGGTTACTAGATGAATTTTAATATTAATTATTTTAATCTCAAAAAGAAAGATCTACCGTAATATTTTCAAGGTTGTTGACGAAAGTTTTTTCGAAATCTAATAGTGTGTGGTATTAAATTAATCGTAATGATATAGACTTTTTTGTTATTTGAAAAAGAATAGTAATAATAATTTAAAAATTGACTTTCACCCAGCAGATGCATTCTAAACGAAAACCGTAAAGTTGTATTTTTTCCAATACTTTAGGACTAATATTAATAATTTGAACGTATTCATAGTCCTTTAGATTCAAAAATAAATAACAAAATTTCAAAAACTTCTGATTACAAAAAGTAATAATTGATACAATGATAGATGGTTGTAATCAGAATATCATATGTAGACAAAAAAAGTGAAAATATCCCGGGTCCCTGGTGTCTCATTAAAAAAATTAAAGTTTATATCACTTCCGATGAAACCGGAATTTGCGTGAAGCTGGGTCATTTGTCAAAATTGCAGTTTTATATATTATACAGGGTGACCCAGGGTTAAACCACCAAACGTTCAGTTTCGATTTTTCGGGTGAAAATAAAATGTTTTTTTTATATAGGCATGTGTCCCAACTTGCTTCGTTTTCGAGATACAGGGTGTCGAAGTTTTTGGAAAAAATCAGTTTTCTATTGATTACTCAAAAACCATTTGACTGATTTTATTAGCTAAACTTTGCCTCATTTATTCATCTTGGAAATGAGCATACATACATATAGTTACATATACTGTTATATTATTCCCTGTTGAATTCATTGGTGAATGAATGAAGACAATTGTTATTATAATTATTTTGATAAAAATGCTTATTTGCAGTAATCAAGGACTTAATTTAATGTATTTGAAATAAAATTATTCAATAAAAAACTATTTTTCTCTAAAAACTTCACACTCTGTATCACGAAAACGAAGCAAGTTGGGACACAGGCTGATGATATGGAAAAATAATCTTATTTTCGCCTAAAAAAAAACGACACTGAACGTTTGGCGGTTTTAACCTGGGTCAGCGTCAGCCTGTATACATCCTCCTAATTAAATTCCAATATTTTCAAAAACAAAAAAGTTATAGGGGCGAGTCACCTTCCGTGGACACCCGGTATACAAATAATATTGTACCAATATTGATAAATATTTTGCGGCCAATATTGCTTCCACAATATTTCACAAATATTATTTTTATAATGTCCAAGTATTATTGTACCCATATCCTTATATAATTTTGATTTTATCTCGCCCAATATTTTGAATATTTTGCAAGTATTTACATAATTCTTTACCGATATTATTCCTATGTAAGTGTGCTACAGCGATATTGTACCAATATCGCTTAACATTTTTAGGCTAGTATTGCTTTGAGAATATTACTCCAATATTATTTTTAAAATATTGGAGCAATATCGTCGAATGTTCCCATTTTTTTTCGCCAATATTGTTATTTGAATATATTGCCAATATTTCCACAATATTGTACCAACATTGTCGCAATATGAATGTGGTACTGGAAGTAGATAAAACTGTATTTTTTGACTCAGATTTATGCAGCTTCCGTTGTCACCGTAAGTGATATGAACTTTCGACCATTGAATAAAACACCCGGTATAATTTCACATTTTCTGTTTCCATATGACATTCTGAATACGACCATGTATCACTTATTACTTTTAGAAACCAAAATTTTATTTTATATTGAAATTTATTTTTCAACCTAGAGGGCTATGGATACTTTACGATTACGATTAAAATGCAACTGCTCTGTAAATTTCGAGATCTATTCTCCTCGGATCGTGTTAGGAATCGCACGTTAAAAGGTAAGACCTCGTTAATCCTTAGCTCGCATAAGTTTCGACTTTTGAGGGCTGTCGTTTCTAGGATGTCGACAGCAGATGATCTCTTCAATGGTTTCAGTTTCATTTATACAAAGTGTCTCAAAAAAGCGCAGGGACTCAGAAGTTAATATTTTTGAATGGGACACCCTGTATATAATTGCATGACTGGTTAGGGATGATCATGAGGAATCCAACAATATCAAGTTTGATGATGTTATTTCCAAAGACTACGGAGATATCGCCTTATCCATAAGACCAATGAGTGGGAGAGAGAAACTTTTTCTGGCGGGTTAATGAATTCTCTCTGACACTCATTGAGCTTATGAATGAAGTGATAGGCGATATCTCCGTAGTCTTTGGAGATAACAGCATCAAACTTGGTATTGTTGGATTCCTTATGATCTTCCCTAACCGGTCGTGTAATGATATACAAGGTGTCCTATTTGAAAAAATAACCTTCCAAGTCACTGCGCTTTTTTCAGACCATCTGTATAAATGAAACCTAAGCCATTAAAGAGATCCAATAAAACACTACAACCTATGTATTAATATTTTTTTTGTAAAATGTAAAATAAAGAAGTTATGGAAGTGACGAAAGACTTTTGGTCCTCACTGTATATGAACATATTCCGATGGAATTTTGACCAGTGATATTCCGAGACTTCCTGAATTGAAGTGAGCTAATTTTTCAGATTTCATTCTCCTATAACTTTCTCATTGATAAACGCATCTCAACGTTATTTCAACATCAACGATTTGAAAAATACGCAATTCCAGTGTTGTGTTCATTTTTTTTCCTAAAAAAAACCCTTTTGGTTTTTTACTTTGAAAAATATGAAGGATTGTAAGAAAGCGTTTAAGGGCCACATAGTTTTTTTTTCAATTTATCCGACTTCCAACACGGAATTTCCGACTATAAAGACGGAATTTTATTTTTCCGACATGAAAGTCGGAATTTTGAAGCTTAACTCGATATTTCAGTTCTTTTGCTTCATAAAAGTCCCACATTGTTAATCTTCTTCAGTGTGATGAAAGCTATTTTTGTGTACTGAGTATCAACTATCTGATTGAACGATAGTCGTTGCCGACCGATGTTTCACCCTTTTTACTCTAAAATACACACCGACATAGGCTTATTATGGCAAATACCTGTCAAAAAATAACTACTCCCCTGGCTAATACAACGACGGGTATTGCATTATATCTAACATGTACTTATGCAATGTCCCTCCTTGCAGAGGAGAAAATTACAAGTACCCCCTGCAACAAACTAACAGAATTTTGTTTTGATTCGTACAAATACACCACCTGAAGATTAGTTTATCTTATCAATGCAAGGGTAGGTCAACACAGACAGCTCTGAGGCCATCTGTTCCCTGTTCGAATCAACTCATCATTCCGACTATTTGGCTGCTCTGGTATCGCGCGATGGAACTGGCAAACATCTGACAGAAAACAACTACTTCCCTATTTAATACCACGACGGACATTGAACCACATCTAACAGATATTTTTGCAACGCTTAATGTACTTAAACAGTAGATTATCCTTCATTTGGCTGGGGAAGACCACTTGCAGATGCGTTTCGAGGTTCTTACCTCTCATCAGTGACGTAGGTCGGACAACATTAGAGTCGTCCTGCCCCAGCCCAATAAAGTATAATCCAGTAAAGTCAGTCGCAGTGCCACCCGCGGGGAAGATCCAAAAAGCACTCCCCGGTAGCAAAGAGTCCAGGAAGTGAACAGAGTTCAAGAATTTTTTGCCGGAGAGTATCAAATAAATGATATAGTAAAATCGACAATGTCGAAGTTCCCTTCTTTCCAAATATTTCCACCATGTGGAAAATATGAGGCAAACATCTGTCAGAAAACAACAACTTCTCTGGCTAATACCACGACGGACGTTGAACTACATCTGACAGAGACTTTAAAGTCGGAAAAGTAAAATTCCGACTTTAAAGTCAGAAATTCCGTGTTTGAAGTCGAAAAAATTGAAAAAAAAACTATGTGGCCAGTAGACGCTTTCGTAGGATTGGTCTTGAAAATGAAGATTCATTTATGAATTCTGTTATTCTAGTGGACTTTCTGAAAATCTACCTACCTATTGAGAAAAAAACAATTGCAGTCCATTGAAAAATTTACGTATTTCAAAGAGGCTTCCATTTTGAACGGAGCACACTGTATAATATTAAGACACAAGTTTGGTTTAGGACTCAAAATTAATTTTTTCTTCTCTTTCATTAAATCTCACCGTAAAAAAGATGCTTGGTTATTTCGAGACCTGAAATTATTCAACACATGTCGTTCCTTCAGATAAATTCAGTATCATCCTTTATTGAAAATTTCAGACTGTGTGAGGTAATATACGATTTGCATATTGATGCTGCAGCATTCTAATATCATACTCAGGAATAATCTCGGTTTACCGTTACCTTACTACGATATCCAATTACGAATTAGGTGTTGGAAACGTCCAACACCAGACCGACAATCTGGCAGAAGGAGATTAAGAATGAGTACACTGGTGGCTAGTTGTTATCTGATTTCACTTGATGCGCTTCCTAGGAAACATCAAAAACAGACTCAATATCAAAAAATTATCATTAGTATTTTTTCTTTCCCATTCATTCAGATTCATGAAATATATAATGAATATTTCCATCGTATATTGAAAATTCCATATGAAGCGGTACATTTTCAAATAATTGAAACAAAAATTTCACATCTCACTGTGACGTTATAATAACAAAATTATTAGTCGCACATATGGTGAGTTTCAAAAGTTTGCACAATTTGGGAAACTTTTTTATAATCGTTTTTTCAGAAAATTGTAGTTTTCATAAAAATTGCTGCATTGTGGAATACTTGTATTTAAATTTTCAAAATTCTAAATTTCCAAACGGTGTACAGGGGAGAACAAAAAATAGTATTTCGATAAAGTCCAAACTACCCATTCCAAATTTAAATATTGTTTTAAATATTCTTTCAATATTCTATAGCTTCTTCAATTAACTTTTTCAATAATGTCAAAAATGAGGGGAGTTTACACTTCAAATTGTTGTTCTCCCATGTAAACTCTTTGGAAAATTGGAATTTTGACAACTTATATGCAATTATTATTACCAATTATTACCACCAATTTTTATAAGGAAAAAAAAAATCTGAAAAATCGGTAATGAAAAGTTCCCGGATGGTGCAAATTTATGAAACTCACTGTATATAAACGCAATATCATTGAAGTGGTAGACTCTCATTTTGTTCATTTGTTAAGGCTCATTCACATTTGGAAAGTTCACTGGCGAAAAGTAGTTGCCGCCAGTAAACTTGCCAGTGTATCTCAAACGATAGGCCAACTTGCATGTCTCAACAAGTAGATGTCCACGTATAAACATGGTTATTTATTATATTCAGCAAGTTGCCGTGTAGATTTTTCAGTTGCAGACAGATGAGTTTTATTGATATATTAACCCTTTGCGGTCCTTTGTCGGGACAACCCCGACAGTAAAATTTTAACGTTCCGGTCCGATATCAGGTAGTAAGTCACTACTTTTTTGTTTATAAGTCGTGTTTTTGTTCTCTGCATGTTTTGAATGTACTGTTTTTCATTTCCTTCGTTGTGACAATCTTGGAATATTTGATCCGCAAAGGGTTAATAATACAATAGTGATATATTGAAGGATTGAATACAAATAATTTCAAAAATATGAAGTGGAATAGTGACCAGATTGTAATCTTATTGAATCTCTATGAAAAATATACGGTATTATGGGATATACGTTCAAAGGATCACATGAATCAATTGCAAAGGGGTACTGCTTTTGACAATCTACCTCAAGAATTGAAAAAAATATTGAAACATTGTTGGATATAATCTCCTATATGATTCTATTCAATTGTCGTATATTTTAAAAGTTGAACAGAAGCTCCTAAAGCGTTCCGACGCTTAATCCAGCTCCTCCATACTCGTTACATCATAAGTTTCTTTTGTTCCTCAAGAATACTCGTGTTTTCCACAATACCAGCTACAATAACTTTCACAGCAGCACGCACTATCGTACTCGGAGCCATTTTGAATGTTGGTAACTGAGCAAGTAAGCTATCCAATGTGTATACATTACAAACAAAATAGGTTTTTCCTAAGTGCGTGCGGAAAAGTAACTTTTCCGCAAGGTTTTTTTCTGAAAGTTGTACTTTTCCGTACGATTTTTACTTTTCCGTACGATTTTTACTTTTCCGCACGATTTTTTTATTGTTGAAAATGAGGATATTTAGGACTAACTAAATGATCTATGTAACTATTGTGTCTTATTAGTCATTTTGTAGCATTATTATAAAAACTTGTTTATTAAAAACCTTGTTTTTTCATAAATAAGATGGACAAAAACACTCGAGGGAAAATTTTGTACCTAACTCTTACGAAAAATGCCTTTTCCGCCCTTAACGGCTTGCCCGAACTCCGCTCCGCGTCGTTCGTGTAACTGCCGTTGCGTGCGGAAAAGTACTACTTTCCGCACTTGTTAGGTAAATAACTATACTAGCGGCAAATACTTTCCGCCAGTAAATAAGCCTACACGTTGAAACAACACACTGACAGAAAAATAGCTTTGTACAAATCTGTGCAAATTTTCTGTCGCTGCCTCCTCTACCACATAAGGAATTACGAATTCAGTGATTCGATTGATAATATACAGTGTGTCTCGATCTTCCGATCGTGAAATTTGCAGAATCGGTAGATACATCAAGAAAAAACAATATGATCTGAAAAGTGATTTTTACAGTCCAGCAGCGACAGAACCACGGACAGAGCAACTATATTGTAGGAGGTGAAATAGATCAAAAATATCTTCAGATTCATCTTCAGAACAACCATAATATTGTTGATCCACTTTGTTCCTGAAAAATGCAGTTCTCAAATATATATATTTTTTCCATCCTTCATGGAAACACCCAATTCAACTTCTTGAATTTTTTACATAAGATTGTAAAATTCGCAAAATCGATAGATACCCCGAAAATGTACAATCCTACGTAAAAAAACTATAAAAGTTATGGGAGTACTTCCATGAGAAGTGAGACGAATTTGGATTTTTCGGAACTGATTTTTTTTCATTATCGCTGGTTTCATCGCTTCTGGTGTGCAGTGTGAACTACTTGGGATGATTCCTTTGACGTCATATTGTACATTTGTGATGTATCTAAAAACTCTACAAATTTCACATTTCTATGTAAAAAGTTACAGGTGTGTTTCCATGAGAAGTGAGACATACTGTATATTTTCTGACTCGAAGAGAAGGTTTTAGGAACGCGAGGCACTGGAATAACCAAAGATTTTTGTTTTGATAATAATGCAGAAAAAATTCAAATCGATTTCTATAAAGTCAAATTCCTCGGGAAAGGACATGTCCCTTCTGAAATTATTCTTGGAAGAATAAATACTCCAAATATTTAATTACTCACAGATATCTCATATTTCCTAGATTAATGAACGCTTTTTCTTGTATCTCGATGATGTTGCAATGGGCTAAAATCCTGAAAAAAAAAATTCATCATTACTTGCGACAATGACAGTCTGGTCTTTGCACCACAAGCCTATCACTATTTTCTTCATATATGTATATCGGTATTTTCGATGCTTATGTTGTACCATGATCGATATAATATACATAAAAACAAATACAAATACAAGCTAATTTTGATATCGGAAAAAAACAATAAACATAAACATGTCGAAACGAACTGAAGTTACTGAAGGAATTCAAAGGTCTACAATATCTGGACCATGATCTATGTTTTCTGGTACCATCCGTTCAGCTGCATCAATTATTCCATTCAGGAGATGAGTGGATGGATATTTCAAATTCTGTTCGTATCTGGCCTAACCCAAAAACCATAAAACACTGGCCACATGAGCACATGTACCTATTCTTATGGAAAATGGCTTTCCGTGAATTTGTCCGAATTTTTGGTATGGTGTAGATCTGGATGCACTGATCAAAATTGTCCATTGCCAAAAACTCCAAAAATGGACAGTTTTCGAGATATGGCTCTATCAATGTATTTTTTTTTGCATTTTTTTAATTTTGACACATAATCAGTTCACTCTCATACTTAGGAAAAACCGAGTTTCAATGATTTCACTGCAGGAATCTATTGAAAAATAATTCTTTCTTCGTTTCAGATACTGCCATTTGAAGAAATTATTATACACTGCTCGTCACTGACGATGTAAGTGGACTATTATTTTCATATCAATAGTCCAGTTTTTGTAGAGACAAAAACTTCTGAATTGCTCAAGGTATCACATAATCACATATATTCAACACCGTTCGATAGGGGCACTAGAAAAATAATATTCGATACACACTATAGGAACTGAATCTGAGATACTTTTTTTTTAAATAGTTTCCAAAGAAATAGTGGTAAATGCAAAATGAGCATATAGAAAATCGTTTATAATGTAGGCTGACAGCATAAATACTCGTATCGGATGCAATTTGTTTATACCGAGTGTTAAATATCAATAGAAACAAGGGAATACATACCCAATAATCATTTCTAATCGCTAATCGAACCGTTAAGGCAAACGGATCCGTGAAAATGTCTAAATATTTGATATGATGTGGATTTCGATGCACTGATCAAGTGTCTATTGCTACAGACTACAAAAATGGGCAGTTTTCAAGATATGGCCGCTTAGCTCTTATACCCAACAAAAACGGAATACTATTGATTTCTGCGCAGGAATTGACTGAAAAACAGTTGTATTTCATTTCAGATACACCCATTTGGAGAAATTAGCATACACTGCTCGTCACTGGCGATGTAGTTGGGCTATTATTTTCAAGTTTTGTATTTCCGTGTTCGTAGAAACAAAAACTCTTGACTTGTTCTAGTTCTAACAAACATACTTATATCCAACACAATTTAATTGTGGCATTTGAAAAAATAATATGCGATACACACTCTAAATATGATTTGAATTTATTTTGAAATATTCTCCTCGCCATCAGGAAAATAGTGGAAAATGCAAAATGAGAAACTAGAAAATCGATGGATGTAGCCGTTACTATGTGGTAGGAGATCATCATGAAAAATGGGAAAAACATAGAAATTTACTTTTCCCATTTTTCAACTAGAAAATCGTATTTATAATGTACGCTGACGAGATGAATACTCGTATCGAATGCAGATTTTTTATACCGAGTGTTAAATATACGTACTGAAAAATCATTGCTAATTGTTAATTGAACCGATAACTGATGAGAGAATGTAGGCTTCCATGGCCGGAGTCAATATATTCAATGTTGTCTGGGCCTAGCGGCCAGATTTTTCTCAGCCGAAAGCCAATATGGACTTGAAAAACTGAGACCACCAGTGAGGAGTGATGTGGTCTCAGATATTTAACGTTCACGGCCATCAACTCTAGACAACATTGAATTTTGAAATAAATGAGTTTTTATGGGAAGAATATATAACTAATAATAGGAAAATTGTAAAACAGTAACTTAACAATATTTATTTCATTAAAAATATCAATTCTTCACCAAAGTGATGATGATAGTAGTAAGAATAATAGTACGTAAAAGAAAGTTGGTCCAAGTGTTCATCAAATCATCTATGCGTAACATTTAACGAGAGTCAATTGTTCAACCAACTGAATATTATTGTATTCACTCGAACTATTGCAAAATTATATATAGGGCAAATAAGATAACGTTATTCAATCTCAGTTCTATGTCTGTCTTCGCAGTAGCTGAAACACCAAAACGACGAAAAAAAATTTTGAAGACTACAGACAGAGTCAAGGCACAAAAATCTGACAGTGATCATCTTTACAGAAGTGAAATGTAGAAACGTGCGTGGTCCTTTCTAGCTCCTAACTTACAAGTATAATAATAGTGAAGTTCCAAAGGTTGATTTTTGATATCATCTTCAACAGTGAAAGCTATCCACAACATATATATAAACATGGAGTAAACTCGCATTCGTAAAATGTTCCTCAACCAATTCATCAAATGGAAGAATATTTGTTATAAACTTTTTGCCAAGTTAACATGATAAACTCCCATCAGCTGCTTCAAATAATGTGAATCCAAATGAGGAAATTCAGGTGCGTTCAAGTGATTTAATTAAGTTCAATGCATAATATTTACTTCTTCTAATTGATCTTATATTTCCTGAGTTTTTTGTAATGTATCAGACATGGTTATTGGGGGATGGAATTTACTCATTAGAGCTCCAGCTATCTGATAATTTTTCTTTATATTAGCAGCATGGTGTATCAAAATTATATTTTTCAAGAATTTCAATATTGACTTCAAATGTCCATTAGGAGATTACACTATCCAACGTGTGGTTCTTATATATCGTGAAAAATTCGCATCACGAGTTTCCAATTGGGTCTGTTCTTTCACAAGAAGAGGAGGCATAAGACAGTTGATACCAATCTCCTGCATTAACGGAACGGAATCTCGATACCATTCTACTAACACCTCCACCCCCACCCTATATCGTTATAACTTTTTATATTTCCCTAACTTTGGCTATTAATTAAATTGTAAATTACTTTGTGTGTATTCTATCTATCTGTATCCCTATTCATAAACATGTAATGTTTCTTGGGCAGAATAAAGTTATTATTATTATCTGTCCACAATTGCAATGTCCCCCTCTTCAAACCAATTCCTCATTCCATTTATATCGTTGTAGAATAGTTCTCATTATAACGGACGAGAAAAAAAATTTGGTTCATTAATGGATATGATGTATCCATCGGAAGCGACTATCAATTGAGGTGATACCATATGCTGCATTTTTTAATAACAAGTATTATTGTCTAAGTATTCGAAAATTGGAACTTTTTTCTATGCTGGTATATGAACAGTCCATATACATTATAGCTTTGGGAACGCCAGGCTGATAATTATAAAGGCTGTTGGTAAATCCCGAGACATGTCTTCCTATAAAGTTTTATCTGGTGATTGCATCAAATCCTATATTATATTGTACGAAAAGTTGAATTAAATACAACCGTGTACCTTATTTATAATCGAACTAGTTGTTTGTCGAGAAGGATAATGATATATCATTTTCAAAAAATTATCCCCATTCATTAAAATAATTTTTTGAAATCGATGTTAATGATTTGAATTCATTGTCTGTGACATCATTCATATTTCCATAGTTTCGACCATGATTCGTGGTTGCAGCTGTTCGAAGGTACTGGAGAAATTGAAACGGGTCGTTTATCACGTATGGTCGGTTGAGAGAACGTAATCCACCATGCAACATGTTCAAAAGAAGGCCGTCTTCATTGAGATGATGTTGATATATCCCAATGGGCACAAGGACGTTGTGATAACGTTGTGAAATGGCTGAAAACCGAACGTTTTTTCAACGAAAAAATGTCGCGTTATTTAAACCAATTGCTTACTAATTATCGCTTTATTGTCGTTTTCAATCAGGTTTTTTGTACGTCGAAGATACTCAACGTATCGTAAACATTGATAAATAAATCGCATAAAGCGAGTTTGAATAACAGTTCTTTTTGAATCAACATAACGATTGTTAAACGTATATTTAACGAGTTGTTGAAGAAGTAACGTTGAAAACACATCTTTGAAACGTATTCTTTCAACGTAGAACACTGAAAAAAATGTGGTACATTATATCAATGAATACCGTTTATTACCTTTCCGTTCATTGGCACAATACATTTTTCATCGTAACAATGATTCAAGTTCATTGAGATCAAAGATGATCTTTTTTTACATTTATGAACAGGTTTCGTTGCTGCTATGGAAAAGTTCATTGAGGTAAAGGTGTACACTGAATCCACAGGTTTTATTGGGGCTATGGAAAGATCATAGAAGGTGTAACGAAGTTACTAAGTCCCAGTTTTGTTAGGCAGATAGAAGCAACATTTTTCTCCCATTCTATAACTCCGTAATTGATATGTTCATGAATATAATAATAAGCCTTATGTCGAACCAAGCCATCTCGTGTTTAAATATACTCATAAATTTTGCCGGCATCTGTTCAGCCGAATCCTTGCCTAGAAATCTCCGTTGCTGGCAAGTTAGCTTTAGCTGGTAGTACACAGCGCCTCCACTAGAGGGACCACTCCGCACAACTCTGTTGTTTGCACAGAGCCGGTTAACTTAAGCAGACAGAAGCGATCGTTGAAGTATCTTCTCAGGTAGCACAGACTACAGAGACATCCGAAGAGCTCCGAAAGGAGCCAGCCGAAATAAAAGATAACTTGGAAATACGCCTTCCAATCAGGACTGCGATGTTCTGATGCGTGCATGTTAATTATTTTGCATATCTTTCCGAAACTCACTGTATGCTCAATATCAGTGGGAGGCCTTCATTGCATTTATACCACTTATTCGAATGATGAACAAAATAATTAAATCAATGTGTGAAAGCATCACGAGAATAAACTGAAACATAGATTTAATGTATATCAATTATTGAATCAAGGAATAACCGATACTTAATAATCACCGTTCACCAATCATACATATGGACAATAATAACTAATTTAATACAGTTTCATCAGTTGAACGAATACAATTTATTGCTTGGGTGAACACTCTTCATTCGTTTGATAAATGGAAATCATCACCCCAACGAACCTTGCATTATAGTAACCGATTATCAATAAACACCATTCATGAATTGATGAAAAATATCCATCGTCGAAATGATCTAAATCATTATATCAATCATACAACATTTATTCGAAGAACGAACAATAATAATTAATCTGATGAATATTCTTTCATCAGTTGAACGAATACAGTCCATTGCTTGGGTAAACAATCTTCATTCGTTTGATGAATGGAATTCATTCCCCTTATGAACCTTTTTAAAGTTCTTGAACATGATATCAACAAAAGAATTCATTGATATTATTAGCAACCGTATTTATAGTATAGATAACCAGTGGTACATTGACATAACGATTGAGTTCATTGGACCAATATTGATAAAAATATTCATTGAGTCACTGAACTTTTTCATTGTATTCAGGTACCAATTTTTTTCTGTGAAGATTACACCAAATTATTGTCGGTAAAATTTTCAACTTGAAACGTTTATTTAACCAATCCACGTTTATAACACGTTTGAAAAACGTACGTGTGCCCATTAGGACGCGTACATAGTCAGGAACAACTAAGTTCGAAATAATAAATATATTAACCCTACATTCAATCCGAATTTTATCATTGGCATTATATATCATGCAGGTATGTGATTTAGTCGGGAAAAGTATATTAATCCGGAGATGATTTGGATTATTTTCAATTGCTCTGATTTCTTACAATATATATATATATATATATATATATATATATATATATATATTGTGAACGATTGAAACATACCCTGCTATCTTCATCAATATTCAAAGGGGGTCCTCCACGAGCTTAACGTCTCAAAATTGCAAGTTCTTGCAGTGAAAGGTTCTCTTCGTCATAAAGACGATTTGTTTGTTGTCTATTATAATTTCTGCTACACACAGAGATATTTGCTCTATTCGCGAAAGCCAAAATAAACACTTTTCAAACATAAACTTGAACCAAAAAAAGTATTTATGAAAAACTGTTTAGAATAATGCCAAGATCAATAGTTTATGACACAATTGGTACGTCTTAACGATATACTTATAAACTAACAGTTTATTTTTGACAGATACGTCTCAATACCAACAGTTTATTGTCACAAACCACTATGAGTTTTCATTGTATCAGGTTTTTCAGTATGAATTCATGTTATTTCGATTAACTTGCTTTCAAAAAAGTCATGAAAATTGATGGACGGACTTTTCATATTCTTATTTTGAAAAATACAGTGTTGATGTTTTCAAGTTGAAGAGTTTGATTACCTGTTGATGACGTTTAATATAACGGTATAATATAATAAAAAACGTCAAATTCAAATGAAAAATAAATCGTGGAACAAGTTAAAGGGCAGTGAAAAGGTGTTTTCTCAGTCGATGTAGGGCCTATATACGCGATGGAGTTCACCATGTTGAACATACCATGTTGAAAAACGTACTTTAATTATTTGAGTAACTGCACATTCGAATTAAACTTTTCCCCATCGAAAAATGAGATGATCTTTTGTACCCCCCGTCCACCAGACCTAAATCCTTTGGATTTTGATAATTGAAGTATATGTTAAATTCATAAGCAATAAAGCCGACTTGGGGGAACACTTCCAAGTTGCTGCAGCGGAAATATCAGAGAAGTTTAAGGGCAGCAAAAGCGTTTTTTTTTTCAGTCGATGAAGGGCCTATATATGCGAGGGAAATCGCCGTTTCGAACGTGTACTTTAATGATTGTAAATGATTATGTCATTGAAAATATTAGTAACGTATAATAGGTATTTGAATAAAAACCGTCGATTGATACTTTGTGTTAACTTTTATAGAATTTATAGCAGAGTTTTACGATGAACAACAGTTCTAATGAAAATGTAATGACAGGTTTTGGAAAACTATATTTTGACAACTTTCTTTTTTTTATCAATAACTACAAGAACAATCAATAAGTATATAGTTGGTATTCAGGGTATTCAGTTAATGGCGACTTTCAATACTTCCACCCGCTAATAACTGAATTCAATCCAATCTCTGAACGTTAGTAACAAAAACATCTCTTGACAACGGATTCGTCAACAGATCAGCAAGCTGGTCTTCACTCCTGCGAAATACAACATCAATGATTCCTGTTTCATAAAGTTCTCTCATGAAGTGCAACTTCACGTCTACGTGTTTGGTGCGATGGTGAACCTCGTGATTTTTTATGAGATCGCACATTGATCATCTATGTGAAGAGGAACAGTAGAACAGCTTCCAATAGAAATTTTTTCCAGCAGTTGCCGCAACCACACAGCTTCTTTTGCTCCTTCACAAGCGGCAATATATTCGGACTCAGTCGTGGAAAAAGCAGCTACCACAGACTGACTATGACTTCTCCAAGTGATAGGACCTTTGCCTAACATAAATATGTATCCAGTAGTTGACTTTCTTGTTTCACTATCTCGTGCGAAATCTGCATCAGTGAACCCTTCTAGATACTGATTTTCGGTTCCATAATATATTCCCAGACTAATTGTTCCGTGTAAGTGCCTGAAGATTCGCTTGACTTCATTAATATGACTTTGGTTGGGATTGTTCAAAAAACGGCTAACTTCACCATCCGCAAATGCAATGTCTGGCCTTGATATGCTGGCTGCCTACATGAGGGAACCAACAGCTTCACGGTAGGGAAACTGAATATCCATTTCATCTTGAGCACTATTTGTGAGAAGGATATTAGGATCTGCTGGTGTAGAAATCGTGGTAGAATCAGCTATATTGAATTTTTTAATTATCTTCTTCACGTAATCTTCTTGAGGAATATATATGGTTTTCTCTTCCCTATTCCTCTTGATTTCCAGGCCAAAGTAATAATCTCCATCACCAATAATTGTAATTTTAAAATTTTCTGACAACATTCTCAGAAATTTTTCGATATACTCTTTGCTGGGGGATAATATTAACCCATCATTAACATAAAGCATGAGAAAAATGCTTTTCCTTTCGATGATTCCAGAAAATACACATGTATCTGACTTGCAAATGTCAAACTGACATTTCCATAAAAAATTCGTAAATTTTTGAATTCCAGGCACAAGGGGCTTGCTTTAAACTAAGATGCCTAGAAACTCCTGATGCTTCTATTGATTCGATTTTGTTTCGAACTTTTTGAAGGCACCACCTGTTGCACTGACTGCTACTTACCAGAGATCTGTTAGATGGCGTTGTTCAGAATTTTTCGAGTCCACACTGAAATTATTATCTGTCACTGTCAATAGTGTCAATGAGTAATTAAATTTCCCCGTTTTGAAAATTTTTGTTTACTTATCTCGTATCTTATTACTATTCGTAGTATATTATAGTTTCGTTCATTATAGTTCTTAGTTTAGTGTTGTTTCGTTTAGTTCATTGTTCGTCGTTTTTATTAGTTTTGTTCATTTCTTATTTTAGTGTTGTTATAGTTCTAGTGTATAAGGACACTTTTAATGAAATGGGACAATCGGGAGAATCTATTTTGCAGGTCTGCAGGTCAGCAAAGTGTTCTCAGTGCAGAAAATTCACAAGTCGGCTGAAATTCTTACAGGTTCAACCGATTTTTGCGATGAAACTATAGACCATATCAGTACAGTTTTGACAATAAAATTCTATACCCCCACTCTCAAATATGAGATTTTGCCATGTATTGAAGACAAACTTTGCAGATCGGCCGAAATTCTTGCAGGTTGGACTGACATGAGATGAAACAAGACCATATTAACACATTTTTGACAAAAAACCTCCATACCCCCACTCCGAAATATAAGATTTTGCCAAATATCGAAAAAAAACTCTGCAGGTCGGCAGAAATTCTTGCAGGTTGGACTGACATGAGATGAAACAAGACTATATCAATACATTTTTAACAAAAAACCTCCAAACCCCCACTCCCAAATATGAGATTTAGCCAAATATTGAAAAAAAACCTTGCAGGTCGGCAGAAATTCTTGCAGGTTGGAACGATTTGAGATGAAACTGGACCATATTGATACATTTTTGACAAAAAACTTCCATAACCCCACTCCCAAATATAAGATTTTGCCATAGTTTGAAGAAAAACTTCGCAGGTTGTCCAAAATTCTTACAGGTTGGACTTACATGAGAAGAAACAAGACCATATTTAACACATTTTTGACAAAAAAACTCCTTACACCCACTCCCAAATATGAGATTTTGCCATATGGAAAAAAACTTTGCAGGTTGGCCGAAATTCTTGCCGGTTGGACGGATAAATATGAGATTTTGCTATAGATTGAAGAAAAAATTCGTAGGTCGGCTGAAATTCTTGCAGGTTGGACCGATTTGAGATGGAGCTAGACCATATTGAAACATTTTTGACAAAAATTTCCATCCCCTTACTGTTAAATATGTGATTTTGTTATATTATTATTTAAATTGAAGAAAAATTTTGCAGGTCAGCCGAAATTGAGGATTTCTGCCGACCTGCAAAGTTTTTTTCAATATTTGGCAAAATCTCATATTTGGGAGTGGGGGTATGGAGGTTTTTTGTTAAAAATGTATTATTATAGTCTTGTTTCATCTCATGTCAGTCCAACCTGCAAGAATTTCAGCCGACCTGCAGAGTTTTTTTTCGATATTTGGCAAAATCTCATATTCGGGAGTGGGAGAATGGAGGTTTTTTGTCAAAAATGTGTTGATATGGCTTTGTTTCATCTCATGTCCTTCCAACCTGCAAGAATTTCTGCCGACCTGCAGAGTTTTTCTTCAATATATGGCAAAATCTTATATTTGGGAGTGGGGGTAAGGAGTTTTTTTGTCAAAAATGTGTTAATATGGTCTTCTTTCATCTCATGTCAGTCCAACCTGCAAGAATTTCTGCCGACCTGCAGAGTTTTTTTTCGATATTTGGCAAAATCTCATATTCGGGAGTGGGGGTATGGAGGTTTTTTGACAAAAATGTGTTGATATGGTCTTGTTTCATCTCATGTCAGTCCAACCTGCAAGAATTTCTGCCGACCTGCAAAGTTTTTCTTCAATATATGGCAAAATCTTATATTCGGGAGTGGGGGTATGGAAGGTTTTTGTCAAAAATGTGTTGATATGGTCTTGTTTCATCTCATGTCAGTCCAACCTGCAGGAATTTCTGCCGACCTGCAAAGTTTTTTTTCAATATATGGCAAAATCTCATATTTCGGAGTGGGGGTATGAATTTTTTTTGGTCAAAAATGTTCTTATTTATACCAGTTACATCTCAAATCGGTCCAACCTGCAAGGATTTCTTGATCTGTAAGGTTTTTGCACTGGGAACATTTTGCTGACCTGCAGACCTGCAAAATAGTTACACCCGGACAATCTGCAAACATTTCTAGTGTTGAAATTTTCTTGGAGTTGTTTCAAGGAAATGGTACCTACACAAAATTTCACTGGAACTTTCCTTTGGTAATTGACTTGACAATCAATCAATTTAACTGATTTAACAGGAAAGATGAATAGGTAACCGGAGAACCGGAATACTTTACGTTTTACCCACAGAACTTAAGAACTTACCATATACCATATTATGAACTTAACCTCAAAGCAGCAAAGTAAAAATAATGAATTTGAAAATATAAATACCACAGAATACAGATAATGTGATTTATGATAAATACACCCTGTGTGGTCTGTGATTACAGTTTACTATAAACGCTGTATGCGCCATCTGAAACAGCCGTGTGCTCTAAAATCAAGTAGGCGAAAATTCCTCATTTTTGTCCCAAACTTTTACAGCTATAAGTAGAAACACCATGAATATAGACATCTTACTTTAAACCATAAAGGTTCTTCTTTAATTTGCACACCATGTTCGATGCAGTCACTTCAAGTCCTTCTGGAATCTCCATGTAAATTTCAAATTTCTTCAGTTATTTCGCCATTCAGGAAATTGGGCAATCTTCATATCTTTCAGTGTTGCAATGGACAACAAAGTTTGATCAGAATCATAGCGAAATACTGGAGAAAATGTTCCTTTATAATCGATGTCTTCCTTCTGTGAATAGCCTTTGGCTACTAATCGAGCTTTTCGTCTTATATATGCCTTACATATGGCTTTGACTTCACTATGAAGACCCATTTGCATCTAACAATGTTTCGATTTGCGGTCAATTCATCTTCGATCGCTTCCACCATTCTGCACTAAACTCCGAGTTTATTGCTTCATCGTACGTTGCTGGCTCAATCACGACTGCAGAATAAACACTTTCTGCGTATCGGTTTGGGGGTTGCACATTTCCGCGTAGGTTGTATGAATAGGGCGTTCTTGAGCAGTTTGCTTGTTGTAACTCCTCTTCTTGAGTTACTGCGACATTTGGAAAAGAATTACTTCCATGGACGTTGCTAGTCGTCCGGTAACCGGACGACTAAAAATAAATTAATCGTCCGATTACCGGTCGACAATTCGCAATTCCGCGCGCGCGTGCATTCCTACTACTATCTGTAGCTTAAAATACGCCAGCGCGCGCATTCCTACTATTATCTATAGCACAAAATACGCGAAAGAAGCGCGCTCATTCCTACTACTATCTATAGCACAAAATGGAAAAATTTCAGTTTAAGGTAGTAACTCCAATTTTGACGATTTTTTTTTGGTTATTTCGAGGTCCCTGAACACAAATCTGAAGTTGATTTACGACCCATCATATGCCAGAAAAGGGGTATTTTCAAGATCAAATTTCTTCCACAAAAAGCAACCAATTTGCCTTCATATCACCACAATCTACACACATTAATTCTTGCATTTTTGGCACAGTTTACAGTATTTTCAGTATAGGGAAATTATAATCAGTTCCACTTCATAATTTATTGGAAATTGAAAATTATTAGTAACCAAAATTGTCAGTGTCAAACACAAAGAAGAGAAGAGTCAATTTCCTGTACACTCTGCAATTTCTATTTTTGTATAGGTAGAAGATACCAGTAATCGGTTCCTTTTAATCATTGCAACTCTGAGCATACATCCAATCTTACCCAACTAACCCAACTTCGGCTAATTCAGCTATAAACGTTGCTTATGAACCCATCACTTTTTAGCATTGAAAACGTAAATGTAAATAAATGATCACTGCGCTCGCTGTCATTAAGTTCGCTTCGCTCGCCCTTATTACGTCCCGACCTAACTGCACACAGATCCAGTCTTTTAAGGCGAAAGAAGAGAAAACAACATTACCACCCACCTAACCTACCCTAAACTTATTCAACTAATCCAACCTAAACTAAAACGTAAATAAAAGTACTTGGTCGCTGCGCTCGCCGTCGTTAGGCTCGCTTCGCTCGCCCTCATTACGTCCAGACCTAACTGCACACAGATCCAATCTTTTAAGGCAAAAGAAGGGAAAACAACCCAACCAACCCACCTTACCTACCTTACCTGAAAAAAACTCGGTGAATTTGTTTTTTTGCTCGCAATTGACACACAAAGCTAACCTGAGCAAGCTAACGTAGCTTGCGAGTCAGTCGAAAATGCGTGAATAAGTTTTGATGCAAACCGAGTTGAAAATGCATAAATTACTGGCAAACCATACCTGACTTGACTACCCCTTATCGGACGAATAATTTATTTTTAGTCGTCCGGTAACCGGACGTTTTTTTTTAATAATAATTCGGTTACCGGACGACTAGACACTTCGTAGTTTCATTCGCTGTTAGATATATATCTGAATGACATTCATCGGGTGTTTACACCGACTAAATAAGTTTCTTCCTGTAGAATTATATTTGCAACACTACTGCAATCTTGTATTGCCTTGATTTGGGCTGCCGTAGAAAAAGTTGTTATCTATTATTCACTTACTTATGTCATATTGAAATATATCCTTCAAGAAGAAATAAAATAATATTTTGCAAGTTTAAACCGAATTATCTTATTTCTATCAAACTAAAAAATTCAAGTACGTTTAGTACGATACATCGGGTTTTTCATGCAGGCTTTCGTCAAACTTGACATCACAGGTAACTATTATTTTTCGTTTTTCCACATCATACATCCTATAATTCTTGGACGTAGATTCGTATCCAAAAAGACATGTTTTTGTAGCTTTTGTATCCCATTTTGATTTGTTTTGGTATATAGACTTATCCTAAACAGTCAAATATCCGGATATGATCAAGACTGGGTTTTTCAGCAAACCATGCTTCGTATGGGGTAACGGTTTGAAGTTTAGCATTTGGTGACCATAGTCCTGGAACTTTCCTGAACTGTTCGATTTTCTCTCTCAATTCTTCTATTTCGTTCTGGGGTATAAGGTGAAGATTTTTCATAAATAATCCCCTTTCTTGACATAAAGTTTTCAATTTGTCGGTTGGTGAACTCTGATCCATTATCTGTACTCACACACACGTATTGGAGATAATTTCTATGACAGGTGCAAATTTTTCGAAAACTTCACATTTATTGGAAAGAACGTGAACATATTTAAAACTCGTTGCTTCATTCCTGAACAGCATGAAATATCGGTAACCACCTATACCAATAATGTTCATTGGGCCGCACAGATGAACATGGATGTATTCTCCTGATTGCGAAAAACGTTCTGTGGTAGAATGACCTCAGACCTCTGACCATGGATTGGCTGATTGTTCTGCTACTAATGTGCCCAAGACGTTTATGCCAATATTCTAAGGTGGGAACTTCAGCAGTATCTGCAACTTCATCTTGTCGCTGTCAAAAACACGTTCGAAACTGGTTGTTTTTGTCTTTCAAGCCAGTGGCTATCAATCTTCATATAAAATCCTTTTTTCGTTGTAGCACCGGTTGAAAAAAGGTTTTGTGTTAACTCTGGAACATATTGAACACGTTTCAATCTTCTAGGCTCCCATTTATCATTCACCAAAACGTCTATCAGAATTGTACCTTGTTTTTCATTGTTGGCAACTTTCACAAACTTTTCTGGTGGTCTCATTGAAAGTGGCGAACCAGTATTTTCGAAAAGTCATATGTTGAGATGAGCCTGATTCTGCAATCCAAAAAATGGATCGGCTATAACATATTGAATTGTGGAAATGAATGCGAACTCATAATTCGTTTCCTTCTGTGGATTATTTCTGGCTAACTTTTTACTTCTGCATTCTCGTTCCCAGTGACCCACTTTCTTGCAGAAATTGCACTTTCAGTTCAGATATTGACTTCTTCTCTGGTGGACTCATTTCTAATGGTTTCTGATATCTATTCTTGAAACCTTTAGCACTGAAAGCAGCAGCAGATGCTTCTCTCTCGTCCACTTTCGTTAATTGGTCTTCTTCTAATCTAAGACGGGCAAGAAGGTTATCTAGATCTCTCCCTTCTTTGATGTTGTACCAAACTGTTCTGAAGTTTTGGAACTTCGGAGTTAGACTACTGATGATACGACCCATTTTGATGTTATTAGATAATTTTTCACCATGGCTTTCGACTTCAGATGCCAGTTTTGAAACTTTGGCGACATATGAAAGCAATATTTTCATCTTCTGTCATTTAAACGGCGAAATACTTTTCTTTTCGTAAATGCTACAGAATTTCATCCAAATTTCATGAGCACTCGTGCAAGTTGATATTAGTTGAGCTTGGTCACTTTCGAGAGAACTTATCAGTATTGCCATAGCTCTTCTAACACTTTTCAAACAAATTTCTTTAAACTTTGGATCGGTGGGCAAAACGGATTCTCCATTTGCAATATCGAGTAAACTTTGTCCTCGCAGCACAGCTTGGATCTGGAACTTCCACAATCTATAATTCTGCCCATTCAGCCGATGAACTATGTTCAGCTGGTCATTCATTATCGAAACGCTGCAGTTAAATTTCGTTACACAAAGAGGGTACGGCGACACAACTCCTCAGATGCTTTACAGGAAAACTTATTATACCAGTGAATGAGTGATTCCTGTGCCCATAACCTGTTAACTTTTATAGAATTCATAGCAGAGTTTTACGATGAAAAACAGTTCTAATGAAAATGTAATGACAGGTTTTGACAACTTTCTTTTTTTTTTATCAATAACTACAGAAACAATTAATAAGTATATAGTAAGTATTCAGAGTATTCAGTTAATGGCGACTTCCAACACTTTGTCAGAAACGTCCCCTTTTGAAGATAAATGGCAATATTTTTCTACGATTCCAAATCTCTTGTTTTATAGCATTTTGAAATCACCATAAAATGGCAATTTTTTTATGTAGTGTGCAGCAGTAGCCCAGTACAGCTTTCTATCTATCTATCTATCTATATTCTCTTTCAGTTTGACGTGGTCTTGACGGGACACCCGTATATGAAGAAAATAATGATGGGCTTGTCATCATACTGTCGGGATAAAAAATATGATCATAGCAAGTTGACAAAACTTCTACATCCGACCAACAAACTCAAAGTAAAGGTAATGAGAGTATCGCAGAAATTCTCCGAGGAAATATTTAATAACGGAGATTTAAAAAAAAATCGAATCTCTGATTTTCTTCCATACATATCTTTTGAAAAGCCCTGTATATTATATACAAATAATAATAATGAATGAAGTATATAAAATTATATCAAATATAGGATACAGGGACGATCAACTTTCTGACTCACTCTGTAAAAAATATTTGCATATCTTATCATTATAAACCAACCGGAAGCAAATCTAGCCAGATACTGAAATTCCTGAAAGTTGAATTATATTTCAAGTCAACGTTTTTTTAAATTTTGAGTATCCCTGTAAGTAGCAAATGAAACTTTCTCTCATTCTCTCATTCTTGATACATGAAGAAAATAAGAAATTCATTCTTTTCAAAAATGGCTATTTTCCAACTTCAACACCCTGTATCTCTGAAACTAGTCATAGGATTGAGTTGGTCCCATGGACACCATTTTACAGAAAGTCGTCAACTTCAATACACTCATGCCGGCTACCTGGTCCTTTTATATTAACATCCAATTTTTGGAGCAGAAGAAATCTGTGGAACCTGTACAGTACAGAAATATTCACGAATGTGATTTTTGTTTGAATATATGAACATAGGATGTTCATAAAATCTGTTGTGGAATCATCTGCGGCTGAAAGACAAACTTTAGTCGCTATTTTCCATCGTTCAAGATAATTTCTTTGGAGGTATTCATGTTGAGAAGGAGTTAGAACGAATACGGAAGACAACGTTGCCGTCTCAATGCATTACCGGTAAATGCCCAATTGAATATCATAAAACAAATAATAAAGGCAGTTTGATGATAAGTTCTCCATTCTCTGATGATATAATTCAAAAATGGCTGAAGACACGCTGAACATTGAACTACATCTAATAGATATTGTGAAAAGACTCTAATTGAAAAGAAAAAATCTGAAAGTGAAAATTCGCGTTTTTATTCAGACAGCTGATTTTTTTTCACTATCTCTAGTTTTCATCAAAATTTCAAATAAATGATTGAGATAGGGAAAATGTTATTCAAAAATATCACTCACAGAAATCGTTCATTTCATTGAAGCAAGGATCGCTTCACTCTCATGTATCTCCAACACATTCACATTTTCGTCGACGAAAATCTATTTCGCTTTCCCAAACTCATTGGGAAGATCGAAATTATTGGAAAGCAGGCTCTTCACAAGCAATTTCACACAGCAAGGATGGTAATTATGGAAATATTTATTCTGCGGTAACACTTTGAAAGTTATTTTTTGACATAAACCTGTTATGTATTGCAATTACATTATTGTTTGAAAATATGAACATAGGATATTCATAAAATCAGTTGTGGAATCATCTGCGGCTGAAAGACAAACTTTAGTAGCTATTTTCCATCATTCAAGATAAACTCTTGGGAGGTATTCATGTTGAAATGGACATTCTCTATTAAAATTGAAAAATGTGATTATTTTGTAATATCTAACAGAAAACAACTACTTCCCCGGCCAAAGCCACGCTGGACATTAAACTACATCTGATAAATATTGTGAGAAGACTCTTACTGAAACGAAAAAATCAGAAAGTGAAAATACGCGTTTTTATTCGGATAGCTGATTTTTTGTTTTTTTTATTTTGTCTAGATTTCATGAATAATTGAGATAGGGAGAATGTTATTCAAAAATAGATAAACCAAAAAATCACATTTTTTAATTTTAATGGATAATGTTCCCCTTTTTCATTCAGCAATGTATTTCAACACTAACTACCTTTCATCAGCCTCATTTTTGTTATTCAATCTTCAAATTTATTATCGTGAAGTGTTTCCCAATGTGTTTCCACTTCCATCAAAGAAGATTAGGGATATATTTTTTCACAAAACCCCAGGAGGTCAGTCAGGATCCCCTCAGATAAGGATTATACGAAATGACGGTAAGATCCTTAAAGGGCTCGCACCATACATTTCAAGTAATTTCAGCTACCGTCCAATTTTCTATCCTGCAGTTATGAGAGAACGAAAATACAAAAGGTATTGATCAAAGGTGCCATATCCAAATGAATACTCCTGTTGACTGAAAAAGTTATCTACGATAGTTAAATATAACCTTAAATAATTTGATTAGAGCTCATAAGTATCTGATTAGGTGTAATCGATAGAGCAAGATATAAATAAGTTTTGGGCATGACTGTTGGCAGAGACCGGATCTCTGAAAAGAAAAAATCTGAAAGTGAAAATACGCGTTTTCGTTCGGATAGCTGGATTTTTGTTTTTTTTTATTTTGTCTAGTTTTCATGAATAATTGAGATAGGGAGAATGTTATTCAAAAATAGATAATCCAAAAAATCATGTTTTTTAATTTTAATGGAGAATGTTCCCATTTTTCATTCAGGAATGTATTTCAACACTAACTACCTTTCATCAGCCTCATTTTTGTTATTCAATCTTAAAATTTATTATCGTGAAGTGTTTCCCAATGTGTTTCCACTTCCATCAAAGAAGATTAGGGATATATTTTTTCACGAAACTCCAGGAGGTCAGTCAGGATCCCCTCAGATAAGGATTATACGAAATGACGGTAAGATCCTCAAAGGGCTCGCACCATACATTTCAAGTAATTTCAGCTACCGTCCAATTTTCTATCCTGCAGTTATGAGAGAACGAAAATACAAAAGGTATTGATCAAAGGTGCCATATCCAAATGAATACTCCTGTTGACTGAAAAAGTTATCTACGATAGTTAAATATAACCTTAAATAATTTGATTAGAGCTCATAAGTATCTGATTAGGTGTAATCGATAGAGCAAGATATAAATAAGTTTTGGGCATGACTGTGGGCAGAGACCGGATCTCTGATCATACATCATTGACTACCTCTGCAAAAACTTCATTTGAAGAATTATCACTGACATTTTTCAACGCATAAAGACCAAGTATTCAATACTATTGTGTAGTATGAACCATGCATTTACCGCGACTACTTTTGAGTGGCTTATTGAGCAGCTTTACACCTCCCAATTCCCATTGCATGCAATTATTTGCAGAGGTTTTCAACCAATAATATAAATGCATCCATACTATTTGACAGCAGTAACAGTACTCTCTTTCATTGACTAAAAACTACTGAAGTGCACTGGGGCAACTGATGGGTCATGATTTAACAGTGTGGCATGGATTTTCTGAAAAAGTGCTGTCATTGACTTGGTTAACGTGATGGTTGCCCTGAATATGTTATCAAAATACATCATATGGTCGTTGTTACTTATGTGTGTATGTAAGGAAGCCAGTATTTGAAGGCCAGAGAAAACTGCAAGTTTTATAAATGTATTACCCAATAAAAAATCATACCTATAAACAAATTTCTCAACTTGATATAACTCAATTAAAACTCAATGAATATTTTTTAAATCATTTCAGATTCATACTTGGAGAAACTTTCATTCAAATTCTCTTCAGTTTCTTTCATTAGAAGGCAATCTGAAGTTGTTATTATTTCACACTTGTGGACAATCTTCGTTCTCTTTTTTGTTTTTTTCTGTTTCTGGTTAATCTCGAATACTTCTAATTGCAGATCTTCAAAATATTTGTCGATGGCTGTGAATCTGAGGGTTCGCTGATCTATTTCTTGGTGTGTTGCAGAGATTGCTCAGCTATCAATTGGGTTGCATCCAATGGATTTTGCTCTATACTTGACGGATGCTCCGTTGAGAGACGTATATCAGGTGCGCGTTTGTTACTTGTCAGTTGCTCTCAGCTGTCGATTGCTGCATATTCAATGGGGGTCGCTCAACTGTCCATTGCTGCATAATTCAATGGCCGTTGCTCAACTGTCGATTGATGTAGATCCTGTCTTGGTGTTTCTGGATGACTATCAGAAGAATACTTTTTTTGTACTTTTGGAGATCAGATGGCTTAAAAATAGATTTGGAAATGGCTTTTCTGTTTGGCCCTTTGATGTTCGGATCTGGATCGTAGATTCCAGTAGCTCGAAAGCCATTGCATGATAATGGTGTATGAAGTGATTTCCAGTGACACTCTTGTCAATATGGGTATGAACTCTGCCTTGGGGATTCCCTTACGGGGGTTCTGTCTGCCATTTACAAAGCTCCTTATAGCACTTTTGTTTTATGCTTTTGAAGATAGCCACATCCAGTGGCTGCAGCACATGTGTCGTGTGAGGCCGCAAATTCATGATTGTAACCTCATTTTTTGTGCCAATTGAATCAAACTAGTAAAGACATGTATAGTGTGCTACATTTTTCAGGAAAACGTTTTAAACCCGTTGAAAAAAGAGCTGTCTCCCTCCATCCTTGATCAGTTGCAGATACAGCCAAATAAACCAGTCCGTTCTAGGGCATTGATCCATAAACCTAGTTTTTGAATGGTTTTGTGTAATGTATAATTGGACTTCATCTAACACCTTTTCTCGAAATCCATTCTCTTTCATAACACGAATACAGTTTACTAGTTCCTCTTCGTCAGCACTAGACAGATACGAATCTACTCCGCCACCTCCCTTACCTTCTTTGGATAGTTTCCCTTTCCTCGAGTTTCCTGGACGCGGTGTTTCAGTGTGCTTCGAAGAAAACTGTAGAAAAAAGCAACTCCACGTATTGTTTCATCACTATTTTTCACGTCATTGATATTGTGCTCCAGTTCTTCAGCAGAGTAAGCCAACCCTGCTCCCTTTTGGGTCTTTCTTTCTTTCTTAGTTTCGGATAACCAACAGTATTACGTTACTTGGTTCCTTGAAACAGTTTTTTCTACTATTGGAGAAACTGTGCCACCCTGGGTCCCAGTAACCCCAATGACATGGCCCAGTTACCTTATTTCTGAATAAATTCCGCCCACGACTGGAATAACACGAGAGGTTGAGTGATTTGAAAAACCTCATTTATGAGTAGAACTAACCTTCAATATTATTTTATAGTAGTGAATATTAAAAAAACTTAGCAGCAAATTGTTGGAAGCAAATTAAGTCAGTTTGACAGTACGTTGTCAACACAAAATTCTCCAACCTGTAACACGAACAAAATGACACCAAGTGACGTTGTTAATGTTGTTTGAGGAAGAAGAAATCATAAACCAGCTATACACTATACTCCAATTCAAATTTTCCACACATATTTATTTATTTCACCCAAGGCCCAGTTACCCCAGGACACCTTACAATTTATTGCATGCAAACTGTGATATTAGTCAGTGTTGTGGTGTGATAAGAAATTCTAGCTGGAATGCATTATATTGAGTTTGTCTCTTAACATTTATAATGGTGCTGAAACGTTTCTTCTATGTTACGAATGAATGAAATTTAATTTAATGCGTTCGGAGATGTAAAAGAACTGGAGAATGAATAGGCATTACCACGATTTCTCTTGATTCAACGGATAGCTATCTGTTGAATAAAGAAAAGTCGTCAACGGCAATCAGCAAACTCTATTGCTGTGATTATGATTTGAATTTGTGGATAATAGGCGTCGAAAGAACGAACAGAAAATTGAAGATAATGAGTATGCATAGCAAACGAGTGGCTTTGATTTTGGTGTGTGCGTGCAATATGGTTACGCACATAAATATACATTGTAAAAATGACTGGGTACGTGGAAATCATAGTAGCGGATAGATATGTAGCAATTACTGATGACCGTAATATTTCAATTACTGTGCGAAGCGTTAATGTGCATTTTCAGTATTAGTGGATTAATTATTAGTTCTTTGGTTACAGTTTTTGGCGTGCACGTGGAATTCAGAACTATTTCCTAGAAAATGATGATGTTTGTTCGAAATATCTCAATTACTTCGAATACTGTTACATTATTCAATCATGCATATTAATCCAGTAACCTTGTCATGAAAAGGGTAGGCCTAAGTTGCATCAAATGGTGATAAGTTTTTTACTGTTATGGGATGTGACTGAGATGCAAAATCCAAGTTTTCGACCTAGGCAGCCCCCATGATCACTTTTGAATATCCCAGAAATATTTGCACTTTTTTGGTCTTGTTCCATTTTGACCATGGAGGAGAATGTTTTTGACAAAGATCCTCCCATAAATTTTCTATGATACGAAATAACAGTAGACTCTGTAGCTCTCAGGTAACGAGATACAGCACTTCAAAGTTTGGTAGATTCTCCAAATTCCATGATTACTTTTGAATATCCCAAAAATATTTGCACTTTTTTGGTCTTGTTACATTTTGACCATGGAGTAGAATGTTCTTGACATAGACTCTTCCATAAATTTTCTATGATACGAAATAACAGTAGGCTCTGTAGCTCTCAGGTAACGAGATACAGCTCTTCAAAGTTTGGTAGATTCTCCAAATTCGAAAATTTTAAGCTAATTTTCATGTTTATCTCTTCAATAACCTGTCTAATATGAGTCAGTAAAGGAAACATGGATTCATTTCAATATTTTGAAGGGGGGGGGTATACACAGATATAGGAATGACACCTAATGAATTTTAACTTTATGAGGATTTCTGTGAACCTAATATTAGAGGTGACTTGACAAAATAACTGAGCTATCAATCTTTCGTCAGTTGAGATGATATTGATGCTGTGTGCCTTGTGATGATGCGTTCTATCTACCTAGTTGACCAGTGCGAAAAAAAAGGGCGTCTCCCTCTATCCCCATACTGTCAGGGTTGCCATTTGTGAGAAAGGACCACGCACACTCTTTATGCAAAAAATCTTTCGGTCAAATTTTCCAAATTTTTAGTATGTTGTTGAACTCTGCTTCCTGAACAAAAGTTACCATAGGCACACAAAAATTCTATGTATAGTTTACGAGATACAGAGTGTTGAAGTTGTAAGATGGAACTTTCAGGCCAGTTCATGGCTGAACTTTATTGCTGGGAATATCACAAAATTATTGGTGGATTTTCGATCTACACCATACTACTATACTTGGCCAGTGCAATGTTATGTTTTTCAAGCATTTTTTAAAACTGTATACAGGGTAAATCATGACTTTTTCCGAGTTACACAAAATGAAAATAATTTCAGAATGGAGCATCAACGTCATGAATCGGATCATATAAAAATTGAATTTTCTGTGTTCAGTATATCCGATAAGATTCACTGATTTCAAAAAATATGATTTTTCCTTAAATATACAGGGGAGATTGAAAGTATAAGTGTTTCTGTTATATATTCTTTGGATTACATGATTGGATCAATTCAGTGCACCAGTTATATGTGCCATGTAGCCACTTGACAGGACGTAAATTTTGAATATTATACAGTTTGACTTAAGAATACACGAGACTAATATTACCTAAAATTAGCGAAATACCCTGTATAAAAAAAACTAACCGGTCAATTTTCCTTATTTCTTCACATTGTATAGGGGATATATCATATAAACTTCTGTGAAAAATACAGGAATTTTCTATGTCTAGTTTTCCATTAATGGATGGAGATGCTGAAAATCCGATCGTATGATTATTCATTTGAAGGATAATTCAAACTAATTCCTCACAAAGTAGCTCCCAACTTTTTTCCCACTAAGAGTATACAGAATAACTATTTAAATAGGGCTAGTCGAAAGTAACAAATACGGGGTCGGTCAGTATATAGGTATTTACTTAAAATACTAATGTAACTATATGAATTCACACTATGGACAAATTCAATATTGATTCTTCCTTCCTTCATACTTTGAAATGAAAACGGAAAGTTCCTTTACCATGAAATCAATGAAAATCACGCTAAGGGAATTGGTGAATACTAACAAATATAAAAATAATATCTGCTATCGAAATATTGAACAATTTGGCCACTCTTCAGTGAGGTTTCAAATCTGTCATGTGAGGTATAGGTTGAAAAATGCTTAAAAAGCATACCATTGCACTGGCCAAGTATAGTAGTATGGTGTAGATCAAAAATCCACCAATAATTTTATGATATTCCTAGCAATAATGGCCTGAAAGTTCCATCTTACAACTTCAACAATCTGTATCTCGTAAACTATACATAGAATTTTTGTGTGCCTATGGTAGGTTTTGTTCAGGAAGAGAGTTCAACAACATACTAAACATTTGGAAAATTTGACCGAAAGACTCTTTGCATAAGGAGTGTGCGTGGTCCTTTCGTGGTCTGCGAGTAACTTTGAGAGCAATGTCGAATTGCGCGTAAATTGAGAGTAATCGGTAGTGCGAAAGTTGCCTCTGATTGTTCAGGTCGTGGTTATTCCATGAGAGGGAGTAAACTTGTTGGTCGTCCTCACCGGTCTCAGTGGTCTGACACCAGGTATTAAACATCTTAAAGGAAGAGGCAAAACGCCAGAAATCTTCTAGTCCACCACCCCAACATCTGCAAATAGTCAGCTCATTTCTTTCACACATGCCTTCAGTGACTGTGAGTCCACCTCGTGCTTTTTCGGTCAGGGGGAACTCAAGTTGCTTCAGAATCATACTGCAGTTATTTTCTAATCCAGCTGTGACATCTGCCCAAGTAGCTGAAGCCGGAGAGAAAATCCTAATTGAGCTCAACGGTTGGGAAACGTCCATTCAATACCTCGACGACCTGCGCTATCAGCTTTTCACAAAGGCTGCAACAAAGACCAGTTTCAACCTGGCCAGACTTTCTTACACCCAAGATGCTGCGAAGCTTCCACAAGGTGCAGCAGTGGCTTGCTTACAAAAAAAGTCCGCTCAAATGGAGATGGGTTGCTACATCAGCCCAAGACCTTAACTCAAAGATTATATCGAGGAAAGTAGCCTCCCCAAATTTGCTGAACGTGATTTTCTGTAGTTGCAAGAAGGAATGCAAAAATGCTTGCAGTGGCAGGAAAGCAGGTTTGAAGTGTTTACTTATCTGCGGATAAGTTCGGCGAAAGCCTACCTAAAATAACGGTAGACGTCGATGTCAACATCCACGATTTGGACGAGCTCGAACTCGACACGATGGATAGGCTGCTCACTTATTCAGTCAACCAACTCACTGGAGATACTGTTGTCGGGGAACTATACATATTAATGTACCCACACTCTTTTCATTGGTGAAAGTAGCCGTTATTTCTATTTATTATTCACGCAAATCTTATAGAACCGTCTTTTCTATCAATTCATACTTACCAATATGAGTTTTTCATTTGTATTAGGACTTTTTAACAAGGTTTTCAACTTGGGAAATTCAAAGAATTATTATTATAATTTTATCCCATTTTCAGGAGATCCAGAACGACGAAGAAGGTGGATTTGCTTGGCCCTGGTCTTTCTAAAAGTGCAAACATTTTACAGTTTTTGGGATATTCAAAAGTGAAACCTTGGATTCATCACCTTAGTCACGTCCCATACAAGAAAAAAAAAGAAACTAACTACCTCCATTTAATACAACTCAGGATGTACTAGGTTACTGGGCTATTTTATATGACTGTACCGAAAATAATACTCACAGTTTTTCTATGGAATCCGGAATGGACTTCAAGGATTCTTGGCTCAAATTCTTGAAGGCGTTACCAGTGAAATCCCTGAAAATTACAAGATAATGAATATCCCCAAGTTTTCAAGAATTTTGAAATATCGTTTTGATAGAGCTTTTCACAGATGTTTGTTTTGTCTAGGTGATCACAAAATTCGAAATATCTTCAATGAACATTCCCTGTTGATGATATATGCCACGAAACAATGGCAGTTTTTTGTTTTCGAATAATTATTATTCCACTTTTTTCGAAGAACAAAAAACAAACTTCTCCAATTAGCTATATTCTCAAAACTGTATGACCAAATGAGGCAGGGCTACAACTTTTTCGGGAGAATAAACAAGATCACGGACGAAATTGCAGAAATGTTCACAATCACATTATAATAGGAGTTATATCCACACCTATGAAGCTATGAAACGCTAGCTTTTCCTACAGCTGAAAAAAAAATATGTCACAAAAAATCAGTAAGAAGCCCCCGAGCGCTACAGCAAATGATAATAATAGTTGCACAGGCTATGCCTTTGGGTACGAGTATGTATGAGGGAGTGACCTATCATCTACTATGAAATTACTCATTCCACTTGTGAAATAATGGATGAAAACAAGATGTTTGAAATTGCATATTTTTTCTTCGAATTCAAGAAATACGAAGCACGACTTCTTCATTAATTGTCACTACCTGCCGTTATTACCTATTCGTTAAATTTGACACATTCTTTTTCATAATTTTCTCTGGATTACGCATGAAATACTAATTGTATAAAGCTTTTCGAGAATTTCACAATTTTCAAAAAATAGTTATTTATGATACAAGTGGCATTTTATTTTGTGAGTGGGGAATATTGCGAAACGAGCGTTAGCGAGTGGAGCAACCCCACGAGCAAAATAAAATCACTTTTAACAAATGTATCATACAAAATTTTTTGTTCAACAGTTACTGCTAGTAAGAAAAAAACAAAAAAAAAATAAGATCCATAAGGATTCGAACACACGATCTTTGGATTACAAGGCTGACTGACAGATACTTCAAATATAATAAACCCCAACGCACTTTATTTATGAATGTCATTATTTGTCAGTGATGAAGGACATTCTACAGTTGGACTAAATACTACTTCGTTTGTAACTTCAAAAGGAATTAGTATTATCAATTGCGCAAACGACCAAATACATGTGTGAACTTTTATAAACGATTCCTCTTGAGTAGGTGTTCTGATTATAATATCTGATTGAAGTGTTTCTATTAGAGAGATCTATATTACTGAGTATCCATCATCTCATCTGTCATTTTACTTTTAACACTAGTGTTAAAAGTACTTTTAACACTAGTGTTAAAAGTGATTTTGTGAAAACGTCAGTTTTTAGTTCATGTGTCAATGAATTAAAAACGTCATTTTTAATGTCAGTTGTACAAAAAACAATTTATTTTTCTCATATTCATCTAAAGTGGCTATTAAATGTCATGATGGTACATGACATTATGAAAATTTGACAATTAGTGCACTATTAATAATACCATTGTGTGTTTCTTAATGAAAGTGACTCAAAAATAATTGAAATGGAGGGAAATAACTATTCAAACGAAGTTCTGATGAAATTGTTTATTCTTCATGGAAAATGTGAGGGAATTATAGCAAGAACATGCAGAAAATTCAATGAAACGTACCCTGATTTACAACCAATGAACAAAAGGAAGTTTGTATGATTACAACATAATTTCATGAGTCGCTAGGTCGATGGTTCAATCCACGATAAGAACATAACTTTTTTATTTATTTTTTGTTCCAAATTTAAACACATTTATTGATGAAAATTTTGTTAAGTATTTTACATATCAATATTTCAGTGGTTATGAATAGTTCAGGTGAAATCATCGTTAGTTATTTCTTATGAATTGTTGGATGATTTTCATTTCTCGGTGTGAAATTTTCTTACCGAATCCCCCTCGTGCTTGAATTAATGGCCGTAAATTTATCTCGTACATGAATTTTCAAATAAAATTCATGTACAGGAAAAATTTCGGGCAATAATTCAAGCACTTGGGAGATTACAAGTGAAAATTGCTATTATCTCGGAATTCTGGCTATTCAGGTATAGGAACATGATATTTCAATTCGAAGGGAATTCAGTCATCTTTCAGGATATTTCATAATATACAGAATGTTCCATTTAAAAAATCGCACTTTTCAACCCTTTTCCGGCAACGCTGCATTGCTGAAAATATTTTAGATCGATAGATCAAGAGCAACTACTTGAGAAACCAAATTTTCAGAATGATCCTATGTCCCGTTCTCCGTAAACGTCTAAGGTACCATCGACAGTGACCCACCCTGTATACAGCCTCCCACGATACCTCATTACATACATTGTATGAGCACAGAATGAAGGCTTTCACGGCCATAAGTATAATCAAGAAGTATAGTGTTCGAGCTTTGAGGTCGTGGTCGGTACACCTCCGTGGAGGCGGTTCCCTTGGATGTTTCGCCCACAACTGCGGTGAGCATCTTCAGCGTGGATGTAGTCTTCTCGAAGAGCGACGTAACACTGAAACCTCAGTTGAGAGATCCTTGCAATCACCAGACAACATACTTGGCAGATATCTACACGAACACTCAATCCATCACCAGGCCCGGAGAGGGGGGCAGAGGGGGGGCAGAGGCAGCTCTTGGAAATACTCAAACAAATAGTACAAAGCTTGTTTCCAAATTTTTTCGTGGCAATCAGAATATTTTATTTAATACCTGTGATCGTAGCCGAAGCGGAGAGAGCATTCAGTACTTTGGCCAAAATGAAAGATCACTTGCCTTCTACTATGAGACAGACACGACTCAACAGTTTGGTAATGCTCTTAGGCGAGTCAAAATTAGCTAGGTAGCTGAATTTTGAAAAAAACAATACATGATTTTGCGGCCAGAATCGTAAGAATGGCGAATTTGTTTTAAAAAATTATTGTATTGTTGAAAATTATAATGTTCCATTTATTTATTTTTTCTACGTTCATGCAAAAAACAAAACTTTATTGAACTATATTTGGTGGAAAAACTGTCTCTTTATTGCACTGAGTGCAATAAAGACTTTATTCTGTCATTCTACTATAGCGTTCTGTCATCATGACAGACATAAACTTTCAAATCGACGCCAAATTCAGCCCATTTTCTGTAAGATTGTATTACGTTTTAAATAGTTGCATGTTTCATCATATTCATTATATAATGGACTATGAAATTACTAGAAAATTTGTTAAAAATAATTTTTTTTCTTTTGAATATCATCTGAATTACACAAAATGTTTTTGAATTACTTTTAGCAGATAGATTTAAACAAACAATTTCTTCCTTACAGTTTAGTGCCACCTAAATGAAACATTTTCTGGTTTTTGCATGAACGTAGAAAAAATATTGTATGAAACTCGTGCAAAAAGAGTTTATTGCACTCGACGTGTTGTCCAACTCGGCCTGATGGCCTCGTTGGACAATTTTACGTCGAGTGCAATAAACACCCACTTTTTGCACTCGTTGCATAAATTACTATTGAATTACTTTTAGCAGATAGATTTAAACAAACAATGTCTTCCTTACAGTTTATTGCCACCTAAATGAAACATTTTCTGGTTTTTGCATGAACGTAGAAAAAATATTGTATGAAACTCGTGCAAAAAGAGTTTATTGCACTCGACGTGAAATTGTTTTGCACTTGTTGCATAAATAACTATTATAGTTACAAGAGTTTACATGTATTTTGATAACGGTAAACTAAAAAGAAAAGTTCAATAAAAATGTATTTTTGGTCATTTGTATAAAACTTCGAAAACTGATGGTATACATAGAAAAGTAAAGGAGGCAGGGATCCAGCTGCATACTCCACCACAAGCCCAATGCTGGCCCTCTCCGGCCCTGTCCAGTGTCCATCACCCAGCGCATTCCTAAAACTCCATAGACCATACGAAATCGGAGATACGTTATCTCAATCACTCATTACAAGCCAGTGGGTACATCCGGCAAGAAACTGCTAGGGCTCTCAAGCCAAGGTTGCTCCGAGATGACGGAAAATGCCCCACAACATCACAAGAGCTTTCATGCTTTATTAACAGAGTCACTAAACGGATTGGAATAGCACACGACGCCGAAACCAATTACAAATCGACATCGCAGACAATGAGGCTGGCCCAGACGGAAAAGTCTGCCGTTGCATTGAACGCCTACGGAAAGTGTATCCATGATATCCAGTTTCAGAATACGAAAGTGCTCTGACCACGAGATAGTACCATAGAGATTTACAAACACAGAAATGATTTTAATAGGAATGAGGAATCCTTGAAACTCAACAAAACCTGGTATCTAGGCCTGAAAGACACTGCGTATATAATAATCGAGTAGGTAAGTCAAGTCAGTCATCTCACGCTGTTTTTTAAGTGAAACTAAATTGAATTCATTTAGTAATAAATCATAGGCATTTTTGTTATAAAAGGCAAATTTGAGAAAGTTTCTTTGCACATTTTCAATATCCTCAATATATTTTGAATGACAATGATTCCACGCCACACTACAGTAAATCAATTTACTCCTTACCAATGACATATACACATATACACAGCACAAAGAATCAAATGAATTGAATTGTCTACAAGAACTTATCAAAAGAATCCTAATAATCCACTAACGACAGACAAACACGAGCAAAAAGTAAAGAATGAATTGTAGCTCTCTGAAACTCGGCATATGACATCTCGACATGTATTATTAGAAAAAAAATTATTTATCAGAAAATCAAGGATGGAACCTAAAAATTTTTCATTTGAAAAAAATATAATTTTTTTGTTGTTTTTTCAGAAATTATAAAATTCATCAAAAAACGATTTCGATAGGTTGAGAGATTATTCAACAAAAATGATTTTCAGTAATACCTCATGAAATACGCTCATTTTCTCAGAAAACGTGGTTTAACGTCGACGTCACATTCATGCTCGCGCTAACCGCCACTGCAAGTTCACGCAGGGCCGGAAATTAGATTTGTCATAACTTTGCTGAGAATTATCATAGAAGGAAAATAAAATGTGCATATCGTTCCTGAAGACTTCTACTTCCTCATGCAAATATAACATGTGAGTATCTGAGTACCTAAAATGTGTTTTGTCCCACTTCACATAACCCTTCTACGATATTTACGGAGGATCCGAAAGTCATGGATATTTCAGTTGATATGAAATAATTATACTGGAGCAGGAATCAGTACCCTCTTTGGACCATATGCAACGATTTGAGGCTACTGAGAAAAGTCTCACTTATACATGCCAAAGAAAAAACTGGTTTTTACTCCTGCCTCAGTTTTCAACTCACCCATAATCCCGACAATTTCTTCAGTAAATGTTGAAAATAATGGCTCATATACATCCTACATAAAAAAATGAAGTATGTGATTTCAAGCTTGAGGTTTGCACTTCACAATTGTGTTATTGAATATATACAGAGTGGGCCAATAAAAACGAAACAGCCGGCTCTGTAGGTCGGCAGAACCGAATTATATAAAGACGCTCGGAGACGTCAACTACATTTTCGAGGGGGACATCGTTCGCGATGAAATTCACCCGATATACATTCCATCCCTCGGAGCTCTGACCGCCACCCTTAAATTTTTAAATGGCAACATATGGCAAGTGATACCTTATTTGAAAGGTAGTTTCCTTCTTAATATCAACCAACAAAAATAAATCAATTATATCGATTCGTTTTTGAGATATAGGAACTTGAAGTTGGGAAATCACTCTTCATTCACTCAATCAATGAAAATAAGATCTAACAATGCAACTGTTTAAAGATAATTATCATTGTCAAGGAAATAATGATCTAACTGTTTACTAACAAATAACATGCAATTCCGTTTAAAATTGTTATTTCATCCTAATTTATTTGATCGAAAACATTTTAAGGTTCTTAAGAATCGATAAAAAGACGTTTTCTCGAATTCGACTCAAATGCGACTAGAACAAAAACATGTATGGGACATTTTTTTTCGCCAAATCGCAATTGTGGATGTCTGTCAGTGTAAAACTGATCTTTGATTGAAGGACATTAGAGTGAAGTACTTGACTAAAGCTGCTGAATATCTTAGCTCTTAGCTCTATAATGGTGTATACGATTGCGAAAAGAGTTGAAATAATAACATTTTTTTTTAAGACTGATGAGTGCGGTAACCGTACAGCACCGTACAGATAAACTTGTTGCTAGAAAATACGTTCTAGAATTAGTGCAAAAATTTCGTCAAACTGGATAAGTGCGGCAAACAAGAAACGAGACCCAGAACGTGAATATCCGTTGAGAAATGAACCTGTTGAAGTTGCACTTTTAGAACAAGTTCATGCAGACCCAACATTGGAGCACAAGAAAATTGGCTAGTATTACCAATATCAGTAGAACCAGTATCCGCAGAATCCTGAAACATTATAAATTCCATCCCTACAAAATACATTTGGTACACCAATTGAATTAAGATGATTTTGATAGGCGACAGAAATTTTGTGAAATTATGACTACGAGAATAGATGCTGATGAGAATTTCCTTTCCAACATCTGCTTTTCTGATGAGTCTAGTTTCTTTTTGAATTCGACTGTGAATCGTCATAATTGTCGTTATTGGTCAGATGCCAATCCACATGTTTTCCACGAAGTCCATACTCAAACTCTCCAAAAACTCAATGTCTGGGCCGGTATTTTTAGGGACCGTTTGATTGGACCAGTATTTCTCAACGGTAACCTGACAGGAGAAACTTATTTGGAGTTATTGAATGAATTTTTTTATCCACAATCAGTAGACATCATTGAAAATGATGATTGTTACCATGAAGACCACATGATATTTCAACAAGAATGGGGCACCTCCGCATTATGCACAGCCTGTTAGGACGTTTTAGGATAGAATGTTTCCTGGAAGTTGGATTGGAAGAAGAGGCTCTATAGAGTGGCCAGCCAGATCTCCAGATTTAACACCACTCGAATATGCAACCCAACCAGAATCTCTGGAAGATTTGCGAAGTAGAATTCTTGAAGAATGCCGTCGAATAACGCCGGAAATGCTACGAAATGTGATGTCTCGTTTTGAACAGAACTTGTACTATTGTATGGAAATGGGTGGTAGACAGTTTGAACATTTAATTCATTGACAAAAATAATAATTGCGTCAGTTGCTTTATCAGATATTGTTTTTATTGATTGAGTGAATAAAAAAAGATTTCCCAACTTCAAGCTCCTTTATCTCGAATACGAATCGATAGAATTAATTTATTTTTGTTGTTTGATATTGAGAAGGAAAATACCTTCCAAATGAGGTATAACTTGCCACATCTTGCCATTTAAAAATTTAAGGGTGTTGGTCACAGCTCCGAGGGATGGAATGTATTTCGGGCGAATTTCATCGCGAACGATGTCCCCCTCGAAAATGTAGTTACGTGTCCGAGCGTTTTTATATAATTCGGTTCTGCCGACCTACAGAGCGATTATTTTCAACATTTACTGAAGAGAATACCGATTTTATGAGTAAGTTGAAAATGAGGCAGGAGTAAAACAACATTTTTTTTTTGGTATGTATAAGTGGGACCTGTCACACTACTTTAAAATTGTTGCATATACTCCAAAGAGGCTATGGGTTGATGCTTAAGTAAAATAATTCCATATTTACTAAATTATTCATGATTTTCGAATCATCCGCAAACATCTCCGTGAAGTGCGACAAAACACATTTTAGGTACTTCAATACTCTCATATTATATTTGCATGAGAAGGTAGGAGTCTTCAGAAACGATATGAAATTTTCCTTTTTCTTCTCAGATCATTTTTAGCAGAGTTATGACCAATCAAATATTCGGCTCCGCCAGAACTTTCAGCGGCGGGTTAGGGTGAACCTGAAATTTGATGTCGGCGTTCAATCACGGTTTCTGGGAAAATGAGCGCATTTCATAAGAAATTACTAGGAATAATTTTTGTGGAAAATTTTTTTCACCCTGTTGAGTTGTTTTTCCTATAAATCATATACTTTTCACGATTACAGCAAAAATCTATTTATATATTTTTAAACGGAAAAAAAAGTTCCACCCCAGGAATTTTGGTGAACAATTTTTTTTTCGTGTTTATGATGATTCCAACTACTAGCATACCAAGTTTGGTGGTGCTACAATTGATTCTTATCTCAAAACGTAATCCTACTGGATTATAATGATTTCATAGCTTTGCTTATAATATTCTGTATAAGATTGCTATAGCTCAACTTCTGATCGGAGAGTAATCCTAAATTTTTGATTTGGGTAACTCTCGACAAATATTCAAGTGATAACGGAATAAAATTGTGGGTGGTTTTCGTATGACTCATACATTTACATTTATTAGTGTTCAAGGATAGTTTATTTTCAGTACACCAATCATTAAGTGACAAAAGATCCCGTTGTAACAGTTCACAATCTTCGATCGACTCAATTTTTCGAAAGATTGTTATGTCATTAGCGAAAAGTAGTTTTTTACATTGAATATGGTCATTAATAGAGAGTGAAAACAGTAAGGTTCCCAAGTTTGAGCCTTGTGCTGCCGTAAAAGTAAATGATTTGATTCCATCATATTCAACAAATACAATAGTCCTCCCCCCCCCTATTAACTTTTGAACTGTTCGACGTAGAAACACGATAAAAAGTACTACTTTTTGAAATAAAAAAAATGCCCCACAGGGGGGGGGGGAAAGGAAATTTAATTTTCTTTACAAACATCACTTCGCATATTGTCAATGCGCGAACCTCATTATTTTTTGAAGAAAAATGTTTTTTTTTCTAACGTTTGTAGGAAATAGTTATTTATGATACAAGTGTTAAAAGTGGCATTTTATTTTGTGAGTGGGGAATATTGCGAAACGAGCGTTAGCGAGTGGAGCAACCCCACGAGCAAAATGAAATCACTTTTAATAAATGTATCATACAAATTGTTTGTATGACAGTTATTGCTAGTAAGAAAAAAACAAAAAAAACTATAAGATCCATGAGGATTCGAACACACGATCTTTGGATTAGAAGGCTGTCAAATATAATAAACTCCAATGCACTTTATTTTAGGAATATCATGATTTGTCAGTGATGAAAGACCTTCTACAGTTGGACTGAATAGGCGAAAAAAGGAAACCACTAGATGTCGCTGAATAATCCAATATGGCTACCGTTAAGGGTGAACAACATATAATTTTGTTCAACAAATAAAGGCCTTGTGGTGAAATTTGTAAATTTGGTGGATTTTGTAGCTTTGAGATTATTGAGAATTGCAGTTATAAGTATTTTTGAGATAATCCCAGGCTTGTTCAGTTGCATGAAGTTTACAATTACGAGGTGCTACTAGTGTTTATGAATAGAATAATTTCAGGTGAAGATGCCAACAGTACAAGTGGATCTTGTGATATAATTTTTTATACTGAAGAAAGAACTTGACCTAAATTGATGGATGTTGCCCTTACTATTAGATTATCATGAAGAATAAGAAATAACACTTCTTATGTTTTTATACCACTTATGTTATTGCAGTTTCTTTTCCTGAACTCATAGACATTTTCAAACTATGACGGTCATTATCTTGATCATTAATAAAACAAAATATTTATATAGAGGCGTTCAGAGTAAATTTTATAATTCCTGCTCGTATTTCCTATTTTAAATATATCTACCATTCTTGGGTGAATCATGAAAATCCACGAAGAAAATAATTTACTATTAAGATTCCAATCTTTTGGTAAAAGACCTATTTTGGTTTTTCCAGTATATTTATTTATTTATTTATCTGAATGAATAGCAATGCTAGTTCATAAAAAGATGTCACAAAATGACAAATGTAATGAGCTACAAACATTGGCCATAGATTGGTCTTATTAAAATAAATAAATGTTTAAAATTTCAGTAAAATGTATGAACAGAAAAACGCATTGTTGTTATTAACAGCTTACGAATTAAAATAAGGTCAAAATTTTATAAATGTTTTAACAAGGCAAATTGAAACTGAAGAATCATACACTTTATAATTTCATATCTTTATATCTTGAAAAAACACATCTATTTCTCTCATTTCTCTCATTTGAATTTCATGTTCGCTCTCCTGCAGTCTCATTTTATCCCTCACTTGGCATGTTTACTAAGTCTTCCTCCATTGGGTTCTTCAACCTAAAATTACATGTAAAACTCCCATCACATTTTTATGAATATAATAAGGTATCTTGAATGAGCAAATTAATTTTTCAAAGAACGAGGCAAAAAAGTACCTAATTTTCAATCAGCTTAAATCAAAATCAGTAATAAGGTTTGTATCTACATGAAACTTAAAATTAACTTTGAATAGGTTACAGATAAATTATTGAAGTAAGAAATAAATTATGGTCGATTTATGCACCCTTACATAAGAATTATATCAAATACAAGAACTAAGAGTTCATCAATAGGGAAACTACGCAAGCATTCATCGAACTTTAACTAGTACTAAGAACATACACACTGGTTCACTGTTAGTTCCAGTTTTTAGTCTTAGTTTTAGTTATAAAGTAGGGGTGCATAAATCGACTTTCACCTATTTTTACAATCTATTTGTTGACTCACCATTTTCTTTGACTTCTGTTAACCTTTTACTGTGTTTTTCGATATTTTTATAAGGAATCTTTTGACTGGAAATTACTCCTTTTTTGAGTTTTCTCTTAATTGTTAGAGGTGTAGCTGTAACAAATCATAATAATTGAGCTTTGCATTGCCTTTGAAACAATGTATTTACCATGTAAACAATAGTCTTTGTCTTGGAAGTGGAGACTGCAAACATGCATATTTTGCGTTATAAATTTTCTGATCTTAAGCACTGTCTTCCATTTGAAACAAAGCTTTCTATGACCAAGTGGACATTTATGAATACTGATATTTGATTGCAATAAAGATGAACATTGAGGTACAGAACAAAATTTCCGCGATTTGGTAGGTAGGTTTTTATAAATATTCTGCATGTTTATATTCTCAAACACCAAACAGCTAAACACTACAGTTCACATATGATCAATTCTAAGAACTTTTAGGTGATTATCTAATCAGAAAAACTGGAAATCTAAGAAATTTCAGCAGTCGTTTACACGGTTAACAATGTGCCATTCTTTGTTGTTCACACCTACGGTAGTTGCTGGCATAATTGCTAGATGGCGTACACTTCGATTTTTTCGCCTATAGAACTTCGTTTGTAACTTCAAAAGGAATGAGTATTACCAATTGCGCAAACGGCCAAATACATGTGTGAACTTTTATAAATGATTCCTTTTGAGTAAAGCTTGCTGCCCACTTGTCCGGTACAGCACGGCACGGCGCTGTCCGTCGCCTGATGTCGACGGTAGACAGTCCAGCACAGCACGTACCGTTGTTTGCTGAAAAGGATCGGAGAGCTGTACTTTTCCGGCGACGGACGCTCTTTGTTGTGCCGTGCCGGGCTAGTGGGCGATTGTCCACTTATTTGCATTGTTCCAATCCTATCCGTACGGAACGGGCCGTGCCGTGCTGTGACGGACAAGTGGACGACAAGCTTAAGTGTTCTGTTTAAAATATCTGATTGAAGTGTTTCTGTTAGAGAGATCTATATTACAGAGTATTTATCATCTCATCTGTCATTTTACTTTTAACAATAGTCTTAAAAATATTTTCAATACTAGTGTTAAAAGTATTTTCAACACTAATGTTAAAAGTGATTTTGTGAAAATGTCAGTTTTTAGTTCACCTGTCAATGAATTAAAAACGTAATTTTTAATGAGAGTTGTACAAGAAGGTTCTTTTCTATAAACGTCAAAAAATGACAAGGTGCGCGCATTGACAACAATATGCAAAGTGACATTTTTTTCATTTTCCTTCTATTTATACTACCAATTTTTTTTGACGTTTGTAAAAAAAAATTTGTTTACATCGAAATACTTTGGTAATCTCGACAATTTTTTTAACTCGGCTGCGCCCCGTAAAAAATAATCAGTTCTCGATCACCAAAGTAGTATTTCGTGCACTAGATACAAAAAAACTATTCTTGCCAATATCTGCAAAATTTTGAAAAAAAAGTTTTGGAGCATAAAAGTACCCAGTGAGAGGAAGAAAAAGGAGGAAATAAGAAAGAAGAGCGAGAAAAACAAAAGTTCATGAAACAATATTTGTATAATACTCACAAAATAGTGATATTGGTTTCGGGTAGGTCATCTGGAGCGCTTTCAAAGTTTCTATAGTCACATAACAGGTCCAATTTTCTACACGTACATTTACCAGTATAATGAAACGCTGTAACAAATAAAACAATTAATTCGTTTACTCAGAACATTGTTTGAGCGATGGTACAAGTTGTACTAACGGAATGGTCCGGGAATTCAGGCTCACTCGCACCTATTTAAAATTCACTACTAATCTGTTAAAAATAAAACATTCCTTTTCTCAAGAAAGCCTCCTTTCGCCTATAATTTGCCACCCTTTGCATACATTAAACAAGTATTTTTTACGAAAGAGAAAGCTTGACAAATTTCCTAAAAGAAGTTTTTCGCAAATTTTTCTGTATAAGCTATAGTTTACAAGAAAATCGATGTCGAAATTTTGTCAAAATACCAAATAGAGATTTGGGTAAATATACACTGATATTTTTTCATGTTCATCAACTGCACATGGTCCTACGAAAAATAAAGGGCTTCGATAGTTGAATGGTATTAGTTTGATGCGGAATTAAAATTCCTTAAAGAAATTATCAATATTTTGAAATTTTTGCTGTTCGATAATTTTTTACTGAAATATTTAAAAAATGGGAAAATTATTCCAGTTTTTTGTTCTATGATAAAATAGATTGATAATCGTAGAAAGAATATATATGATTTATTTATCCTGTATTTATATATTTTAACCTTTTGTTAAATTGTTGTTAAAATTGTTTTTTTCGTTAACCAGCTGTCTTCCCCTTACGAACGGAAGCCATTGTGCGAGCTAGGGATCAATGAGGTCTTACCTTTTAACGTGCGATTCCTAGCACTTCATGTAACTTCAACTATCTATAAATTAGGTATACTGAAGTCTTTCAGTTTCGAAATATCAGTGGATAATTACACTCATTATGTTTATTCTAAAGTTATACATACCTTTGACCATTGAATATGAAGTGGACTGAAAAACATCCCAACACATTTATAACCCAATTTTATTTTTCATCCTAGTTTTCGTATTTTTCGAACCATTCGTTTTTATCGACAGGACGCGCAAATGAATTCAAGTGAACAAATTTGCTCGCAAATCCACATAAATTTCTATATCGATTTTCTTGTGAACTGTACCTTACACAGAAAAAAAAATGATTTCCTATCAGGAAATTTACCAAGCTTTCTTTTTCTTAATTGACACTTTATAGAGTTATGGACGAAAACAGGTTTTTTAAAAGTGAAGCCATGCACCTTCGAAATGAATTATTGTGGTTTTATGATATATGAGACCTTTACTAACAGCTCCTGAAAGAATATTTCCATACCGGAAAATCGGGTAGGAAATTTCTACACCGACTGTACTATATCCTACCCGGGAAGTTTTGAATATACGGTTATAGATTTTCGTTTACTTCATCATTTCAACGTTTCAAAACTACTCAATAACCTGAAAGGGTGAACAATGTGGAGTGAAAGGTCTCTTGACAAGTTCAACTAATCAATCAACTCAAAAACAGTTAATCAGAGTTTTCCTTTACAAGGATATTCTGCGTTCTCTCGACAAATTACTTTTTTTATTGTTTCAAACTGTTCGCGCAGTAAGGAACACACTGTTCAATTTATACTATTAAGCAAATTTTGTAGCTACGTTTAGTTCAATCTTTATCTAGAAGATGGTCACTTGGTGTCTGAAACAAGTGTCACGGTGCAAAAATAGAGGATCTGTGTTAGGATAAAATTTCAGTCCATTCATCTATCAATTTTATCTTCATTTTCTAGAACAGAAATACGAAAAATTTCAAGTGTAGGTATACAGGATAGACTTAAAAAAAGATAGATATGGTTTATATGTATAAACAAAAACATAGTGTCGAAATACAATAAACACGAAAATAACTAATCAGAGTTTTCCTTTACAAGGATATTCTGCGTTCTCTCGACAACTTTATGATTTAAATTATTCCTTTGTTGTTTGAAACTTTTCGCGCAGTAAGGAATACACTGTTCAACTTATACTATTAAGCAAATTTTGTAGCTACGTTTAGTTCAATCTTCATCTAGAAGATGGTCACTTGGTGTCTGAAACAAGTGTCACGGTGCAAAAATAAAGGATTTGTGTTAGGATGAAATTTCAGTGCATTTATCAATCAATTTTAACTTCATTTTCTAGAACAGAAATACGAAAATTTTTCAAGTGTAGGTATACAGGATAGACATAAAAAAATAGATATGGTTTATATGTACAAACAAAAACATAGTATCGAAATACAATAAACACGAAAACAATTTGTACACAAGGATATAAATATGAAAAGATAAAAATAGTATATGTATAAATTAAAACAATTGGGTAAAAAGTTGAAACTTAAGATGTCTTTAGCTCACAGTAATTTTTAAAAAGTCTGATCATTGAAATATTTTTCTAAATCATAATAGCAATAAATCTGAACTGAAAAATCTGTGTGAAATCGCGCCTTTTTCAGAAGAGACGCCTATAATATAGATGAACTCAAAAAGCAAACGCTTATCTAAATATGAAATTGAAACCAAATCATTAAAGCCCTTTCAGCGATACCTGAAATATATGATTACATATATAAATATACTAACAGACCCGGTAAACATTATCCGGCCCAATCATCGTGTCTATTTATGTAAATATATTTGATTCGGCAATTAACTTATATATTTTTGTTAATGTTATCGGACTCATTTTATGGCAAAGGTGCGGGCAGAAGCTATACTTGTCATATTTATATGACAATGTTTACATTTATTGAATTCGCAATGGGAATCATTAAGTGTATTATAACTTCTCGGTACTGAAACTATCCCATATATTAAGTTGGACCAAGAAATTTAGAAAATTTCATTGATAAGAAAGTTCCACACCAACTTCGTGGTGGACGAACTTTCCAGAACTTCACTTGAGTGTTTTTTCAATACATTCTAGAACCTCCAGAACCACTGTTCTGGTACATTCTAGAAGGATGTCGAAGCTTCTGGAAGGTGCTGGAAGATTCGAGAAAACTAGGGAATGAACCAAAACAGATGCTCCGGATATATCTAAAACGTCTAGAACATCTAGAAATATCTCGAAAGTGGGACCATCATGCACTGAGCGTGAGGGTTTAAAGTTTCTGGAAATGTCTAGAATAATAGACAGAATTCTCTAGAATGTTCTCGATGTTTTTGGATACACTCGAATGAAATTTCCGAAAATTAGGTAACCAGGGCAGGGAGTTCAAACTTTCTCGGAACTTCTAGTTGCTACTGCACATGCGTTAGAACCTTATTAATGTACCCCTTACCATCTCAGAGATAGTAGTGGGCTTCACTCTCATGTTTTAGATCACAGCAGTGAATCGAGAAGTGACTTCCATCATTATCACAAATCGTCTGTTTACTCGATGCCTTGTTGGACAATTCGAAACATCGAAATCTGATGCCAAATGTTATGGACCTGAAGATGATGATAGATTTTGGGATACTGTTCTACTCAGTATGCCTTTTGAAGGACAGTATTGTCCGTATATCCTCATGACAATATATTTCCTTGCTTAACAACCAATCAGTGGATTTCAAATTTTGAAATTCATCCAATAGAATCGGAACTACAGTGAAAATATAGCTTGTCGCTGTATTTTCACGGTGATAAACCTGCTTAGTTTTTGTTTTACTATCTGTCATGTGAATGATTCAAATTATAAACGTCAAGTTTATGTGTTTTCACTAGTTATCTTTATTTATCAATATGAGCGATCGTTGGGGACAAATATACATTGGTATCATAGATGAGGCCGTGGAAAAGAGTATTCCGTTAAATACGGCTAGAAGTAAAGCATCAATTAACAGGTGACACGATTTTTCTTTATTTCAAATCGATATATTGTCGTCCTAAATATAATTCGTGGTATTATTAAAAACCTATAATTTTTTGGAATATCAATTCATTGGCAATCCCAATGCAAGAAAATACAACTCGTCCTGCGGACTCGTTGTATTTTCAGCTTTGGGATTGCAATTCATTAATATTCCAAAAAATTATCGGTAATAATCATACCACTTATTATATTACCCCTGATAATAATGCATGAATCAAAGAGTCGTCATAGGTTCTTCATATTAAAAATTTTTATTATTATCATTATTATTCGGGTACGATTTTAATCAGGCTGCCATGTGTTTCGTGATGAAATGATGAAACTAAAATACTCGAAAAGCCATTGGCATGCCGTTAGGGTGGGTCCTAATGGCTGGTATGGTCACGTGAACTTGTATTTGAAAAGGGGAATTCTGCGCCCACCCTAACGGTATGCCAATGATATTTCGAGTATTTTTGTTTTATTATTCCATTACACAATACATGGCAGCCTGATTTGAATCGTACCGAAACACACACGTAATTTTTTGAAATATATCAATTAATATCGAATCCTCAGCGACTTCAGATTTTTATCTGATGGCCCGAGAAAGTGCTAGGAATCGCACGTTAGAAGGTAAGACCTCGTTAATCCTTAGCTCGCACAAGTTTCGACTTTTGAGGGCTGCCGTTCGTAAAGGGACGACAGCTGGTTAACGAAAAAAACAATGTTAACAACAATGTTAACAATATGAAAAGCTTACGACGAATCTTTGATTCATGCATTATTATTATGAGGATATACGGATATACTAAGTAAAATCGTGACCCAAAATCCCTCCCCGGTCTCCCGGTCTATTATTAATTAATTGCAACATTCCATTTATATTTTAGTTCGAACTAAAATCAAAATGCTCATGACAGGTCTATGTCAAAAAATAATTTTCAAAGTGTCACCGCAGAAGAAATGTTTCTCTCATATCCATCCCTGATGTGTATGCTTCTGAAGAGCCTGTTTTATTTCAATCCTATATCAATCCTCCTGAAGAGCTTGGCAAAGCGAAATAGATTTTTGTCGACCAAAATGTATTGGGGATTAAATGCGAGAGAAGCGAACCTTGCTTCAATGAAATGAACGATTTCTGTGAGTGATAATTTTTTAATAACATTCTCCTTTTCTAATTTATTTAATGATTTGTTCAAGGAAAACTAGAAAGAATTAAAAAAGTCAGCTATCTGAATGAAAATGCAAATTTTCACTTTCAGATTTTTTCTTTCCTTTTCAGTTAGAGTCTTTTCACAATATCTATCAGATGTAGTTCAATGTCCAGCGTGGCTTGTGCCGGGGAAGTAGTTGTTTTCTGTTACATATTACAAATAAGTCACATTTTTCATTTTTCAATTTTCATGGAGAATGTTCCCCCCATTCCATTTATACTTCGAAACGAAATGAAATGTTTATAAAGATCTTTCATATGAACTGGTACTCAGTCAGAAATGTGCTTTACTTATCGTTCCTCTTATATGTAACAAACAATTCAAATTTGGGTGTCGATAATAATGAAATCACGTGAATGAGTTTATAGGTCATATATACTTGCGTATAACAGTATAATGCGCAGGCAGGTCTCAGACACATAGTTTCACGTACAGCGTGTACATACATAAAGTAAGGAGTACATTCATTTTCGAAAAAATCCGCGGAAACGCCAACTTCTATTTGAAGATGCACATCTTTTGTCGTTTTATTCGCATTGATGACGTCATTAATGTTTCGACTATGATGTCATTTGTTTCAAATTGCAACCCCTATTTTCAATAGTGCCATTTGAAAGAGCATATTTACCTGCACACGTAAAACCAAAAGTTTCGTCATATTACATAAGGAAATTTTCGAGAAAATTAATGATTCATTTATTTCAAGTTTACTAACTTTATTTGGTTGATTGAACTAATCGATTAAGGGTTCAAACTAATGTCCTTTCTAGCTTCTAGCTTTGTAAAGTTCTCATTTTATTATCAGGGGTAATATAATAAGTGGTACGATTATTACCGATAATTTTTTGGAATATTAATGTATTGCAATCCCAAAGCTGAAAATACAACGAGTCCGCAGGACAAATTGTATTTTCGTGCATTGGGATTGCCAATGAATTGATATTCCAAAAAATTATAGGTTTTTAATCATACCACGAATTATATTTAGGACGACAATATATCGATTTGAAATAAAGAAAAATCGTGTCACCTGTTAATTGATGCTTTACTTCTAGCCGTATTCAACGGAATACTCTTTTCCACGGCCTCATCTATGGTACCAATGGACATATGTCCCCAACGATCGCTCACTCATATAGATAAATAAAGATAACTAAGTAGTCAAAACACATAAATTTGACGTTTATAATTTAAATCATTATTTTCACTTGACAGATAGTAAAACAAAAACTAAGCAGGTTTATCACCGTGAAAATACAGCGACAAGCTATATTTTCACTGTAGTTCCGATTCTATTCGCTGAATTTCAAATTTTGAAATCCACTGATTGGTTGTTAAGCAAGGAAATATATTGTCGAAAAAAGACATTTTACTCTTTTTGATACCTTGCTGAGTAATCCGTTTGGTTGGCGTATGCCACAATTTTGAAGTTCATATTTCATTGATTCGCTTTTCGAAAACATTAAAAATAAAATGCGCCTTTCTGTTACTCAGATAATCGAAATTCTAATGCTGACTGGATACGGTGATAGAGTATACGCAACCGGAAGTTGTATTGTTTAATACTAAATACGCGTATAGGCCCATAACTTAATTGGCAGTGAACGGAGTTAAGATAAAGTTTCGAAACACTGGTAGTGTTGATAATCTTCCTAAAGCTGGGCGTCCTAAAATCAACGAGGAGGTCAAATTGAATGCTTTATTAGCAATCTAGGTAAATCCACACAACAGCCTAGGAAAAATTAGACTAAATCGAGATATCCGAGTTAATAATAATAATAATAATAATAATAATAATAATAATAATATGTTTATCCATAATAATAAAACATAATATAAATTTATAATATAGTGCTTGTGAATAAACAGGTGGGTCACAGAAGTAGTATCAACTACTTGTGTTTGTGATTTCCAAATTTAAAACATTGAAAGGGTAAAGTCGGTAAAAATTTAGTTAGTTTGACACATCCAGGTAATTCATTATATCATAAATTGAGTTTGCAGTCTTAGCATTGAAATTACATATATTAGGGGGTAAGTCACAATCGGGATAGTTTTCTGATACTTAATACAAAGTTACGAAATAAATACATATACAACATACATACATATAGATATATACATCATGGATTACTCAACTGGTTATATGATTTATCTTTGGTTTCCGTAAATTTCCGTAAATATGAATCTTTCTTTGATGATCCATTTTTTCAGTTCTTTTTTGAACCTGTGGTAGTTTTCTATATGTTTCAAGTCATGTGGTAACAAAGCATAGATTCTGGGTGCTAAATAATTGGTATTTCGTTGACCAATAGTTTTTTCGCTACGTGGTAGTAGAATTCCATCAACCTTCCGAGTATTATAGGGGTGTTTATGTGGAGTGAGTTCAATTTTCCCCAGTTTCACGAAAAGAATTATTTTTTGACAGACAATCTGTCTCACATCTTTTATTTGGGATTCGTTGTATAAAGTATTCGTAGGAAATGTTACATTTTTATTATATATTATTTTCAAGATCCATTTTTGTATTACGTGTACTTCATTTAGAAAACAGTCTTTAACACCGCCCCAACCTAATATCCCATAGGATAGTATAGACTCTATGAGGGAAAAATAAAGAGTTTTCAAATGTCTAATATTCAGGAAGTCTCTGAGATGTTTAAATTTCGATAAAAATCCCCTAAGCTTCCTGACAATTTCTTTTGTCTGAAGATCCCACCTCATATGCCTATCAACCGTTATACCGAGATACTTAGTTTTATTAGCTTCGGGAATTTGGGAGTTTAGTCCGGCATTTAAAGGTCCTAAGTTGGGCAGACCATTTGTATATGACGTAAAGGGTAAGTAGTTTGTTTTTTTGTAGTTTAGTGTTAGTTTATTGATTTGTAACCAGTTTGATATCTTTGGAAAATCAAATTCTATTTTTTCTTTCAGTTTTTGCCACGTTGGTGCAGTATACAGTATGGTGCAAATGAATGGAATAAATTCATTATTTTGTAATAAGGCGACCCTACAGAAAAATCCTGATACTCGTCGATTTTTATTATCGAACGCGCATTCTGTCAAATATTTTTGATAAGCATGACGTCATTGGTGTGAGCGTGATGACGTCATCGATGATTTTTTTAAATGGACATGTGGGTCATGTGATATGTCATTGGAAAGGTGTTTCATTTACCTATCCAACCATATCGAAAAATTTGTCTAATGGTTGTTGTATGCAGAAAAAAATTGATTTTGAAATTATAGATCACTCATTACAAAATTATTAAATTCTGTGTCCAATTAATGATTTTTGAATCTCTGTAAGTAACCAAGATCTAATTTTGAAAAGGCCGTCCCTGGGAACGAAATGATAGCTTCTTACTTGATTTTTTGCCGGTTCACAAATGTGGGTCTCATCGAAACTGCTACATTCGAATTAAACTCAATCGGCTTGTCGAATGTTAATGGTTATAACAGTAGAAATATTCAAAAATTATCAATATGAAGCTCACTGACACAGAAAGAATCGAAATTCTTATAATGATTGGTTGTGAAGACAAAACACGAACGCAAAAAGAAGTTTGTACTCTGTTCAATAATAAATATCCCAACCGAGAACCAATTTCACAATCCACGGTAAGCAAAATTGAAAAGAAATTCAGAGAAACGGGTCATGTGAAAGACCTACCCAAAGGTAGTAAGAAACAAATTCCAGATGACAAGAAACTAGATGTTTTACTAGCTTTTCAAGATAATCCCCATACCAGTTCAAGGCAAGTAGCATTAGATAATGACATTGACCATTCAACAGTTCTTAGAACGCTAAAAAAGGAGAAGTGGCATCCCTACAAAGTTAGTTTAGTTCAGGAGCTTCTGGAAGACGACTTTGATAGAAGAATTGAATTTTGCGAAATTATGGTGGAGAAAAATAACACAGATCCGATGTTTTTCCGAAAAGTTCTTTTTTCTGATGAAGCTACATTTCTCCTAAACGGTCATGTCAATCGTCAGACGTGTCGGTATTGGGCTACTGAAAATCCACATTGGATGCAGGAATATCATACTCAATATCCAGAAAAATTGAATGTTTGGGCGGGAATTATAGAGAATATGATAATAGGACCATATTTCTTCGATGAGTCCTTGACAGGTCCTCGATATTTAGAATTTCTGCAAAACTTCTTGCTACCCGAACTGAATCGGCTGTTCCCAAACAGAACTGATTTGTGGCTGCAGCAAGATGGTGCGCCGCCACACTATGCTGTCGTGGTGAGACGCTACTTGAACAACGTCTTTCCAGATCGGTGGATAGGAAGAAGAGGAGCAATTGAATGGCCACCTAGGTCGCCAGATCTAACACCTCTGGATTTCTTTTTATGGGGATACTTGAAAAGTAAAGTGTACCAAAATAGACCACACAATATCCGTGATCTCAAAGACCGTATACGCATCGAGATGGGACGAATCACTCAGGACGTTATTGGCAGAGTTCGAGAAGAATTTACTGCTCGTCTATCCCACTGTCTTATAGCAGATGGTCGGCAGTTTGAACATTTGCTTTGAAGTTGTTTGTATTCATTGAATGGGAATTTTCTTTTATTACTACAATTGTTTGTTAGAATAAAAACCCAAATTACTTGAAATCATGAATATGATTGGATAGCTGATTGGAAGACCTTTCCAATGACTTATCACATGACCCACATTTCCATTTAAAAAAATCATCGATGACGTCATCACGCTCACACCAATGACGTCATGCGTATCAAAAATATTTGACAGAATGCGCGTTCGATAATAAAAATCGACGGGTATCAGGATTTTTCTGTAGCGTCGCCTTATTACAAAATAATGAATTTATTCCATTCATTTGCACCATACTGTATAATATGGTGGTATCCTCAGCAAAACTGATTATTTCACCGGCAGTATTAAGAAAAAGCATACTATTCATATATATAATGAATAGGAGTGGACCAAGGACAGTTCCTTGGGGTACTCCAAAGGTGACTGTTCTTGTTGTACTGTAAGTTCCTTCAAACTCCACTCTCTGTTCCCTATCAGACAAGTAGCTTTTCAGAATTTCGTATGTTTTTCCTCTAATCCCATATTTATGGAGTTTTCCGAGAAGGTTTTTATGGCACACAGTGTCAAAGGCTTTAGAGAGGTCTAGGAAAATGCTGATTATAGGAATTTTTTTATCCATAGATTCATATATGATAGAGGTCATTCTGTATATAGCATCCTCTGTAGATCTACCCTCTCTAAAGCCATATTGACGATCTGATAAAATATTAAATTTTTTAAGGAAATTACTGAGCCTTGTTTTCAGTAATCTCTCAACGATCTGGGATATATTCGATATAAGTGTTATAGGCCTATAATTATCTATATTTGACTTATTTCCGCTTTCATGGAGTGGTTTAATGATACCGCTTTTTAATATTTTTGGGAAGCACCCTGTATCAAAACATTTGTTCACTAAGAAAGTTAGCGGCTTTGCTATTTCCTCGGCTATTTCAAATAACGTCTCTGCCCTGATGTTATCAAAACCTGGCGATTTTTTCCGTTTTAATTTTTTAATGACTGATATTACTTCATTTTCATTTGTTGGATGCAGATACATGGTGTTTTCCAAAAATTCTATGTTTTCATAATTTCCAACATTAGGAATTTTTTTCGCATGCGTTTTCCCTAGGTTGCTGAAGTGTTCATTGAATGCATCAGCAATATCTTCTTTTTTTGTTATGTTGGTACCATCTGTTTTCTGAATAACCTCGATTTTTGTGTTTGGTTTTGTTTTTCCACATAAGCTATTAACTGTTTCCCACATGGCTTTAGAAGAGCTTTTATTTTTTTCGATTTGATATGAGTAGTAATCCTTCTTAGCTAGTTTTGTCAGTTTATTGAGTTTGTTTTTGTAATATTTGTATCGCTCTTTGATTTGTTCATTCTCTGGATATTTCAAAGTGATTCTGTATAGTTTATTTTTTTCATTAATTGATTTCTGTAATCCGGGTGTCATCCATTTCTGTTTATATTTTATTTTATTTTTAAGTTTAACTTTTTTCGTATGCTTTTCTGAATAGTATTTTATTTTATTTATTATTTTAGTTGCTTGTCATCTACATCAATTCCTTGATAAATGTCATACAACTACACATTGCTTTCTCTGATGAAGCTACTCTACACTAACAAGAACAGTAAAAAAATCGATGATGTCATTTCCGGAAGAGTAATGACGTCACCAATCCGACTAGGACGTCAAAAGATGCGCATCTGAAACAAAAGTTAACGTGTCTAAGAATTTTTCCGAAAAGTTTTTGATTTTCTAGATAACGAATTTATTCCTTATTTTATGTACACACTTTATATCAGATTCCCTTCAGAGCAAATAATTTTTCTGAATGAATCACTGTTAGCTAACAGTTTTTTTTTTCACATTTCTCCCAGGTTTTCGAGGAAACCCCTTAAATCAGAGTTTGCGCGAGTAAGGGAGATCCGGGAACTATATCTTACGTACAAGTGAATGGTTTATTTTTGTTTCGTATACTCGCGTTTCGTACACCTCAAAAATTTACCTGAAATATTGAAAGATTTAGGTGCCAGATAGTGCCAAAAGCAATTCTTTAGTGTGACCTAACCAGAACGAACTAACCTCACTCAGACATTTTAGTGCGTGGAAACTGAACACATATATTTCACGAAGTTATTTTTTTGTCTGATCCAACCAGAACAAACTAACCTTACATAGACATTTCAGTGCGTGGTAATTGAACATCGGAGTGGTTGGTGTACAAAAACTAGTTAATTAACTCATTGTTCGGAACAAGAAAATTTTAGGTAATTTTTTAAGGTGTACCAAATGCGAGTGTACCAAACAAAAAGTCCCCAAGTGGATCCTGAAGCACTTTCAACTTCGTGACGGAGGTGGGTATCGTCTGTGTGAGAGGCAAATGCGTAAACACTACTACAACTAGTTCGTTCATGATACAGATTTCACAGGTTGTTTGCTGTAACTGGTGCGTCTTCGTTATTTTCCAATTTGAATATAGACTGATATGACGTAGGTAGTGATAATCAACGCTTTGAGAATGAATTTTTTCTTTAAATGTGTCTTCTGAAATTTTAATTAATAATTCACTTGATTGCTCCTCAATGATTTTCTGCAATAATTTCATGATGGACAGAGTAACTAAAAGTACAATAATTATAATCATAAAAATTAAAAAATAAAATTCATATCAGAACTTTATAATTCATTAACTATGATTTGAAACATGCTAAATTTGATGTAACGTACCATATCAGTTGGAATTCTCGAATGTGCTTGAGATTGCACCTTGAAAGGTAAGACCTCCGTCATTTCCAGCTCGCAGAAGTCTTCTGAAGACTTGAGAATTGCTCGTAGGGGTGCAGCCCGATGAGGGCCAGAACAAATTTTTAATAAGAAAATACCATACTTTCATTTACCTAGCTATTTTGAGTTGCATGGCTCGTAAGTGTGCAGCCATTTGGTCAAAAGAACATTTTTTGACAAAACCAATGAGCAGTGACATGTTTACATATTTCAAAAATCAAACTGACCGATCAATTGAGATTCTTTTAGAAATTCATTACTATTTTTCAATTAATTGTTCTGCTTTCATTTTGCAAATTACCGATATGACACTCCAATTACGTATCAAATTCTCTGTCGAATTATTGTTACTGTTATATAAATACCTATTTAATTAGCACACTGAACGAATATGAAATATTATGTAATATTCAAGGATTAAACAGAGCTCATTATCCAAACGAATGAATTAAGGTTGCGATGCTGAAAAACAAATGCGTGAGCTGATTCCGTTATATATTATTCATAAAAATAACATCAAATAGTATATTGAAGTATAAGTGGATAAAAAAGTATTTCAAACACGCGCGAGCACGACGGCGCAACCGGAGTGCTCGAAATAGATCAAGTGTTTGAAGGATCAGTTATCCATGAATACTTTACGTTATTTTTTTCAATTGGTGCACTCTGAAATCATAAATACTAGTTTCATTATTACAAGTGATGGAAATAAGAACTTACATGACATCAGTATACCTTTCGTTAATATTTGAATAAAAGTTTTGCATTTGTTTGTTATATTTAATTTGACGTTACAAGGTTCTCTTGTCAGATCAATAATCATAACATTGTCATCAGACTTCACTGTTTTCCAGTTGTTGATGTATCCATGGTAACTTTAAAAAACGCGCGTTTTTGAAAGTTCGATTTACTAAATAGGAATAAATTTTCACCAATTGAAAAAAAAACTCTATATTCTATATACTGTCCAGTTAAATATAAATCACAAAAAACAAAAGTGATACAGTAGTAATCAGAAAGGTTAAAAAAATAATATCACATGCCAAATACAGAGATAACCAAAATTAAATTCCAGTCCTTTGGACAGAATTTTCTTCCCGACAAAATGCACAATTTTGTGACACACTGAATTTCAATTTCTTCTTACCATTTCTGTTCTTGAAAACTGAGGGTTACTGGTATAAATTCTTGGACATACTAATGATGCTTAGTCGACTGATTCAATATTAATTTTTTTATATTGTTTCAAATTTGTATTTGGTGACATGTTTTTGAAACAATTTTTGAAACACGCAACAGATTTTGATTGGACGTACCACCCTCCCACCCTATGTCGGTATAGGTTTTGTGTGTACGTGATGCATGTTATCTCGATAATTATACAAAAGACATTTTAAAAAGGAAATAGAATGTGGTATGGAACACCTTTACGAAAATACAAGTTGATTGAGTGATGAGCTTCATTACATTGTACTTTGAACTGGTGTTCTATCCCCTTAATATGTGTTAAGAGAATATTGATTCAGCATCGGCAATTCCCATTGTGGAAGTCGAGGAATGCTGATTACTAAGAAAGCTTTTTCTAGAGACATTTTATCGCTTGTAACCTGATACCTATGAGAAGGCCCTAGTGCCATAATATCGCATACTGCACTCTCTGAACTTTAGACGCCAGCGTCTACTACCAGGACCTTTAATGGAGAAAATTTGGTCATGGGTCGATGGTCAGTTATGAATTTTAACTTTCGTTCGAAGAAGTAGGGCCGAGAATGCTTTACTGCTCCAATAATTGCGAGTAATTCTCTTTCAATCGTAGAGTTACGGGTTTCAGCGGTGCACAAAGTTCAAGAAGCATAACCAATGGAAAGATCTTTTCCGATAGGTGTTTGAGAAAAAACGGAGCCAATAGCGAATACGCTTGCAACAGTGCTGAGAAGGAAGGAATCGTCGAAATTCAGGGAAAACAAAATTGGAAAGGTGTTGAGTGCCTGTTTGAGATTTTCAAAGGAATTTCTGCTTTCTTGGTTGAAATTGAAAGTGATATCCTTCCGGAGAATCCTTGTTAGGGGTTTTGAAGTTTTGTCAATATTCGGTATTATAACGTTTATAATAAACCTTTTGCAATAGCCTGAACGTCCTTGGAAAGATTCAATGTTTTTCGGAGTTTTGGGTTTGGGAACTCATTGATGCATTTGATTCTGATACAATTTGGTTTAATAGCATCACAGGTCATTAGATGTCCTAGATAAGCGACTTCTTTGCAAATAAATTCGCATTTGTTCGAATGGAAATTTACAGATATTGTTCATGAATTGAGGTAAAATATTCGTTAAAATAGACGTGGCATATTGATTGCCAACGAGAATATTGTCCATGACGAGATGAAAGGTTCATTTTCCAAACCAAATGGCATACGAACAAATTGTAGTAAATAGTGGCGCTTTCCTAATTGATCTGGAAGGTCAGGGATTTTACGGATAGGGTTTGCATATTTGATTTTTGACTTTCTACATATGGATTTGAGGGTGCTAGTAGGATTATGTGAAAATTGGTTTACTGTTATTTGTGTCAATCGAATGTTTGATTTCGTTGGTATACTGTATAGGAAAGTTTTCATCTTGGATAGAGTGGTTTCATGAAAGCATAAAGAATAGCTTGCTATATGTTGAGAGTGCATTACAATTTCTCCCCAACTCACTCGACAGATGAAAACACTATCGGATAAAGTTTTTTATCACAACAGAAAGAAAAAACCCCTTTAGAGTTACATTCTGATGTTATCTACAAAATAAATTGTAATAACTGTAACAAGTGCTATGTGGGACAAATTGGAAGGTTCCTGAGGAAACGAATGTTTGAAAATGAGAGAGACACAAAAAAACTCAATATCATAAACCCTACTGCTCTAGTCGAGCACGATAGAGAAAATAATAATAATTTTAATTTCACAAGACCAGTTATTCTAGATGTTCAACCATATCTTTCCAAAAGACTCATAAGTGAAATGATCCAAATTCTCAAACATGACAGAGTAAATATCAGAGATATAGAAGGACTGAATAGTGCTGTTTTCAATTTGATTGGTCAAATGCCGAGATAAAGTATTATTATTATCATTATCATTATTGTAAGTATCATCAATTTTTTTATCAATATACAAAACCTATTATAGTTCTATATTTGTTATCCTTTCTTCTACTTTCAAATTTCTTTCCAATCTTCGATTTTTAACTCAGTGTTCAGCTTGTTACGTTGAAGGAATATGTGTATTATTTATTGTGCCTGTGGGTTTTCGTTTTGTATCTAAAGGCTGCTCCACACATTTGGGTATTTGTCATAATTATACAATTATTTGGCATCAAGAGAAATATGTGTATGGGTTGTTTGAAGTCAAATAATTGCTTAAAAGGGTATATTCGGCAAATATGAATATTTTCCGTTCGATGTCAATAAATGAACACAAATCAAAGGCGCAAATATTGGCAAAATAAGCAGAGACCTGTCTGGTCCACATATTCGTATTGCGTGATCATTTAGTAGGTAGAAGTGCGCTGCTCTATTTATGCTAAATAGGGTCAGTTTTTCAAAAATGTAGTGGTCGATCAAACCGATATTGGAGTTTTTAGATTTATATGAATATGAATCTGTTATTTGGAATGCGTCTCAACCACTGCACAAAAGCGGGAACAAGGAAGAGTTCAATGCTGAAAAACTCTCACTTTTGAATTATTATAATTTTAATAGATAATAGTGTCTGTCGATAGTAGTTGCGGAGATGTTAGTATATGGGCCAGACATTATATTCAGTAGTAATACCACCAAAGCATAGAAAAAAATCGACTATACTTTCGAATCACGAGACGTATTCGACGATAACATCCACCATCTTCCAGATTTTATTTTCTTCTTTTGATAGTTATACAGCTGAATTCATTAGCAAAAATTCTGCTGATTCAATCACTGCAACGTCTTGAAGTCTTCACCTTCCACTACCATCGTATGAATATTTCTGCTTCCTGCGTCAAATATACCAATACATACATGCAAATGTGGGGATACATAGTTGGCATTAAAAATTTTGTTAAAATTTGTTATTACGAATCTCCCAGGTTTTCGGAGAGAACCCCTCAGAAGCAGAGCTTGTGCGAGCAAGGGAGACCCGGGACCTACAGCTTAAAAGTGGAATCCGAACCACTTTAGCTCCGTGTTGGCGGTGGGGATCGAACTCGGGCCGCCTGGGTGGGAGCAAACGCTCTAACACCTCTACCACTTCGCTAAACAAATAAAATTAAAACTGGTTAAGTCATTGATTTTTTCACTATTTGATTATTGTGATATTGTAGGTATACGATATCGTATTCAGCACAAGATGCTCAGGTGGTACATAATGTTTGTATGAGATATGCTACAAATTGTGAAAGATCATATCGCACCAATTTATATTGAATGAAAAGTAAATAAACTGCACGTAAGAAGAGACATCCATTATTCTTGTTTGTACATGAAATAATATTGTTAAGCGCTCCCTCTTATCTGAGAAACAAAATTATATTTGCAGAATGAATTCAGTCTCGAAACAGACGAAATCCATACCTACTTACTACAAGTAGCTGTGTATACTCTACCTCTGCCTTTGATAGCTCTTTTCCGTTTTGTACACCCTCGATATACAGGGCTATTCAAATTCGAGTCTATGCATGGGGATTTCGATAACGGTAAGAGATAGAGGGTTGGTTAAATGGGGGCAAAGTAGCGTATTTCAGAGGTTAATTATATGGATGAAAAAAATCTGACCTAGCTTCTTCAGTTCTGGAGTTATACAGAAAAAATCGAAAATTTCGAAATTCTTCTTTTGCCTATATCTTTTTATTTTACGAAGATTTTTTTTAAATTTTGCCACTTTGCCATAGCAACTTTTTGTAGCCTTTCCAAATATCTGAATAAAAATTATATATAGGGTATCGTATAAATTGGGCCACCCTCAACTTTTAATTTTCAAATATTTTTTATTGCATTTTTTTGAATGCCAAGAGTCATGTTTCATATTGACGTAGTATTTTCATCTAACAATAACAAAAGTAAATAATAAACATGAATTTTTTATTTTCCACAAACCATCACATACACAGATATCACAATTCATAATAGCTCATCGCACCCATATCAACACAAAGTAGCAGCTTATAACAGTATGATTACTCAGCATTCCTCTTAGTACTTCAAATTTTAATAAAGAATTTAATATTATTAAACAAATTGCAGTTAACAATGGCTATACATCATTTTTGATAGACAACCTTCTGACCAAGAAGAAATACAAAAAAGCTATTCAAGAAGTTTATCCTACTTCAAAATACCACCAAAGGTTCAAAACAATTATATATATATCGGGGAACCAAGCAATAAAATAGGTAATTTCTTGAAAAAGCAAGGTTTAAATATTGCATTTAAGACAGACAATAGTTTGGGCAGACATATTGACATAGTTCAATATTTCCAAAACACTCTGTAATTCAGATGAAAATACTACGTCAATATGAAACATGACTCTTGGCATTCAAAAAAATGCAATAAAAAATACAGGTCCGTATTTGAAAATTAAAAGTTGAGGGTGGCCCAATTTATACGATACCCTATATATAATTTTTATTCAGATATTTGGAAAGGCTACAAAAAGTTGCTATGGCAAAGTGGCAAAATTTAAAAAAAATCTTCGTAAAATAAAAAGATATAGGCAAAAGAAGAATTTCGAAATTTTCGATTTTTTCTGTATAACTCCAGAACTGAAGAAGCTAGGTCAGATTTTTTTCATCCATATAATTAACCTCTGAAATACGCTACTTTGCCCCCATTTAACCAACCCTCTATCTCTTACCGTTATCGAAATCCCCATGCATAGACTCGAATTTGAATAGCCCTGTATATTCCTTGCCCTTAAATTTCAAATCTTGACTTTTCTGTTTACTTTCAAGTCCAAAGCAAACAGTCATTTCATCAATTGTAAATCGTTTGGAAAACTATTTCGGAAGAGTCAAGACTTATATTCATTGAAAATGGATAATAATAAAAAATAAATAAGTGTCGTCAATTTTGTCAAGAATAAAATATTTCTCATTAATTTTTGTCATATCTGATGTAACCAGAAATGTAGTGATTTTTCACGTGATTCTTCCACTGCATTAATTTACAGTTTTAGTACTCCAAGACCCATTTTCCTACCGAAAACATTTTTCCTTCTTCAATTACATACGAAGGTGTTATAATTTCGATTTCTTCGCTTTTGTTGAAACGAATTACGAATTACCGAAGAAACGGTTCAACGGCTGCAAACCCCTCCATCTAGCGAATAGAGCAAGACGCACTCCGATTCTCCGTGTTAAAAGATTCAAATTATTTAATTTGTCGATTTTATTCATCAGATACATAAGAACCCAGAAAATCAACCCCAAATCATTTGTGAAATTTTCAGTATTGAAATTTCTGTAATTAGTTCATGATTCAGATACATTTAGATGCTTCGCCTGCGGTTTAATGCAATAAACGAAGTTATGATCTGATACGTGATGTTTAATGTACGTATACGTCCCAGTTCACTTTATCTTGTATGATAACAAAATCCAGTAATAGAGAGGACGATGAGTGCGTGACTCTAGTTGGCGATTGCATAATTTGTTTAATTCGTATGTTTCGAAAATATCGTCGACTAGGATATATTCCTGTCTGTGATATCTAGACCATTAATATTAAAGTCACTCATTCGAGCTGGTGGTCCGTAAATTATGCCAACAGTATATATTGTTGGAAATGTCACTTATCTATAAGTCAAAATGAAATGACTTCCTAAAAAATAAACCCTGTCCGAGGGGGAATTGTGGTGTACATGTTTTGGGTATGAGTGGTATTAGTTGGGTATTAGTCGGAAATTAGAGGTATTAGTTGAAAATTATTAGGAATTAGTCGGTAAGTAGGGGTATTAGTCGAAATTACAGTGTATTTGTCGAACATTATGGTGTATTAGTCGGGAAGTAGGGGTATGAGTTGAAAATTAACGGGCATTATTCGGGAATTCGAGGTATTACTCTCAAGTATTACATGGGTATTACAGGAATTATTAGATCGTTCCATTCGATTATAAAACAAAGTATTAAAGCAAAAGTCACTGCTGAGAATGATCTTCAATCTAGACTGAAGAATATTCTTTAGAGAGACTTTCCGACAAAATAATATATTGACTGTTCCCAGTTTGTTCGTTCTGGAAATATTAATACATTTTCATGAAAACAAAGGACTTCAAATGAGAGCTGGAATGCATAATTATACTATAAGGAATAAAAATAAGATAACAATGCACAAAAAAACGTAATCACGAAAAATATGAAAAATCTCCTGAATTTGTTACCATTCGCCTTAATAATTTATTGCCAAATAATATAAAGAACTTGCCACCCAACACTTTCAAAAAAAAATTGAAACTTTTTCTTTCAAAATTTTTTTTAGTAGATGATTTACACTCGAAGTGAGCAATGCACGAAAATTATGAAAATGTTATATTTTGAAACGTTTTTGTCTCGGTATTGTTCTATGTTCTTTATTTCTATTCGTGTAGGTATATATTTTTTTATACCTACATTTTTCCATACATTTATAATTACCTACATCATTATCTGTTAATATATTAAGTTTTATTCTTGTATGTCCCGTTTCCACCTATACTTGAGATTTGTATGTATTTATATAGCAAAGTGCCTGTAACTCTTAGATTTAATCATCTGTATCTGTATCGATATACATATATATAAAATATCTATCTATTTATTTTGTTAATGGGCCAAAAAAAAGGTCTTTTAACCATGGAAATCGGGAATTACAGAAATTATTTGCAAATTAGAGAATACTAGGAAAATCAGAATTGTTCAACGAATAAAAAATAATAATAATAACAATAAGTCTGCAAAATAGTACTTCAGAAAAAACCTTCAATTCGGACAGGGTTCAATATTTTTGTACTACTCGGGTATTAGAAGAATTACTTGGGCATCAGTGGTATTACTTCGGGGTATTACCTACTCGGAAATTACTTGGGTATTAGAGGAATTAGTTTTTTAGGAATTAATGTACACAATTTCCTCAGCGGTTTCCCCCTCGACCCAATCCTTCTACTTTGGTATCTTATAACGGTACAACCATTGAATTTTTTATCAATATAAGTGTCAGTTTAAAGTTCACCATTATTAAATCCAGTTTGATTGATGAAGATAGGATAATTAACACTGGTAGCGAGATCTAGGAATATGTGATTGGTTTCTGTTCTTTCTCTTCCGATACCATTTGGCGGTTGCTTATAGCTGGCATTAGGATGAAAATCGATAATTAGATCGTTGATTTCACACGACATAAAAACGTTTCTCCTGCAAATGAAAACGGTGTATCGGTGATAGTACACCAGTTCCTTCCTTTCGAGCCGGTGAGACCACGTCGTCATGGACAACCACTAATACCAATAACAATGATATATCTTGTTACCTAGCATGACATAAATGTCAGGCTGACATACTTCATGTATATCATTCATTAAGTATAACTATTGAAGAATTCACGATTATAAAACTTTTTTGACTTTATTTGTTCGTGAAATTATCTGAATAAATGAAACTTGTGCTCACAACACTATGGAAAATACAGAATTCAGAAAACCTAAACTCGATCAAATTGCTAGTGGACTCGTGGTGATACCAAGAAATTTGATGTCGTTGATTCCTGACAGAATTATCATTGATTGTATTGCGAGCACTCGTGGTGTTATCCCCGATAGTAGAAGTGATATTTTTAACCTGCTAATGAAAGGGAAATAATAAGCTGCCTTGCCTCTGATCTCTGAAATCAAAAGTGTGTTTGACTTTAATTTTTTTTTCGTATGACAAAAAAGGGCTACATCATCTGTATCCACAGTAATTGGTTCCAGTGGAAAACCAAAAAATTTATGCAGATTGGTAAGGTTGTTTTCCTGGCTCAGTCACTTTTGGGTTATGGAGCAATATTACTTATTTCGATGCTTAGTTGTACCAAAAATGTATAGGGCCTTATCGATCAGTCATCACAAAAAGTAGAATAGATGGACAATAAGTAATGATAAACCTGGTTTGAAGTGAGAGTAATGAGGGTCTTTATTGACCAACACAGAACAGCCAGTTGTTAGTGGTAAATTCCTAGCCCAGTACGTACTAGGAGCTGTAACAGTTCTGAAAGCTAAGGCACTACATTAACGTTAGTTCCTATATGGCTTCAAAATAAGTAGTTGAGGAATAGGCGAAAATAAAAAAGTTATTAATCTAAATAATTGAATTATAAGAGGTACTCATCCAAATCCTTGACTACCCTATCTGCATGCCATGAGCGTGGTCCTCTGGACTCCAGCAGTATCTGTGAATATTTATTTTTGTATATAATCCAGGGATTGTAACCAATGACAGAAAGTAAAAGGCCTGATGAAAGAAAATGAAAATGATTTCATGGCCGGTGATGAGGTGAAGTTATTTATTCATTCCTTGGATGGCGGGTGGCCTCAGAATCAATTTCGGCTTTTAGTCCCTCTTGAGACAACGAAACAGATACCAAAACAAACTTGGTAATCACTTTACTATGAATACAGATATTCGATCCCTATAAAAGGATTATATTCGATAAAATTAACAGAACGTATTTTTTGAATAAAAGTAAACACCTCTCTGCTCTCGCCTGAAATCTTTTGAAATGTCGAATGGCACTCAGATTCGTCAATGCAAGAAATACTCCATGGAAAGTAGTCCGATCAGTCATTCCGTGGTCGAATAAAAGAACATCCAGATACTTTGCATGAAAATTTATTAATTATGATGTAAATATATGGGTTACGTCAAAGGATATCGAGCATTTGAGGTAATAGGTTTATTGAATGAAATGATCACGCGAATAAAACTCATATCAAGTTAAATTAAAATATCTCTGTAGGAATAAAATATCACTAATCTAGTAAAATGTATGCAATGAAATGTCAGGAATTCAAAATCAGGGGATGAGAGAGTTGGGGGGTGTATAATGATATGTGATGTGCATTCCTGTTCACATTTAATCATTTTTGCCGAACATTCTCCCAATTTTTACGAGGAAGCATTTTAATAAATTTTACGAGTAACTTTTTCAAATGCATGATTGACTCACAGGTTTATCTTCTTGAGATCTCTGTTCTATTCTCTTGTATGCAAATGGTACTATGTATTTGTTTTTGTATCTTGTAGTATATATATTGTTGGGCCTGTATTTTGAAAAACAGTTGCCTCAAGAATATTTCTGATTCTTCATATAATTTGTCACTATTGTATCTCGATGGTTTATTCAGTATTAGTTTTATGAATTTTCTCTGGATAACTTCCAATATAGGTACGAATGAGGTTTACACATTCCTCCCTATCCTATTAATTACTAATTAAACTAATTCATTCCCTTTCTTTTTTTTATAAAGTTCCACCTTTCAACTTTCATATCCAATTTCCAATTTTTCATCATCTGCCGTATGATATTAATAGTTAGTTTTTTAACTTCTTAGTAAAATGATAAATTTTGATATTTTCTATTTTTGTGTGTCTGCAGTTTTCCAAAATGTTCTATTATCGATTGCTAATTTTAAGTTTTTTATTGATAACTAGGTATTCAGGATGTTTATATAAGATAGTCCAGTACAGGTAAAGTATTTCTTTATGTTCTAATTGAAATTTTATTCAAGAATGAGTTTTATTATCAACAAAAAACTGAAATGATAATATATCATATCACAACACTATTTTAATTCAATGTTTTTATTCAATGTTATTCAATGTTAATTGTTTGCGAAATTCTACCTGTTTCACCTGAGTTATTCTAATACTTGTAGTAATTAGAGATTTATCCATATTATTTGAAATATTCCCCAGTAAATTGTTCGAAATATTTCAGAAGACGTGTTTCCATTAGAATGTGTTAACGAAAATGAATCAATAAAATTAATCTCAAATCCCCTTCCATTTCTGATCGACCCTGTATATTTTGTTTAACGGCAGTGTCAACCCACATCAGAAAACGATCGAGTTTATCACCAAGTTATCAAGAATTTCAGGAATTTGGATATATCAACAAGCAGGACGGGTGACGCTTCATAAAAAATAAATATAAAAAACGTGGTAGTCTGATTTAGGAGATGTTAACATTATCAATTTGATTTGATCATCCTTCGAAATATATGGAAATAAATAATTCCACCTTTCAATTTTTAGGAAATCACTGAAATATTGCTAGCCTTAGACTCACCCGGTTCATCGGGGGTATAAGCAGAAATTATTATACTCTATAGTGGATTTGTATCGGCCTTACACATAAACGAAGCATAGTTGATTTTGTTCATATATTCGAAGAAATGTCTTCACGAGGGCCATTTTAAATTTTGGAAAAGTTAACTTCAACACCCTGTATAATCTAAACCGTTGCATTCAGAGCATTGGCGCAATGAAGACATTTATTCAGCATCACGAGTTCTATATTATATAAAAATCGAGCAAATTTACACAAAACCAATTTCCTATTGAAACGGTGCAAGGTCCTTTATTGAAAGATACTTCGATATCTTCGTCCAATTAGACTACACGATTATATTGTAGTTTCACCATCGTAGCTTCGAAGAGCACTTCTCAACAACCCTATTTCTTATCTCTGCATACCATTGACCGACTATTCATTACACTATTGTGCTTCGCAGAGCTGACACGATTTATGGTTATTGGTGAATTAGGTGGTGGAAATGCAAGTACAGTGAGGATAGTGATAATGGATTGAAGAAACATATCAAGGAGATTAGACATGTAACGTTGCCGTCCTGCCGTAAACTCATTCAACCTATAGACTTGATTAATGAAATACATACATTTTTTCAAACCTTGTGTTGGGTAACAAAACTTATTTCTAGTTTTATCGAGTAGTTTCGAATCCAGCAAGAATCAAACAAAATTCCTGATGAAGATATGAGGCACGACGACGAATCGTTTCAGATTCAGATAGAACATATTCCGAAAAATGATGTTTCAATAGAGCCACTGACAAGGGTGAATCCGGAAATTATGAAGATGCTGAGTGACCTCCCCGTAGATAACGAATCAGTATTTGGGGAAGAGGTCGATCACGCTTTTGCTGATCAAAGAAATATCTTGTACCTCATAGTATCCTTCACTTGAGGTCTCCTCAGTTGGGAGTTGGAATGCTGCTGTGCCTGACTCTAGGAAAAAAAAAAGGTATTTCAATGTCGACAGGAACAGTTAGTTCCTGAAGTAAAGGAAAACACGTCGATTCATGTTTTTGAAAAGACACTCTGTGACATGAAAAAAATCGACCCTCTTCCACCGCCCTCAAAGTGACAGCCATCCCCCCAAATTTTTTTGAATAAAATAAGGGGTCAAATGATACCTCAGTTTGAAGGGTATACAATTGTCTATACAGCCAGAAATGGAATGCATATACAAGAACACAATAAAACGAACAAAGCGAGAGTGAATTAACCATTATATTACAGAAACCTCGCAAAATGATCCGTGGGGCTTTGCCTACAAAATACTACGTCAAAATCAACAGATTGTTCGCAAAGACTAGAGCGGTTTTCAAGACAAGACCAGGGAGGTACAATTTAAATCAAAGACACTATCCGGACGACGAACATTTCGAATTTCGAAACAACCCAATTGGTACTGTAAGGGCAGTAGCGAGGACAATGAATTCAACGAAAAACAAAGTATAGAGATGTTTGAAACGCAACAGGATTAGGGCATTTAAACCAAAATTTCCACATACCGTGTTAAATGGTTATTTTGAAAGACGGTTTGAATTTTGCTTAAAAGGACTTATTGAAAAAAGAGTTGAATAATTTTTTATTCAAATCAGCTCTTTAGATGTTGAAAATATGAATTAAAGGGTTTTTGGGGATGCTGATTCCGAATCTGACAAGAAAAGTTGTCTTAAATAAGCATTAATATTCATTTCTCAAAAATGCATTTTTTCTCTCTCCTACTTCGCACGCCAATGGTGAATGAATATGATCACTATGCCAAATGCTTCATTTTTCTAACATGAAATCACCACCAAAATCTCAAGAAAATCGCTAATAACAGATATTCGGGTGCATTGACGAAAAAAGTGAATTTTTTTTTTCTCCTCAAATCAGCTCTTGAGATTTCGAAAATAGGGATTTGGGGGTTTTTGGGGATGCTGATTCTAATTCTGATAAAAAAGTTATCTAAAATGAGCCCTAATATCCTTTTCCCAAAAAACAGCTTTTTTTTAGCCCCCCACACCGCACGTCTATGGTCGATGAAAATGTTCACTATGCCAAAATACTTCATTTACCTAACATATAATCAGCACCAAAATTTTAAGAAAATCGCATTATTAATAACTGAGATATTAGGGTGTATTCATGAAGAGCGGGACACACTGTATAACTTGGCATTACGAGAGGGGGTGTTTCCGGATGGATGGAAAAGGACGAATATCGTGTGGATCGTGTGTAAAAAAGAAAAGGAGAAAGGCCGATCTCTCTGCTGCCAACTTCAGGAAAGCTTCTGGACAAACTCCTGGCGGGAAGACTGACGTTCTTTTTGGAGGCGAACGCGAAAATAAGAGACAGTTCGGCTTCAGGAAGACCCTGAGCACCACAGACGCGATACAACAATTACTACGGACGATACAAGGAAATAAACACAAAAAACTACACACACAAATCATTACACTAGACATAACGAACGCATTCAACAATTATGGACACCAAACATTCTACACATCATGACAAACAGACGTACACCGGATAACTTGAACCGACTACTGTACAAGTCACGAGCGGTCAAGGTACCAAACAAACAGAATGCGGTTGTCCACAGGGTTCGAGCCTGGGCCCCATACTATGTACACTAGTTATGGAGGACTGGTTTGAGGCCATGGATACCGCAACAAACAAGGACGATCGCCGTCCAAGCGTTTGCAGATGACCAAATGATAGCCATCGTAGGCAGAAAAAGGAAACAAATCGAGAAAAGATTGGAAAAAATATGGGACGGATGAACAAATACACATATGAACGAATACACAACACAAAACAGGGAAACAATAAAATACTTAGAATTAATAATAGGCAGAAAATTGCTCTGGGTGGAACACATCAAAACAATAAGCGGAAGCGGAAGTAGAATATACACACTCACACACATATAAAGAAGATATAAATAAGAACAAATAAAACACACAGAATAAAACACACAGAAAAACCACACCCAGCAAAAATACATAGAATACTTGACATTCCAGGAGAGTGCAAAACATACATAAACACAGACGCAACCACAAAGTTATTTATTTATTTTTGTATAAGGTAATTTAACAGAACAGATTTTCCAATAACAGAATTACACGTGTATCTAAACAAGTGTGACAATAAATAGGTGAATTTACATAATTCAACTAAAATAAAACTTAAAACTAATTCTAAGTACAGCTCTAAAAATAAGTAAGCAATGAATTTTCAATTATACAGCAAGAACACGATAAGCCTGATTTTTTACTATTGCAAGTGATTGACGAAAAAGGTCTATGTGGATGAAGTATTGGTTATATATTGTTTGAATCGCAACTACTGGTGAATTTTTTAAATAGTATTGGTGTTTGGTGTGTAGAACAAATTTGATGAACGAGTGACATAGGGTGTAGTATTGAAATTAAGACTACTCAATAAATAAGGACTATCAACAAGGTTATTTACAATCTTGTAGAGAAAAAGAACATGTGAAACCAGTCGTCTTGATGAAAGTTTCTGCCGATTAAAGTAATCCTGACGACACTGTTGTCTATTGAATCTATAATTCAACATATTGATAAACTTCTTCTGAACCCTCTCGATTCGATCAATGTATTTTTGGTAATACGGATTCCAAATTATAGAAACAAATTCAAGATGGCTACGAATCAATTCATTATACAAAGTAAATAATGAGGTGGGCCTTGTGAATGACCTGGTTACACGTGAAATAAACCCTAAATTACGCATAGACTTTCTGATTATTGACTCAATATGATGCTCAAAAGTTAATTTAGAGTTCAATAGGACACATAAGTCTTTTATGACGTCGACTTTCTCTAGTTTATTATCGCTGATAGACACGGTCACAGGGCATTTGGCATAGCGAAAACCAGAGACCTTGTAACATGGGCCGTATTCGGTGGATGCACATCAAATGGCAAGGACATACACAACACAGAAAACTTCCCTATAATACAAGCAATTCACAACATCAGATAGGAATACAAGAATACACGCATATTCAATAAGAGCAATCACACGCATAGAGAACAAAAACACAACAGATAACACAACAAGTAAAATACAAAAGCTAATTCAAGATAAATTTGATAGGGGGCAAACGATAACAATCACAAAAACAAACAGAACACATGAGGGTATTAAGAAATCAGAGAACATTGCAAAAGAAATTTCAAACATGGATCATAGTGGAAACACAAAAAACAAAAAAGGAACTAAAAATAATAAAACAACAAACAAAGACACATCTATGGCAAATACACTGGAACAACACAAACACGGACAGAACAACATATAATATATTTCCAACAATCAACACAAAACTCATAGCACTCTCCTGGAAAACAACACAACTAGTCACAGGTCACGGTAACACCAAAGCATATTACAAACTCTTCGGTCTCAGGGTCACGGACGGTGTCTGCCAATGCGGGCAGGAACAAGAGGCCATAGAACACGCCATTAACACCTGCACAATTACACAAAGACAACGCGCAAGGGAAACACTCACAAGACATCTAATGGGCGAAAACAAGACATACCCACCGACGTACAGAGACAGAGATTGATTAAACACAGTAGCAATAGAACATATAAATACCTGGGGCAATGAAGTGATACTAGTAGTCCAAGAAACGAGGAAGCGGCCCAATGTTAAATGTGCAGAAATTAATATCCGAAAACAAAAATATGAGCGTATAGGAAATTAAAATTCAGGATGAGTTTTTATTTCATGCGACTCGATCGTCATTACCTCAGAGTAATAAAAGACCATAGAGATGCCATCTCCATCCTTGTCTTGAAGTCAACATAACTTTGTTTACAAGCGAGGGCCTTATACATGTTAAGTCTGTATTCATTCGGGTAGTTTCGTGTATGTCCGCTCATTCCATTCGGATCAAGTTGTCATTTTTCATTTGTATTATAGACCTTCATACTCTAAATGTAAACAAACTGTCCATAACATTTCACCACCCGTCGCCCCTCTCGCCAACAAATTGTATAGAAAAGGATAGTTAATGTTCACTTCAAAACAGGTATTTGTGTAGGTATAGGCTGGGCATCTCTATGTCTTTTATGACTCTGAGGTCATTACCGAACATAACCTAAAAAATTGGCAAAGTTGCGAAAAACATTTTTTTGCTGATAACTGAAAAACTACAGTTCCGATCGAAAAAAGTTTGAATATGAAATTGTAGATATTGGAAAGATCTATCAATTAAGTGGGCTTTAATTTTTCGATATCATTGATACTTTTCGAGTTATATCGGAAAAACCGTGACTAATCGGGTTTTCTGTAACTCGTTAATTGTAGGGTATTCAAACTTGTTACTCACTGTTATGTGTAGCCTATGGCAAGTCAAAAAAGTTTTTTTTTGAAAAATTTATAAACACTGATTATTTTTTAAATATATGGAGTTTTCTCAAAAAAGATGCTCTTTTAATTTGGCTACTCTTGCTCGGGGAATGATGCTACAGTAACGATTCAGGAGTTATTTTTTTCTGTAAGTGTTGTACTTTCATATTATCGAATGAGTATATTGATTTTTTCAATTTTAAGGATAAAAAAATTACATAAAAAATTTGCAAACATTTTTTTAAAATTTTTTTTCTAAATAAAATTCTTAATTTTTTATAGAAATGACATTTATGAAAATTAGGAGCCGAGAGAATTTTTTTAATTAAAAAAAATCTGGAAGGCGCAATAATAATAATTGCTAGAGAAGATGCCTATTTACTCAATCTTCCTAGTGAAAACAACATAATTATAGTTGGAGTAGATGTTAATTTGATTGTACTTCTTACGCAATTGATTCACAGTGCACAGAACATATTTTTTTGAAAAAAGGAAAAGCACGAGAAGTAGATCGCTGGTATTCCAACAGCAGCTTTAAATATCCACACCTATCGAAATATCTAGCTTTTCTCCATGCTGTATCAGGCTGTGGTGATTCAGTATCTTCGATCCACTAACAGGAGAAGAATAAATTACTGAATGAAAAATTACGAATAGTGAATTAATGCCAGTTTATAGGTACTAATGATCCATTGATACCAGATGAGATATTGAAAAAATCTCATGCAGCTGTATCAGTGGTTGCAAAACAAAAACCTGTGGTTGCATAAAGCAAATTCTACAATGTTCGGGTGTTTACACACATTGTGATTCCAGTGAATACGAATTTTGAGAGGCCTACCATCGAAATAGATGAAGAATTGCCCAACTTCATGAAGAAGAAGAAGAAGAAGAAGAAGAAGAAGAAGAAGAAGGAGAAAAAGAAGAGCAAAATGATTCAGCGGAAAATCCTTCTATTAAAAAAGGAAAATTAGTGAATCTGTATCAATATAATTTATGAATATTTTTTCTGTAATAATTTCATAAATGTGTTGTACATAATAGAGTTATTTTATCATTTTGTGAATATGATATTCGTGTTTTTTTCGACGAGCTACCCCAAATTAAGTTCAAAGGGATTTTTGTGCGTTGTCCAGAAGCCGAGATACTCAATATTTTTCAAGCGCAAGCCACTTTGAACGCACGAAATAAGTTTTCAGTACTATTCCCACTCCACCACCCGCTACAGCTGCCGCAATCCGCGCCTGCACGCCTCACTTTATTCATCAATTAATTATACTGGAAAAGAACTAGACATATCTTAGTATATTTTTATTGAAATTATAGGTATTCAACCTTAATATCCATGAAGGTGACTGCTGTACGATGATTATTACGCCTTCCAGATTTTTTTGAAATAAAAAAACTATCTCGGCTCCTAGTGATCGTAGCAATACAATTTTTTTTAAATGCGTGAAATCATGCTAGAAATCTATTTTCATAAAAGTTATTTCTATGAAAACAAAAATGAGGAATTTATTTAGAAAAAACCTTTGAAAAAATTGTGAATTTTTTTAAAGTCATTTTTTGACCCTTAAAATTGGAAAAATGAATATACTCATTGGATTATATGAAAGTACAACTCTTACAGAAAAAAATAGACCCTGAATCGTTACTGTAGCATCATTCCACGAGCAAGAGTAGCCAAATTAAAAGAGCATCTTTTTTGAGAGAAATTCATATATTTTAAAAAATAATCAATGTATATCAATTTTTCAAAAAAATATTATTTTGGCTTGTCATAGTCTACACATAACAGTAATTAACAAGTTTTAATATCTTACAGTTAACGAGTTATAGAAAACATGATTTTTCACGGTTTTTCCGATATAAAAAGTATCAATGATATCAAAAAATTATAATCCATTCAATTGATAGATCTTTTTAATACCTACAATATTCTAATTTAACTTTTTTCGATCGGAGATGTAGTTTTATAGTTATCAACAAAAAATCGCTTTTTACAATTTTGCGAATTTTTTAGGTTATCACTATCACTATTTTGAATCGGGTTTGAAGGCCGTCGTGGTTTGGAATACTTTCCTAACGTTTGATGACCATCGGAGTAGAACGAAGATGAACAGACCTCTGAAGAAGCTAGCCACTCGCGCTAGCGAAACGTTAGGAAAGTATTCCAAACCACGACGGCCTTCAAACCCGATTCAAAATAGTGATAGTGAAAATTTCGGCCGCGAAAGCCTTAGCCAATTTTTAGGTTATGTTCGGTAATCACGATCGAGTCGCATGAAATAGAAACTCATTCTGAATTTCGATTTCCTATACACTCATATTTTTTGTTTTCGGATATTAATTTCTGCACGCACTTTTTCCTATTGCTCGGACTATAGACGACGAAGGATAATGAGGAGCATCATTCACACAAGGGAGTACCTTCTGGGCAAAAGCAGGCGAGAAAATGTTAGATTTAGGATAATAGTATTAAGCAATATGTATATACGTAATAAATAGAAGAGAGATAATTAGAAAAATAAATGCTGAGATGAGATGGAATTTCCCCGCTAATTTAAGGAGTAGTGGTAGATGGAATGGGTTTTCTTGCCGGGGATTTCGCTAGACGGATGGTAGAAACAATGGCCCCATACCGAAAGAGGGGCGGGCCATCCCTGTGGGAGGATATAATCAACTTACACGGAGCATCAGTACTTCATGTCTATACAGCCATGTTTGAATTTCGTTCATGCGTCATAAAAAAAGAATCTCAGAATGTTAGAAAGTATCAAGTATACTTTTAAATTCGCTGTATATTCAATGCACGCGCATTTTTCAAAGTTACCATGGCTACATTAACAACTCGAGAACCATGAAGTCTAGATGACCATTTTATGATTATTGATCTGATAGGAGTACCTTGTAATATCAAATGAAATATTACAAACAAATGCAAAACTTTTATTCAAAAATTGACGAAAGGTATACTGACGTCACATCACGAATTCAACCATTTTACATTAAAAGTTCCATTATTTGTAATAGTGAAACCAGTATTTATGATTTCAAAGTGCACCAATTGGAAAAACTAACGTAAAGTAGTCATGGATAACTGTTCTTTCAATCACTTGCTCCTCCGTCGTGCTCGAAAAATCGCGCGTGTTTGGAAGACATTTTTATCCACTCATACTTTAATATACCATTTTAACATTTTGAAAATTTTTTTTTTTTATGAAGCATGAGAAAAATTCAAAAAAATCGGCATGACTGAATAGAAAATTACCCCCCAAATGAGGTATCACCTGACACCCAATTTCATTCAATATAATTGGGATGTGGCTGTTCCTTTGAGGGAGTGAAGGAGGGCGATTTTCTGGCATAGAGTGTCTTTTCGAAGACATAAATCAACGTGTTTCAGAGTTTTCCTTGAAAATGGCTATTAACGTATAAAATTAATTTATCCATTACTTTTGGACCTCACTGTATACCTATAGGTTGTACTAACAGAGATGTCAGCTGATACAAAATCATATATATTGTTTCTAGTCGTAGATGCAACAATATCATGACATGCCTTCCAATTGAGATAAACTAACAGAAAGTATGTTGACAGTCACTTGAATTCTTTTGTCAAAACAATTGAGAAAGTCAGTCAGAAGTTCATTTATGTGGAATAATTGGAGACACGTTCAGAGAAGTTTTCCATCGCCATTTTCTGTACGTTTCCAGAACAATTTCACTCAACAAAGGTCCGAAAGACACAACACCTCTTCAAACTATCAGACTAGATACCACCATATGTACTGAAAGAAACAGGTGAGTGACTAATTGTCCATAAAATATATAAACAAGCTATATTGTAAACACAATTGTTCGACTTCGCGGCTAGAGTGATTAGAAAATCTTCAGCAAATAGTTTTGTTCTTACAACACATTTCGTCAGTATTCTTGACATACCTCATATGTTAAATTCCAATATTTACGTTTTTTCAAGAGGATGACTTTAGTTCAATGTTAGTTATTTATACCATTCCAGTATGTACTTGAAAAAGGTACAGCAAATTATTCTATTTTATTTTGTTTTATAATCAAACTTTATTACTCATGACTAATTTTCAATCATCATTCATGATATTAATTTATTCTCTGTGTAACTGTTTCACCCAAATGCAACTTATTTTCATTGATCGTGATTCACCTATTAACATCGAGGTTCGGAAATATATCCATATCTCTCAAATATAAATTATTTTTCAATTAACACATATTCAATCTTGGCAACACCTCAAGATTAATATTCTGCAGGTAGGTACATAGATGTTCCATCGTCTCTTCTGCAATACATAACAACTCCTTCACGAACATTCTTCCATAATTCCCTTGAAGTCAAAGGTAACCTCTGTTACCCAAAAATAATATCATAAAATATAAGTGTTTATCCCGATATTCCCTTGAGTCGAAAGTCACTTACACACATCAATAAACAATATCCTAAGATACTTCAATGTAGTCATGGGCATAATTCTAAGTTTTGCCAAAGCAGGACGTAGAGTGTGTCTCACTTCTCTTGGAAACACCCCCGTACCTTCCGTAATAATTGAGGTAGAATGATGAAACCCTCAGGACCACCTCAATTGGGTTGCCCTAAGTAATATACACTGCCCACCACTCGCGATGGAACAACCGCAAAATAGGCTCGAAATTCTTTCAGATTCGTGATCAGGACCACCAACTTACTACAGATATACTTTTTTCATGAAAAAAATTTCAGGTCTGAAAAATCCGAATTTGTCTCACTTCTCATGGAAACACCCCGTTATCTTCCGTAATTATTGGAGTAGAACTCTTTAAATTTTAGGATCGGTAGATAAACCGGCCGGCAATGAATCTAATTCTCGCCTATGATTGATCTGAATTACATTAACACTGCGCTCGCCAGGGGTAATGGACTTACCTAGCTTTGCCAAAAATTATTGTATTAGGGGTCAGTATAGGCTCAAATTTCCAACGGATTCAAAATCAGGACATCAATTTTACTACCAACACAGATTTTCACTGAAACATGTTCCGTTCTAAAAAACACAATTTGTCTCACTTTTTATAGAAAATATTGCTATGATTTTAGATTTATTCACTACTTAGGTAGGATCTGATCTTTCCATCGCGAGTGGCGGGCAGTGTATAACACTTAGGTCAACACAATTGAGGTGGTAGGTGCATTTCTATCAATCCTTGAAGTTTCATCAATCTACCTCAATTATTACAAGGGGTTGTTTCCATGAGAAGTGAGGCAAAATTTGGACTTTACAGGATTGAAATTTTTTCAGGAAAAAAGTGTGTCTGTAGTAAGTTGGTGGTCCTGATCACGATCCTGAAAGAATTTCGAGCCTATTTTGCCCCCTAGTATGTTTTACTGTAAAAATGGGTTGTTCCATCGCGAGTGGTGGGCAGTGTATATCACTTAGGTCAACCCAACTGAGGTGGTAGGTGCATTTTGACCATTTCCATCTGTCCTGAGAGTTTCATCATTTTAACTCAATTATTACGGAAGATACGGGGGTGTTTCCATGAGAAGTGAGACAAATTCGGATTTTTCATGAAAAAAATCTATCTATATGAGTTAGTGGTCCTGATCATAAATCTGAAAAAAAATCGAGCCTATTTTGTCCCGTAGTATGTTTTACCGTAAAAATGGGTTGTTTCATCACGAGTGGCGGGCAGTGTATATCACTTAGGCCAACCCCATTTAGGTGGTAGGTGCAGTTTGACTATTTTCCTGTGTCCTGAGAGTATCATCATTCCACCTCAGTTATTACGGAAGACACGGGTGTGTTTCCATGGGAAGTGAGACACACTGTATTGATTATTTGAAAAATCAAAGATCTCCAAAATATCTTATCAACACAAGTGTGCCTCTGTAAAGTGATGTATTCAATTTAGAAATGAAAAACCATTCTTGAAGAGAAAAACGATTTACATCGAACGTGAAATAATTTTTATAGACAAGAGACGATTTGATCTTCACGAATTTTTATTTAACCAAGATAATAGACCGGGTGATGATGACAGATTATGGTTGACAATTTTCTCGTTTATGCCTTTGAGAGGACTGAAAGATATAAAAGTGCTGATGAAAATGAGGGAAATTTTGAACGGTCTCCGCGAAGTTTTCATATGGAAAATTTAATTTACATTTTTTTTCTAATTCCTACCTCACTTCATCATTCACTTACCTTATGCCAATTTTTTTATGAAGATTTCGTGATCAAAACTTTCATATCTTCAATTGTCATAAAAATTGCAAGTGGCCAAATGGTTGAAACAATGAGGAGAACTTGTGACAAAAAATAGAAATTGAAAATATGAAAATATGAAAGTTTTCATCATGAAATGTTCATAAAAAAATTGGAATGGGGTATGTGAATGCCAAAGTTAAGTTTTAAAAAAAAATGAAAATTGAATTTTCCATATAGTACAGTAACCACAGACATATGTAAGCCACAAGTGAAGAATGAATCGTAGCACTTTGAAACTCAGTACATGACTTCTTGACATCATGTATTGTTGGAAAAAAATGTTTACCAAAAAATCATGATTGGAACAAAAAAATGTATTAAAAAAATTTAATTTTTTTTTTGCTGTTGTTTGGGAAAGTATAAGATTAATTGAGAAACAATTCCAACAAGGTGAAAGATAATTCAATTCCCCACAAGAAATTCACTCAGAAATTTGTCTCAAAACGCATTCGTTTTCTCAGAAAACCTGATCAAATTTCAGGCTTGCTTGAAACCGCCACTGCCATTTCCGGCAGGGCCGAAAATTAGGTTTGTCATAACTTTGCTAAAAATTATAGTAGAAGAAAAAGAAAAAGGGTATATTGTTCCTGAAGACTTCTACTTCCTCATGCAAATATAATATGTCAGTATCTGAGAACCCAAAATGTGTTTTATACAACTTCACATAACCTTTCTACGATATTTACGGATGATCCGAAAGTCATGAATATTTTAGTTGATATGAAATAATTATACTGAAGCAGGAATCAGTACTCTCTTTGGACAATATGCAACGATTTTAGACTAGTGAAACAAGTCTCACTTATATATGCCAAAGAAAAAACTGGGTTTCACTCCTGCCTCAGTTTTCAACTCACCCATAATCCTGGCAGTTTCTTCAGTAAATGATGAAAATAATCGCTCATTACCATCCTATATAAAAAATGAAGTATGTGAATTCAAGCTTGAGGTTTGCACTTCACAATGGTGTTACTAAACATATACGCAGGATATGAATAAGCGATTATTTTCAACATTTACTGAAGATAATGCCGGTTTTATAGGTAAGTTGAAAGTGAGGAAGGAGTAAAACAAAGTTTTTTTTGGCATGTATAAGTGGGACCTGTCACACTACTCTAAAATTGTTGCATATAGTCCGAAGAGGGTATGAGTTTCTGCTCTAGTATAGTAATTCCATATTTACTAAATTATTCATGATTCTCGGATCATCCACAAACATCTCTTTGAAGTGCGACAAAACACATTTTAGGTACTCAAATACTCGCATATCATATTTGCATGAAAAGGTAGGAGTGATCAGAAACGATATGAACTTTTCCTTTTCCTTCTCCGATCATTTTCAGCAGAGTTATGACCAATCAAATATTCGGCTCCTCCAGAACTTCCAGCGGCGTGTAAGCGTGAACCTGAAATTTGACGGCGTTCAATCACGTTTTCTGAGGAAACGAGCGCATTTCAAAAAAAATTACTAGTGATCATATTTGTGGAGATTAGAATTGTCTTTCACCTTGTTGAGTTGTTTTTTCGATAAATCATATACTTTCCAAGATTACAGCAAAAATCCATTCATTCATTTTTAAACGAAAAAAAAAGTAATATGTTCCACCCCTGGAATTTCCGTAAACATTTTTTCTTTCATGTTTATCATGGTTCCTGTGGTATTCACTATTTTATTCAAATAAAACACTTTTATCTTTTCTAACACTTCTATTATCCACAGTCTACATGTACGTTCTCGTTCACCCTCCGTATCTGAATGACCACACAATGTTGTCGTTTCTCTCGCCTCGTCATTCGGTTATATATTACATGACTTATCAATATACTGAATCATCATAACAATTCACCGCCTAGTTCGATACATCACATCTCTTCCTTTGTTTCAAACCTGAATTACGAATAAACAAAACTAAATCAAAATAATTAACAAACATTATATACATTTGACAGTGATAATAGTACATAGGTAAACATAAGATATAACTGCTAACTGAGTATAATATATAATTAACAAACTTTCATTGAATAAATTTGCCAATGGTAAATAGATACATATGAAAACCTAATTCAATTAATGCTTACCTTATGATAATCTCCCATCAACTGTTAGAAGAGGTACGTATTGTTTTGTCCTTTGGACCCTGTCATGGTTCTGAATTGTATTGTTGTGCCCTCACTTCCTCTTTCCTTTTCCTTTGTTCGTTTTATCCAGGTCTCTCACTTCACGAACGTCGACCGTTTTCAGCAGTAGTGGTTGTCGGATATGCAAAGGCTGTAAAGTGAGCAGGCAGCTGTTACAACAATTTTATTATATTTACTTATTTCTAGGCTTTCATGGGCTCTAACTGCTTGCTGTCACTTACTTGACTTGTGATTTTTCGTTCTTCCATATTCCAAACTTTCCTAGTTACTCACTCACTTTCTGAAATAGGTGGGCAGAAATTGAAGCCCCTGCATGTAAGTCTCTTACCTTGAGACCTTTGTGCACCCACATGTTCATGGTCTCCTTCTGATTCACCAGTGCAGGCCGTTTCATGAGGGGGTGTAATGATGTATCGTCATCTTCTAAGCACCACGATTCCCGATCCCAATGTGGGTTAGGTCAGATGATTGTACCCCGAGGAATAGATTTCCCTTCAAAGCCGAATTATATTGAGTTTCGATTTCCTCATAGATTCTCAAGATGAATTCATGCCAGATTGCTAATTTTCCTGATCCTTCCTTGGTTAGTTTATCTGCCTGCTATTTCCCGTGGAAACCTACGTGTACGGGAGCTCCTGTTAGGGGAAACTTGTAGTTGGCTCTTTGACCCAGTCCACTGCAGTTCTATTATGGCTTCAGAGCGCACTCTCTAGCTTTCTCTTCATAGTGAGACTCCACAGCTTTCTGTGCTTCTGCTACCTGACAGTCATGTATAGTCATGATACCAGTAACATTCAGGTACGCTGGCTTTTGGATGTCACTTTTTATTTTTCGTTCCCGACTGTTGTATCTTGATACACTACACTACTGAGCTTTGTCAAGCTCGTGTATAGCTATAGGATAGTTTTTTTTTGGATCTGCCTCAAATAGGTACATCCTTTCATAAATCCCGAGGGCCAATCAAGCCTTATGGGTCGATCTAGCCGTATGTGGAGATTCCATGTGGACATTGAGCTTGTGGTCGAACAGTACTCGTAGGTAATGACTCCCGTAGCAAGTGGGAATACTGATGGACTAAGCCCTTTCAGCACTCTTTTCCTGGTAAATGTTATGACAGTGGTTTTCTGGGCATTGATTGAGAGTGGCTCTTACTCATACCACTTGCCTACAGCTACAGCCTTTTCAGCTATTCATTTATTCGACAAAGTTCCCGTGATAGATAAATCGCAGAGAACCAGATTCGGACAATAGGATGGATGAGGAGCAATTCAGTGAGTTTTACTGTTGCAACTTGATCTGTGGATGATAATGGATGAAAAAATAATATTACTCCCTAAATCAATACAACTTTTCTTTTTTTCGAGTTTTGCATTTTCAAAACAAATCTATATAAGTTCCTTCAAATCGTAAAATCAATTAGTTGCAATTTAATAATGAAAAATTACAGGTATTAAACATGTTTTTTTTTGAATTTTCAATCATAATAATGTACGTGCAGGCAGTTAGTCGTGAAGGCTATGCGGCCTCACAAACACTTCGACCTATTAGATCTTTTGTGCCAGACCCATATTCTATAACTTTAAGTTTTTCTTGTTCGGCTCGAGAAGACGTTCAGCTTTTCTTGTTGATATGCTCACTGTGTGTCCTGGAATTTTATGTATTCCAGTGAGATTTAATTTTATCGGTTACCCAGCGTCGAAACTCTTTTATGAAATGGGTTTTACTCAGACTCACAAGTGTTTGTTTTCCGAACTTTCAGTGCTGCTTGACTAACTGACAGTAAACAGATTTTTCTCTGGATTGTCCTCTTCGAGTCCCTTCTGGGCACAACACACTAGCATGTACTTCTGTTCGATATATTGTTGGGGTGTTGACAAGAGGTTTTGAGAGCATCAAATTTGGCTCTGTAACGCCCCCTTCAGCCCTTTCATACATTGAGGTCCACTCTTTGTGCAAACTTGGTATAAAGTTATTTATGACCACTTCAAACTGCTTTCGAAGCCAACCTAACTGCATGTTATCTGTGTTCCATGGTTAAGCATTACCTCTAACGCTGAGCACGTAAATATTGCTCTTGCGATACCCAGACATGCACTTTCTACACTTGACTTTGCCGAAATATGTTTCTTCTTTGGCCACCATGACACTGAAGCATAAAGGACCATAGTTTGATGATACGACCAGTAGATCCAGATTTGGTTACTCAAGGCTTTATTGAATAGGTTTCTCACCCCACTCTCGATATCTCGAAGTGGTGGTTCTACCGTAAAAATGTACCGGTGTTTTTTCTTTTCGGGCAGTTATCGTGGCAGGCATGTATAATTGCCTCATTAAATGAGTCATAACCTTCTCCATAATTCCTATAGGAATTATTTCTGGATCCAGTGTCCCTCGTAATGAATTAATTTTGATTTTTTTTTTACTTTTAGTCCCACTAGATCAACAACGTAATACCATATGTTCATTTATGACTCAAAGTTACTCCAAACTGAAAAGGGGAACATTCTCTATAAACAATGAAAAATTAAAAATATGATTTTTTTTTTGTAATATCTAAAAGAAAATAACTGCTGAAGTCAAGCTGGACATTGAACTACATCTGATAGATATTGTGAAAAGACTCTTAACTAAAAAGAAAAAAATCTGAAAGTGAAAATTCGCATTTTCGTCCAGTTAGTTAATTTTTTTTTATTTATGTCTAGTTTTCATTTGATAATTCATTAACTGAATCAGGTAAGGAGGATTTCATTCAAAAATATCACTCACAGAAATCGTTCAATTCATTGAAGCAATGTTCTCTTCTTTTGCATTTAATACTCAATACATTTTTGTTGACGAAAATCTATTTCGCTTCGCCAAGCTCATTGGAAAGCAGGCTCCTCAGAAGCAATTATACACATCAAGGATGGAAATGACGAAAATATTTCTTTTGCGGTAACACTTTTTCCCATTTAGTGAGAGTTATCGACACCTCCAGGGTCAAGAAGGAAAGTGCTGAGTCGCTTGCTCAAGAGCGGAATGGCTTATGAGACTGCCTTAGAGGAAGCGCTAAAAAATCGAGGCACGCCAAAACAGCAATCGGAAGGCGAAAAATCCCAGTCCGTAGCTGCTGGAGTAAGCAAACGCCTCAGATCCGACGACAGTACGCCGGAACATACGTCAAAGAAAGCTTGCTCGGGGGTACCCAAAACTTCGTACGGAGCGGTGACTGGGGGCAACAGGGTGGGCCTAATCCACCCTGAATATCCTACCACAGCTCTTACAAGCGAACAGCTGAGGGCTCTTCAGCGATCCATTATGGAAGCTGTGAGCCTAATCCCAGATGATGGCCCTCAGGTGAGGTTCCAGAGCTGTACTCTTCGGCCTGGATGGTTACAAATCACCTGCGTGGACAGCATCAGTGCCAACTGGCTGGAGGAGGCATCAAAGCAACTCCAACCATGGAAAGGGGCGAAAATCAAATTCGTCCAAGGGCAGGACTTTCCAAAGCCATTCATCTGTGTGGCATACATTCCGGACGATGAAGCCGACGAACGACTTACGGCCGGGGTGGTGCTCACACGGCTGAAAAAAATGAACCACGGTCTGACCACTCAGGATTGGGTAATACTGAACCGAGAGGATTCGGGCCGTGGCCAAACATGGACATTCGCCGTAGACGAAAAGTCCATGTCATCCTTGGAGGAGATGACCTTCAAGCCTTACTTCGGCTTCGGACAGGTTCAGTTCCGTCTGAAGGGCGGCCGTGGAGGGATAGAACCTTCCCGGATGCAGCCGAAGGAGGGGGAGAAAAGCACTCCTCCACAAACAAAAATGGTCGTAAAGGGAGCACCGCAAGGGAAAGGCGAATCCTTCCCGAGAGGTGCGCCCCGGACCAAACCGCCTGAGAGGGTGGTCGTGGGAAAGGGTAAGTCCATCCCGAACAGACCACCACTCAAAAAGGGTACCGGCACCTCCAGAGGGAAGGAGAGAAAACCGCCCTCTGAGAAAGATGGCGGGGGAGGACCGTCAAAAGACGGTAAATAAGGGCCTGGCTGATACAGTCAGACTCTTGCAGGGAAACCTGCAACATGCCAACATTCATAGAGGAGCGGATAGATCTGGCCCTCATCCAGGAACCCTGGACCTCCAACACAGGCCGAGTTACCGGCCTGAGTAACACATCTGGTAAGGTAATTGCGGTCAGCTCAAAAGGTAATTGCGGTCAGCTCAAATTTCTGCACCCAAGACATGGCAACTATCCATGTGAAATTTCCAGAGAGGGGAAGCATGACAGAAATGATGGTCTGCTCAGCATACTTTCCTGGAGATGTGGGGGCGGAACATCCTCCTCCAGCGGCCGTGCGAGAATTAATTGCCTTCAGCAGGAGGAACAACACCCAGCTAGTGATAGGATGTGACGCCAATGCGCACCATGAAGCGTGGGGCAGCACAAACATCAATATGAGGGGTGAGTCTCTTTTTAATTACTTGATAGGGGAGGAGCTTACAATTAACAATGTGGGCTCTGAGCCAACCTTCGTCAATAGGATTAGGAGAGAGGTACTAGATTTAACGATCAGCTCAGAATTTCTAAGCAACAAGATATCCAACTGGAGGGTGTCCTCTGAGCCATCATGCTCAGATCATAGGCATATTCAATTCAACATTGAAATAGGCCCCAGGCCAGTGGTACAATACCGAAACATGCGGAGCATGGACAGGGACGGATACAAAACCTCTCTGAAGAACCATCTCCAAAACGGATTGACCACAATAAATGGTCATGATCAAATAGATATTGCTGCAGAACATCTACAAACTGCACTTATCTCAGCGTATCATGAAAACTGTTCACTGAGGGAGAAGAGGGATAACCGAAATGCTTCCTGGTGGAACAAAAATCTGGATAAAACACGAAAAGAAGTTCGAAGATTATTCAACCGAGCTAAGGTGAATGGGACAATTACAGGCCTGCTCTAACCACATACAATAAAAACATCCGGAAAGCAAAACGAGAATCATGGGAACGATTCTGTGAAAATGTGTCCAACACATCAAGCGGAGCCCGTATCCACAAGATTCTATCCAGAGAGCCGACACAGGAGCTGAGATCGCTCAGACGTCCAGACGGCTCCTTCACGGCCTCCAGGAAAGAGACACTAGAGCTATTAGCTAATAATCACTTCCCAGGCTGATTCTGGACAATCGACCTCCAGTCACAAATATAGGCCGGATTAAACGACCCCACAGAGATGACTGGGTGGTTGCCAACAAAATAATCACACCGCAGGCGATAAGATGGGCGGTTAACTCGTTCCACCCATACAAATCGCCAGGAGAGGATGGCATAGCTCCAGCTCTGTTACAAATCGGACTGGAACATATTATGCCTATCCTTATAAGACTCTTTAGAGCCAGTTTAGCTTGGAACTATATACCATCTAACTGGACCGCAACTAGGGTGATCTATATTCCTAAGGTGGGTCGGACTGACCCACACCCAAAATCGCTCAGACCCATCAGTCTGACATCCTTTCTGTTGAAAAGCATGGAGAAAATACTGGATGGGCACATAAGGTGTGGTGCACTAATAAAGCACCCCCTCGATGTTCACCAGTATGCCTACCAGGCTGGAAAATCGACAGAACTTGTCCTCAATAACCTTGTGTCAGGAATAAGCGTCGCCCTGGAACACCAGGAGGTAGCAGTCGCTGCATTCCTGGACATAGAAGGAGCATTCAGTAATGCACTACCTCACTCCCTCTATGAGGCCACTGTCTCTAGAGAAACTGAACCGCTACTATGTGACTGGATAAGAACTATGCTTCATAACAGAACAATAACGACCTCTCTACAGGGGGAAAGTGTCAGCTTCAAGCCAGCCAGCGGCTGTCCCCATGGGGGGGTTCTCTCCCCTCTGCTATGGTCACTGCTGGTGGATGATCTGCTGGCCATTCTCTCACTCTGGGAGGTCGGTCTGCAAGCATATGCTGACGATCTGGTCCTAGTAATAAAAGATAAATCCGAAAAGACGATCTCCTAGGTCCTTCAGGATATACTGGATACCATATATAAATAGTGTGAGAGGGAGGAAATGTCCATTAACCCCCACAAAATGGTCATAGTACCGTTTACCAGGAAAAGGAAGCTGTAACATTTAATACCTCCTTCCATCAATAGTGTAACAATTTCATTTGCGAGTGAGGCAAAATATCTGGGAATAATCCTAGATAAAAAGCTGAACTGGAACTCGCATTTGGAAAAGACTATCCGAAAGGCTAGCCTATCATTATGGACATGCCGCAGAATATGTGGCAAAACATGGGGCATGTCACCAAAACAAGTTTACTGGCTGTACGTGACCGTCATACGACCAATGATCACGTATGGCTCTGTAGTCTGGTGAAACAAAGGCCAACAAAAAATGGCCCAGGTTAAACTTAACGGACTACAGAGACAAGCGTGCCTGGCGCTTACTGGGGCCATTCGCTCCACGCCAACGGAAGCAATGGAAGCTCTTCTTGGACTACTCCCTCTCCACATAGTTCTGGAGAGAGAGGCAAGATGGGCAACATACAGACTCTACCAAGCGGCCATTAGTCTACCGCAGGCATGTGTCATGAGAGGCAGCAGCATGCTGGAAGGCATAATAGCTCACAACATTCTGGGAATGCCCTCAGACATCATGCCTAAAACCCCTAACCTCAACATGTCCTACACCGTGGTCTTCCCTAAAAGAGAAGACTGGGTTCGGAATGAAACTGGCCTATGTAGGGCAAATGAAAGGTGGTTCACCGATGGTTCCAAAACTTTGGAAGGTGTCGGAGCCGGAATGTATGGTATGAACCCAGTAGTGAAATCAGCTACGATATTCCAGGAAGAGGTATATGCCATTGAAATGTGAGCAAGGGAGCTGGAAAACCGACATCTCACACGAAAAACAATAAAAATATTTTCAGATAGTCAAGCAGCATTGAAAGCGCTTGAATCCAACTGCTTCAAATCCAGAGCAGTATGGAACTGCAGAGACACCTTCAACCGACTAGCACAGGGCAACAACGTTACCCTAGTTTGGATACCAGGTCACACGGGCCTAGAAGGAAACAAAATAGCGGACGCACTAGCAAAAGGGGGGGCCGAAACAACGTTCACTGGGCCAATAAAAGATTTGAGTATTGGCTCAGTCTACCAGGACTAGCCCATTCCAAAGCATTTATTGCTTGTACAAGGAAAAAACAGGACTCTGACAAACTTCTAGAACACAGCAGAGCACATCTCAGTATAGTAGGTTTGCTCACTGGCCACTGCAAACTCAAACACCACATGCATAAAATCGGACTTGCACAGGATGCAGAGTGCCGTCTATTCATGGAGGATGATGAAACGGCTAAACACATCCTGTGTACATGCCCTGCAGCGGCCAGAACCAGACTTTCAATATTTGGCAATACAAAAGTAAGGCCAGAAGATCTGGTAAACTGTTCTTCCAATATGTTACTCAATTTCGTTAAGAGATTGGATATACTGGGAGAAATATAACCATAGGGTGAGCCACAATAGGCCATTGGCCGCAGTGGAGAGCCTGATATGGGCTCACTCACATTTAAACCTAACCTAACCTAACCTATCGACACCTCAGTTCCTTTGGTACTTTGTGTATACTATTCAAGGGCATCACAGATTTGAAATTAGTACTTGAGATTTGCAAGTTATTCATTTGGATTCATTTGTACATATACATGCTTACAAACCAGTCGTACCCCTTGCCACTAGGAACCATTCATTCAGTTACCTGTTATACTCTATAGCACATTTTCATGACTATGCAGATTTGGTTGTACCACCGTATGCCTACATGTATATTACAATCCATTATAGTATTTTTTCCGTAGCCTATTTACCGCCCAGTTCGATCACACATATCTTAGCAACGCAACATACAAACATGACTGAACTTTCGTATTTAATAGTTACTTTCATAATGGTGAGAGTAAAATTATGTCCAAATTGACGGATCAGTTTTTGAGATATCGAATAACATTGTAAATGATCTTAAAAACAAATGAAACGCACCATGTATCTAAATGAAAGGTAACATTGAACAACTGAATTCACCATAAAATTCCCTTACCTTTTGTTCAATCAACAGTGGCCATAAATAATGTTTTTTTATTCATAAACGATCTGTCAATTGTTTTCAGTATAAAGGTATAATCCAAAATATTAAAACTTCATATTTCAAACAGAGAGAACATGCACATAAATGAATATAAAAACATGTGCCCAGAGGACGATCTAAGTGATTTAAAATTATTAATTTTTATAACATTAACAGATTAAAAGGGCTTGGCCAGGATTCACCTGTTATAATACGTTATAATTACCATCAATTCATAGTAATTAATTGTAGGGTATAAATAAGACAGGTCTGATTATATTCTTCAGTTGAGTAATACCTACTGATGAGGATAACTTAGTTATCGAAATACGAGTCTATGAATTTATCTACTTGTGTAGTAATGGGAAAAATACTCCTTGTTTTCATTCAAAGTTGATGACGGCTATAGATGTAAATAGCAGAAAAGTCATGGCTCAAATACTGCAGAGGAATGATTTTAGGTTTTTGTTTCTTAGACATAAAGTCCAGAACAATGCTATTCAAACTGAAACATTTTCAACCACTTTCAAACAGTAGAAATATAGATATTATAACTCCGTTTTTACCATTCCTTGTATAACTTTGATCCTAATTACAAACGAATGCATTTCAGCGACATACGTCTCCGACGCATGAAAATTTGCTTAGGCGAATGTAATATATTTTCCTACAATCAGTCACCCGACGGAAATTGGTCATTTGAGAGGTCTGTTGCCAACCCTCTCTAAAGTTCCAGAAACAATTATGGTAATCCAAAATAGAGAACACTTGTCAAAGTTTAATCTTCTTCCTCTGAAACAATTAGGATCTTGTTGAGAATATAGTTGTGTAACTGCTCTTACAGACATTGTTGATAAGCTGATAAAAGTGGAAGATTGAAACAGAATAAATAATAATAATAATTTTATTCACTTTCTGAACAAATATACATTTATCAATACATGGTGAATAATTCGAAACAAGAAACTTACGAAGCAGTGAACTGCTTGTGTGTAAGAAAGGCTAATATGTATAAGTTAAAAATGTTTGTATAGGAAACGATTACAAGTAATTAAGATATATAAAGTAAGGGATAGCTTAAAAGCTCTCGGGTTTTATTCAGAACATAAATCTCCGAATTCATCTCGATAAATTTACAAACAAAATCGTTTTCGTTGAAATTGAAAAATGTATTCGCTGATAATTAAATCCGGTGTTCCACAGGAGCTTCGATTTATACTCTATTTTCGAATGGCACTCAACTTCTGCAGCCATCACTTTTACGCCGATGAAACCATAATATATATATATATATTTAAATAGGGAAAATCTGAATTTTGTTGTAAATTGGAATAATATCGACCTGGAAGTACCATAATAATGCATCTCCAGATAATTTACATTGAACTTATACAAAACAAATTTTATGCAATAATATTATGTAATTCCTCAGTTTTATCCACTCTTCCGGAAAGTTCAAATTTATCAAATTGGTGAAGAAAAGAGTTCTTTCATAACTAATGAAAAGAGTCTTAGTCTCATGGACCAGGAGCCAGCAACAAATACAAGTATGATTAGCTAGAAGCTGAAACTTTTTGAGAGATGAGCCATGCAGTGTTATAAATAACTGGACAGGGCAAGTATACGTTGGCGTTTCGCTACGTAGCTTCAAATCAGTATGGCGTGTATATGGGACACCGAAACAATAGGTATGGCATGGTCATTGTAACGTTCACAATTTGTTGGTTGGGAAAACAGAAATGATAGTTATTAACAAGGAATGTAAAGACGTGTTAACATTCGAGGTGAGAGAGTACGAGCCGAGACTTGTCGCTTGCCAAGGATGTTAACAGTCGATACATTCCGTGTTACTTATTACGTTTTTCCCGCTGCTTGTTGACATTTCTCAAAATTTGCCTGAATTGAAGTTTATTTTCTTACACTTCCTTCATGATTATTCGTTTCGCTATTTCATTTTAAGTTACTTGTGCGCGTAACTAAGTTACCGAATGAACAGACAGACAAACAATAATATTCAAAAAGTCTCATAACCTACAAATTGATATAAATGAAGCTGAAGGTATTACTTGTTAAAGTAAAATTCATTATTACATTGGGCATGTAAATGACACTATTTAAATTCCGTTGTCAAGATGAATTAGTAAACGAATGATAGATATAGGCCATTTACCTGTTTTGTTGCTAATCATGTATGGACTATTCACAGTGTCGGCAGCGGTAATAGTAATTTATGTATCAAGTGTGAGTAAAGTGATACTTTTGTTTACGAGTAGGAAATGTTGACGCACGACGCCGTAGGCGGAGTGCGGCACTCCTACGAGTAAAAAAACACTTCACTCACGAGTCATACAGTATTTTTTCTACAACTGTAAAAAAAAATAACCAATTCATATTTTTTTGCAAATATGAAATGAATTTGGCATATTTTTATTGATTCATTATTCGAACAAAATTCGAAGAGTTGCCGGAAAGTTGAGTTTGAAACAAATGAAACGAATAATTTCGACAGAGTCGAAATCCCTTTCTCTTCACACTATCCCGCAAAACGAAAAATTTGAAGCGAATATTAATATAACATATTCATCGAGGTCAATATGATTATTATTAATGTTGACTTGACTTTTGAATAACTAGTCCATCGAAGTAACTTTTCATTTTCTCAGATTTGTATTCAAAATAAATAAACAATCCTCGTGAAGCAACGAATACCTTTTTTTTTTTTTTTAATTCGAAATTATGAATAGGACAAACTTTAGTCGCTATTTTCCATCGTTCAATTTTCATGGAGAATGTTCCCCTTTTCAACGTTTTTCTTTCTTTGAACTATGTCAAGGAAATCTCATATTTGCACTATCCACGATTTTATCCGTTCAATCTTCACTTCACTTTTCATCTCTACTGAAATAAAATTTATAGTTATCATAAATTCGTTATCTGGATAGATAGAATTATTGTTGTCAACAAGTTTTTTGATCAAGCATTGGATTACCGAGTGTAGATTAGGTCCAATAGTTCCTTAGAGGTATATGCTATTATTTTGAATATATTCGCCGCGATAGTTTGGAATTTTGATGATACTTATCCAATAGTAACAATGCTAAAAATATTATTGGTGAAACATTTGTATATCAGATATTTATAAGTTATTAGTTGTCAAAGAAAATGAAAACGGGCTTTATGACAGGATTTCGTTATTATTCGGATGTCACTGTTGTTGCATGAAACTGTCGTTGCCTAGCAACAGCCGTTGAAAAAAGTGCACTTTTTTACGCTTTTCCGTTTGATAATGAAATAGTTTGTTGATAATGAAACATTGTAATACTTTACGCACACAAACCACACAAAAAAGTGGACTTTTTTCGACAGTTGTAGAAAAAAATACTTTATTTGTATGCACACTCCGGTCTCGACTCCACAAGCATCACACATCTACTGACCCTCAGTCCCCGATGATACCTATCGTTCATGTAATCGACAACCGATTATTTATTACCAATCAACTATACACTACATGAATAATCATCACAATTACGTGAACACAAGTCATCATGGGTGATGAGACAGTTATTCCTACCTTTGGTGAAAAAATTAGTTTTGAGCTCGTATTTCAAGAGGGTTCAAAAAATTACACTTCCAATTCATACCACTCCTTCAAAAATTGCATATCTAATGTATACTATATTATGAAAATCAGCTCATTTCCCAAGGGCATAGGTATTTTTGACACATTCAAATAATTGCGCAGCGCAACGCTGACGCCTGAGGTCCCCATACTTGCAATGTTATTTATATACTGCCCGATAAGTTACTGCGTTCACAAGACTGCTGTCTTGAAAGAAATTAATTTTTGTCAGTAACGTACTCTACACTGAAAAAATGAGATCGAATCAACAAAGAATACTTCTCTTTTCTTGAAAATTGTTGACGTTTCGGAGGCTGTATCTGAAAAAAATTAAGCTTTCAGCTAATCATACGTGTTTTTCGTTGCAGGATTTTGTTCCATCATTATTTACAGTAAAACAAGATTTGAGAATCATGTTCCGACAAAATTACAAGTAGTTTATTTACCGCAATGAAATTAAGTCATGCGCAGATAAATTGTTTCGACTTTGGTGCCAAAAAGATGCTATATGATCATCTAGTACTGTCTCATGACGATCACTGCGATAACGTCTATGGTCTCTGCCTGGATTATATTGATAAAATGCTATACAAAAAGTCCAAAACCCCTGTCTGTATATATTCATCGAGTTTCTCATAAACTTAGGGAATGGTGATGGCTCAACATACACAAATTGTTGACAACAATACAGTGAGGACGTAAAAAGTCCTCCCTCTCTTTAACTTTTGAACTGAACAAGCCAAGTTTCCAAAAGGACCTATCAAATAAAATACTAAACTTCAGTGACGCTGTCGCTAGCCCTTCTACTAGTCAGCAACTTTCACCAGTACAGCCTCCCAAAATGACCTCTTTTAGCCAAGTTATTTCCATGGCCACGGTTGCAACAATTAGTGTTTGTGACAAAGCGATGAAAAACCGAAACCCAACCTTCAAGTCCCCGGCTTCATTGGAAAAAAGGTCAGCCTCTGCAATTAATTTACAGGATGCTATACAAATAGCACGTTTAAGTTTAAGTTAATGTTAATATTAATTAATTTGTTGATATGAATTTGATAATTAATATTGATTGGAAGTTTGATTTTGTGGAGGAAATCCAATTCTTGACATGATTTTTTGGGTTTATGACTTTCCACAATCTGAAGATGAAAAAATTTTAATCCAAAGAAATCTGTACAAGTGTAGAAGGACAAATTAATTAATTCGCCCGATAAGTTACTGCGTTCACAAGATTGCTCTCTTGAAAGAAATTAATTTTTGTCAGTAACGTACCCTACACTGAATTTGCCTATCTGAAAAAATGAGATCGAATTAACAAAGAATACTTCTCTTTTTTTGAAAATTGTTGATGTTTCGGAGGCTGTATCTGCCTCCGTTATCAAAACTTCTTGGAAAGACGTTGAAGAAACTGAATTTGAATTGCGGTTTTGGAAATGAGATCTTTCTTTGACAGAGAATGAAATCTGTCATACATTCTTTTGATTGACATTTGTTATCTTGATACATAGGGTGTTCGGTATCAATCAATTACCATTCTGTTAGTTCCTATTTCATCTCTGAAGAGAGGTAACCAGGTGCGGTCTATTCCGATGGAATTGGTTGAAAAGCAATTGTTCGATAAAAGAATGTACGCAGTTTCCTTTAACTTTCTTTTTTCTTGATTTGATTCTCTCAATAAAATTTTGGTATTATTCCATTCCATCATATGATCGCCATACTTGTCTAAATTGGCATCAATAGTGACAGTCATAACTGTCTTGTTTTGTATAAAACATTGTATGCCACTCGTGTGTTATGCTTCCTAAGTCACCTGAGAATCTATACATAAATAACTATTAATTGCTAATCCGTTACATATAAAATATAACTTTTTAAAAAATATTAAATATGATGAACCTGATTCAGGTATCAAAATGGTGAGCCATCGATGCTGTTATTCCATCAGTGCCACAAAAATATGGAAAAAGGTATGGAATGATAATGACCAGAAACAAAAAATACCTCAACTATTTGATGAATGCTGTTTATATTTCATCTCGAATGCATGTAGAGTCATGTTGACATTGAAGAAACCTAGTTTCATCAAATTATTAAGATAAGCAGCGACGTTGTGAGACAAAGATATTTCGAAAAATTCTTTTTGATGGGTTGGTAGTGTAATTTTTTCGCCAATAATTCAAATTATGAATGTCAGTATAATATTTCAGTTCATTATGTGATTAAGGTGGTGTTTGTATTTTATAATTCACATACCATAATTGGAATAGCATCAAACCATAATCACATCAATCTTCCGCCATATCAAAAATATCAAATTTCACGAAAAACTTTTAATATTCGACACAGAGAACGCCCACATATCAATTTTGAATAGCATGGGACCATACTTATAACACTTGGAGCTATCATTTTGAATTTATAAGTTTTGATAACAAATTCAAAATCTCCGATAACGAAAACTTTCAAATACCTACTTTGAATCGAATCAGACTATAGTCACAAAAAGTCGTGCGCCATATTGGTGCCGCCATCTTGAATTTACGAATTTCTACAAAAGATTTATAATCTGCGACTGCAAAATTCGCACAACAAATCCCGTTTGGGATTTTGGAGTCGCCATTTTGTTATTCAATTCCATAATACATTGTCACCGGAATTATGAACACCTGCCAAATATAATTTCAATCGAACGAACAAAAGTGGGTCGAAATTCACTTCAACAATGAAATATACAGTGAGGACGTAAACAGTCCTCCCTCTTCCCCCCCCCTCTTAACTTTTGACATGCTGACCTTTTTCACTACTTTTTGACCTACGAATAATTGTTGCCATTTGTCCTAGTGTCAAGAGGGCACCATCAACTCTTTTTTTTTAACGTAAAGGTGGGTCACATGGCACCTTGTTTGAAGGCTTTCCCATTCTCTATCCAACAGTGCTTTTGTTGTGGAAATAAGCCCAACCGTTTCCAACTGACAAGCGTTTGAAATTTGCTTGAAATATTTGACAAATAGTAGTTTACCTAACAAATGAGGAAAGTGATACTACCTATTGCAATTGCTTTACGCACGTCTTAGATACAAATTTTTTTTACTAGCGTGCGGAAAAAACCCAAAAGTTAATATAAAAGAAATATTAATTATCAATTCTTGATATGATTTTTTGGGTTTATGACCTTCCACAATCTGAAAATGAAAAAATTTTAATCCAAAGAAATCTGTACAAGTGTAGAAGGGCAAATTTATTAATTTGCCCGATAAGTTACTGCGTTCACAAGACTGCTGTCTTGAAAGAAATTAATTTTTGTCAGTAACGTACCCTACACTGAATTTGCCTATCTGAAAAAATGAGATCGAATTAACAAAGAATACTCCTCTTTTTTTGAAAATTGTTGACGTTTCGGAGGCTGTATCTGCTATTGTTTTAAATGTTGTTCTTACATCATACCTATGGCCAATCCGTTTTATCTTTTCAGACAGTCCAGGGACATAAGGTATAATAATGTTTTTTGGATGTGTATGGAGATGTCGCATGTCTGTGTGTTGTGTTGTTCGATTGTAAAGTGTAGTACTATTTTCAATTAAAACCATTAATGAAATTGAAAATAGTACTACACTCTACAATCGAACAACACAACACACAGACATGCGACATCTCCATACACATCCAAAAAACATTATTATACCTTATGTCCCTGGACTGTCTGAAAAGATAAAACGGATTGGCCATAGGTATGATGTAAGAACAACATTTAAAACAACCAATATATTGAGATCAATATTCACACATACAAAACCCAAAAACGCCGGTAAATATTCAAAAAATTGTGTTTACAACATACCTTGTTCGTGTGGTAAGAGTTATATAGGTGAAACATCAAGACCATTGATTGTGCGCCAGAAAGAACATAAAAGTTACATCAGAAATCGAAAAATAACGGGTTCGAAAATATCCAAACATATTCTAACATCTGATCATGATGGAATGGAATAATACCAAAATTTTATTGAGAGCATCAAATCAAGAAAAAAGAAAGTTAAAGGAAACTGCGTGCATTCTTTTATCAAACAACTGCTTTTCAACCAATTCCATCGAAATGGACCGCACCTGGTTACCTCTCCTCAGAGATGAAATAAGAACTAATAGAATGGTGATTGATTGATAACGAACACCTATGTATCAATATACCAAATGTCAATCAAAAGAATGTATGGCAGATTTCATTTGACTCTGTCGAAGAAAGATCTTATTTCCAAAACCGCAATTCAAATTCAGTTTTTTCAGCGTCTTTCCAAGAAGTTTTGATAACGGAGGCAGATACAGCCTCCGAAACGTCAACAATTTTCAAAAAAAGAGGAGTATTCTTTGTTAATTCGATCTCATTTTTTCAGATAGGCAAATTCAGTGTAGGGTACGTTACTGACAAAAATTAATTTCTTTCAAGACAGCAGTCTTGTGAACGCAGTAACTTATCGGGCAAATTAATAAATTTGCCCTTCTACACTTGTACAGATTTCTTTGGATTAAAATTTTTTCAGATTGTGGAAGGTCATAAACCCAAAAAATCATGTCAAGAATTGATAATTAATATTTCTTTTATATTAACTTTTGGGTTTTTTCCGCACGCTACACGGTAAAAACAATTTTGTTGCTACAATCACTTTCTTTTTGTTAAGAGTTTATTGTTGAATGAAAAAAATTATTTGCATCTGCAGCAAAAACAAGCTTGAATAGACTAGCAGCATTTCCTGAACGAACAAAATATTTTACTCAAATATTTTGTTATTATGAGAAAATATATACTTCGGTCGAATACTTTTTTGTGTATTGGACATGTGTATCAGAATTGGTTCGACATTATATGTGAATCGTTATGACTATCACAAATATTTCGCTTAAAAGATATTATGTTCAACCAACTAACTAGTGAATTACCTCAAAATTTAATGATTTGGTTGAACAAAAAGAATTGATTCAGTACTTTGTGAATTCAATCCGAAGTTTGTTTAATTTAAATTTATAATATGGTTTCATGTAAACAACCATAGAAGGTCCCATGAACATTATTGATTGATTGACAAGACAGAAAATAATAATTTCTTTCAAAACCATATTCTGTCTGAACAAATAATTAGAGAAATACTTCAGCAAAAATTGATTTGACGGAACAAAATATGTTTTCCTCGTGAATACCAGAAAGATTTCATTGAAAACACAAATTTGTTCACGCAAGTAATACGAAATTAATTCAACATACATCGAATTGTCCTTTCAAAATATTTTGTCAAATTTACCATTGCGACACCACACGCAAGCGCAACAATCACATGGTATTGGCACAGTTAGCAACCCGCGTCCGCGTCGAAAATGTAGAAGGATGATGGTTGATGGATAACGTCAGTAGCGTTGTATCGGAGTTCAAGGTTTCTTTTCAATTGTGTTTTTAGTGTTTGTGACTATTAATTATAATAATAGTGACCAAAATAATATTGTTTGGCTCCTTGAAGAATTTGAAAGCTGGTAAGTAAAGTATTAAGATAATAAGGTTTCTATAAAACTATCAATGAGATTCATTTCAAACATCATGGCGGTTCTAGGGCAACAGGTTAGTGAAGTTATTTCAGAATTCGAATTAGGTACTTATTTTTGTTTCCATCTCACATAATATAACTAATGAGCTTAAATACCAGTACCAAAGTAATTGAAATCATGTTTCTCATTCTGCAACGGAAATTATTGAAAATAGATTCAACGAATATACTTTTGTTAATTGGTTAATTTTTACCTATTGAAAGTTAACATAAATCCCTGATTATTTCTAAACAAAAAATCTAGATTTTTTTAATTTTTGTTTTTTCACTTTTGTATTAACAATCCACGGCATTGAGAAATGAAAAACGTAAATTTAGCAAACAGATTTTTTTTCAATTCTCTTTATTATCCTTATTGCTAATAAGATTTTTTTAAACGTTCTTTGGGAACGTAATCCCCGATGAAAATAATTTAAAAAATTCTCACTTCTTTTAACGAGGATCTTTTCTAAATTCTTTCAAGAAAAGCCTGAATTTTGGATATCTCAAATAGTTTTTAAAATATTTTGCAAAAAACAAACATATTCTTCTTGACTTAATTGTTTATAACTTTTGCAGTTTTTGCCGGCCCTAATTTTCAAGTTTAACATTTTTTCTAGATGCCTTTCGAATAGATTGAGACCAAATTCATAATTTTTAGTGGTCTAGGTCAGCTTTTATCTGTTATTTTAGTTTGTCTTTTGAATCTTTTGATTACCTTTTTTTAGTGCCTTAAGTATTATAATTCTCAAGTATTCCATTCTTTTTTTTTTATCTTTTGGTGGTATCGCCAGAACTGAACCACTTCTTCACAGTCACTTTTCATAAGCATTCTCATGACAATTTCAGTTTTATTATCCGACATTTGTCGATCAACCAACATCAACTTCATCATCAATTTTTTTTAAATATGGTTCTATTTTAATAAATATATTTTTTCAATTTATTTCAGTCTGAATTAAATTATGTACTTATCTCACATTACAATTTCTTTACCATTCAGGTCAATTTTCGATTTTTCACAGTCATAATGAATTTTTCAGAAAATGACATAACATTGGAAATTGCCAAAAAGCTGGACGATAATAAGTTGAAAAAACTCATACCATCTCTTGGACAAAGGAAAACATCTACTGAAGCTCTGAGGAAGGAAGACCAAGCTTTTGTGGTGATGAGACAAATATAAAGGCAAAGGATAATTTATTATGTAAAGAATTAAATGAATTGATTATGATATGATGGTAGTTTTATATATAATATACAAAAGAATTATATATTTTATTTTTTGTTACTGTTCAAATTGAGATGAATAAATTATTTGTTCAAATGTATTTTACATTTCATTCATATCCTGTCTTGGTTACCTAGGAAGGTTTTTCCAAGAGATCTTCAAAATCTTTATACCTTACTATTTAATTTGAATAATTTTCATTCGTAGTCATGGATGTATCTGGATGAACAGAAATCTTATAATTAATTTTTTAACTAATCAACCATTTAGCTCGTTTGAGGAATATAGTTATGATATATTCGTGATTTTTATTTTTCAGGATCGACTAGTGGAGGGCCTATTCAAAATCGAGTCTTTTGCATCTCGAAAACTGTTAAGACACAGGGACAAAGTTACCACAAAATTGTGTTTTGAAGCTCTGTTAAAAACCTCCAAATTCATCTCAAGCTTTTTTGCTTCAGCAGATATACAGGTGGTGATTCCTTGTCATATTTTATGAACGAAAGTTCATATAAACGTGTGTCCTAACTTGCTTCGTTTCCGAGTAACGGAGTGTCAAAAATAAAAAATCGGATTTTCATGATCTACTAAAATTTTTTTTGGTAGATTTCGATTAAATCTCGTTTGTTTGTTAGTAGTACCAAGGGGTTTCTTTTCGTGAAATCAGATTTTTTATTTTAATTCCAGTGGCGTCGCAGTTGACACCCCGTTACTCGGAAACGAAGCAAGTTAGGACACGATAAACTTTTTTCCATAAAATATGACAAGAAATTACCTCCTGAAATTAATTATCATTCAAGATATACTCTGTATTCGTGAAAAATATCCATAATCTTCACTCTCTTGAATCTCCTTAAACTAAATGCCTGTGTTTGATTGGTGGACGTCTTGTTAAAGAGCTTCAAAATACAAAATTTGCGGAAATTCAAATGACCCTCTCACGGTTTTCGAGATATTCATGAAAGATGGATCGGGATTTGAATGGACCTGTATGATTAATTGGAATAAATTTTATATTTGAAATCATTTCTGAATATTTCAGTTGACAAAATATTCTTTCAAATCAATTCAAACTATGTTTTCTTTTATAAAACTTTTTTTTCGATCTACTAACATAATTAATGAGTTTAAACAAACATTCGTAAATCGAATTAATATATTTTGTCAGAAGGGTAATGGAATAACATTCACTCAAACGGATATTTTGTTCTATGAATTACCAAAATATTTTCATTCTATAAGATAATTTGTAAATTCAAAAATCCCTTTAGCAAATCGAAGAGATTGAAGGTATTGATTCAAAAAAATATTTCGTTCATTTTGATTTGTGTAGTTTCCACTTCAAGAAATATTTTGTTCAATCAAACGATGAACTGAATGAGTTAACAAAATATTTTGTTGGTTGGAATCAAATTCAAATCAAAATTCTAAAAGGTAATGTTGAAATATCAAATAATATGATCGACTGAAACATCTTATGTTTTCGAAAAGAAAAAACAAGATTTTCTATGAACAAAACATATAATCAATTGAAAGCAAATTGCATTAAATCTAAAAGGATTTCAGAGAGACAAATCAATGACAATATTTGTTTCATTTGAATTGATATTTAATTGTGGGATACTGACACTTTTATTTATTCGAGTTGAATGATATTTTGTTGATTTAACCAAGTTTTTTTCTGCGTGTAGTAAAAAAAATTTGTATCTAAGACGTGCGTAAAGCAATTGCAATAGGTAGTATCACTTTCCTCATTTGTTAGGTAAACTACTATTTGTCAAATATTTCAAGCAAATTTCAAACGCTTGTCAGTTTGAAACGGTTGGGCTTATTTCCACAACAAAAGCGCTGTTGGATAGAGAATGGGAAAGCCTTCAAACAAGGTGCCATGTGACCCACCTTTACGTAAAAAAAAAAGAGTTGATGGTGCCCTCTTGACACTAGGACAAATGGCAACAATTATTCGTAGGTCAAAAAGTAGTGAAAAAGGTACCTTTTCAACTGAATTTTACCCGACCTCGACAGCGTGTCAAAAGTTAAGAGGGGGGGGAAGAGGGAGGACTGTTTACGTCCTCACTGTATATTTCATTGTTGAAGTGAATTTCGACCCACTTTTGTTCGTTCGATTGAAATTATATTTGGCAGGTGTTCATAATTCCGGTGACAATGTATTATGGAATTGAATAACAAAATGGCGACTCCAAAATCCCAAACGGGATTTGTTGTGCGAATTTTGCAGTCGCAGATTATAAATCTTTTGTAGAAATTCGTAAATTCAAGATGGCGGCACCAATATGGCGCACGACTTTTTGTGACTATAGTCTGATTCGATTCAAAGTAGGTATTTGAAAGTTTTCGTTATCGGAGATTTTGAATTTGTTATCAAAACCTATAAATTCAAAATGATAGCTCCAAGTGTTATAAGTATGGTCCCATGCTATTCAAAATTGATATGTGGGGGTTCTCTGTGTCGAATATTAAAAGTTTTTCGTGAAATTTGATATTTTTGATATGGCGGAAGATTGATGTGATTATGGTTTGATGCTATTCCAATTTTGGTATGTGAATTATAAAATACAAACACCACCTTAATCACATAATGAACTGAAATATTATACTGACATTCATAATTTGAATTATTGGCGAAAAAATTACACTACCAACCCATCAAAAAGAATTTTTCGAAATATCTTTGTCTCACAACGTCGCTGCTTATCTTAATAATTTGATGAAACTAGGTTTCTTCAATGTCAACATGACTCTACATGCATTCGAGATGAAATATAATCAGCATTCATCAAATAGTTGAGGTATTTTTTGTTTCTGGTCATTATCATTCCATACCTTTTTCCATATTATTGTGGCACTGATGTAATAACAGCATCGATGGCTCACCATTTTGATACCTCAGGTTCATCATATTTAATATTTTTTAAAAAGTTATATTTTATATGTAACGGATTAGCAATTAATAGTTATTTATGTATAGATTCTCAGGTGACTTAGAAAGCATAACACACGAGTGGCATACAATGTTTTATACAACACAAGACAGTTATGACTGTCACTATTGATGCCAATTTAGACAAGTAAACTATCAAATAACACATTGATGTGTTATTTGATAGCTTTGTTTGATAATACAGAAGATCAATGAATGAATGAAGTCAATGATATAGGCAAAATGATTTGATCCAAATGGGCATCACCACTAGATGTCACTAGCTCGACTGTGCCCAAGTCATGGCGTGACAATATTAGTACTAACAATAGTATATATATGGCAGTTTTGAGAGTTGCGAGTTTGAAGGAATCTGCAAATAAGTCGTTTGCTTTGTCTGCGATTTGTTCATTAAGCAGTTCAGTACCGTTGCAGTGCCGTATTGAGGTGTGTTTGTATTTTGATTTTTGTGTGCTATTTGTTGATCATGTGCATATTTTATCATCAAGGTTATTCCATTGCTGTGATCCCGATTATTACACCAAGGTGAGTTATAATTATTTTGTTTTAGTTATGCATGGTAGGAATTACTTTGAGCGGTGGTGTACGCATATTCATTCGCAACATGAATGTAGTGTCTGGTTTCCTTAGAAAAGGTGATAATTTTCCAATTAAAGATTAAGGGTTTAGTTTTCATGCATACGAATTTGAATGTTTTATTAAAATTTCATAAAAATGCTCGACTATAATGATCTGTGACTTTATGTACGAAAATCTTGAAATTTGTGCTCTTATATAAAAAATTTAGTCGAGGTTTAGAATATAGGTGAACATAAAACATACATTTTTGATGGAGAAAAAAAAATGGCGTCCCCAATATGGTGGACTAGTTTTGTGATTATGGTGTGATTCGATTTTAAATTGGTATGTAGGATTTTCGGGGTCGAAAATTATGAATTTTCTGTCAAAATCATGAGGTAACTATGGCGGCTCCAAGTTGGCGGATGAGTTTTGTAATTCGATTCTAAATTGGTATGTGGCTATTTTCGGGGTCGGAGATTATGAATTCTTTGTCAAAATTCAAACATTCAATATGGCGGTCGAGTTCTATTCAAAATATCTATGTGGGGATTTTCGGGGTCGGTGATTATGATATTGTTGTCAAAATTCATAAATTAAATATGGCGGCTCCAAGATGGCGGACGAGTTTTGTGATTATGGTCCGATTCGACTCTAAATTGGTATGTGGGGGTTTTCGAGGTCGGAGATTATGAATTTTCGAAATTGTGATAAAGCTCTTCTTAATGATTCTTGCTCCCATAACTTGGCAACAGCACATTTCCGTACAGTCACAATGTCATAGCAAGAACCACCCGATTGAGTGGAATAATGTCCACTTCAATATCCATCTCCATATCAGATTTCTAGTAATCCGAAGTGACCAACTTGGGAACAACGTATTTCCGCAGAACAAAAATTATAAATATTATTGGAATTGGCTGAAGATATGTATGAATATACTTCAATCAAAACATTTATAATTCTCTTCTTAATGATATGCCGCTCCCCTATAACTTGGCAACATCGCATTTCCACGAAGTCAAAATTTCACAATCAATATCACTTGATTGAAAAGGACTTTGCACCCTTCGATTCATTTTCATTACATATATTGAGTAATCCAAAGTGACCAACTGGCAACAACGCACTTCCGCAAAACAAAAATTGTAGATACCGTCAGAATTGGCTGAAGATATATATTAATATCTGCTCAAATCAAAGCTCTTCCTAATGGTTTTCTGCTCCCCTAACTTGGCAACATCGCATTTCTTCAAAGTCAAAATGTCATAGCAAGAACCGCCTGATGTCCACTTCGATCCATCTTTATATCTGATATCTAGTAATCAGAAGTGACCAACTTGGCAACAGAGCATTTCCGAAAAACAAAAATTGTAAACGCCTTTAGAATTGGTTGAAGATTTATATTAATATACTTCAATCAAAACTTTTATAACGCTCCCCTAACTTGGCAACAGGCATTTCCGCAAAGTCACCTACAAGAACCGCCATATTGAATAGAATAATGTCCACTTCGATTCATCTCTATATCAGATTTCCAGTAATCCGAAATGACCAACTTGTCAAACAGACCGTTTTCGCAAAACAAGAATTGCCTAATGGCACAAAATCGCGATGTTCATTTTTTTAAACGGATTTCCAGTAACACAAATCTTTACCAAAAAAATTCGTAAAACTTGACACAACATTCTATTGTCTTTATTAGTTATGAACGATCGGTCACCAGTACAACTTTCTTGCAATAAATTACTATAACTTTGAAATATATTTTGTTCCAAATACATAAGTCCGACCCTGTCCGAGCAAATCCTCCAAAATTCCACAAATTATTAAATTATGAGATAGTTAACGTAAACTGAAAGAAATTCCAGAAATTCCTTATAAATTTCACATTCCATCCAGGTGGCGTACTAGTACGGTGCCATAAATTATGCAATTTTTGGAAGGTTCTATTAAAAGAAGAAGATGTCACGCGCGATTGCATCAAACACTCTTTCTACAGTGACTGCCTAACTATCTTCTGTATCATCAAACAACGTTGATAGTTTACTTGTCTGAAATGACATTAATAATGACAGTCATAATGTCATGTGTTGGATGAATGTTATCATTATTTTAGCGCTGTAAAAAGAGAAAATGGTGTTGCCATAAGAAAAAATAAATAAATTCGAAGATCTTGAAATAACAAATGCAGCACACATTTTGGAAGGAAGTCTTCAAACTGTGGAGAGATGGAGGTTTTATGTGTGCGAACCCTGAAAAAATTTTCGCCGACTTGTCTTCAAATTAGACAAATTATGTATTTTGTGGAAGGCTGCATCTGCCAAAAGTTTCGTAAAAACTCAATTACCTCGAGAATGACGATTTCTATAAATAAATACGGAGTTTAACTGAAATTCGGCATAAATTTAAAAATAATGATGGAATTGCGGCTTTTCATTTGAAATGGCAAACCACCGGAAACTGCGGCAAACTGAAAATATTTTTAATAAAATGAGCTCTTCAAAAAAACCAATAAACTTTTTAAATAATTCGTTCCCGAATTTTGTCATATACTTACATATCTATTAAGCTTTTCGTGATGGCAAGTAGCCCGAAGTGTAAGGAAGCATTTAAATAACAATAAACAGGTGAATCTCAGAAACAATTAAGCGAAAAAAAAAAACTAGTGACAATAATTATTAGTCTCTTGAGGTGATATATAATGACATAATATTACGGCTAGACTCGTTATGAACAATTCGAGCTGCGGTCAAGACAGAGTCACATTCTGAGCACAATTTATATGCCATAGTTACAAAAATAAAGCATTTCCTTCAAAGGTGAAGATAGAAGTGAAAGGAAGAGCTTACAAGGAGAAGGTAGAAGGAAAAGGTTTTGCTTGACTTCATGTTCATAATCTTTCCCTTTTCTTAGCAAGCAAATCCTCGGAAAAAAAAGGAAAAGGTTTATAGACATGCATGAGTATGTAAGTTGTCGCCAAACAATTTCTACATTTGTTCTAGTTTAGTGAAGTTATAGCGTATCCATGTATTGCCATAAATCACGACAGAATCTACAATTATAACAACTAAAAGGGCATAAAGCTCCCGCCTGGTGATCCAGATGTCCCAGGATCGGTTCCCAGTCGGGGCGAGCTTTTTTCATTTTTAGATGTGAAAATCTGAGTGATTGAATCTCTTTGCCGAGTGGAAGTGATCTTCAACGATTCAATTTTGTGTTGAAAATAAACAGTGTTGCTCATGCATGCTATAATAATAATAATAACTATTCATTATATTGATAGTAGTACATACATGAAAAATACAGAAAGTAACAGAACGTGTTCGAAAATGTAACATGTAAATACTACCAAAAGGGAGTGTGAGTATAACTACTTCATTTTATAGTATATTGGTACAGTTGAACTAACATAGCAGAAATCGTGAAAACATGCACACTTATAACGCACATTCGTCTTACAACGGACTAAAGTCTGTAATATATCCTGTGATAAGGCACTCAACATGAACGTTGGCGTTATAAATGAGAATTTCTCGTGTTCAGCTGTTGGTAGAACTGCAGGTAGCACTTCTTTACATTTGAATTCCAGTTTGTAAGGGCAATTAAACACTGTCTGGGTCTTTTTTTACTTAGTGGCTATTAAAGTGAAACCCAGTTCCAAATAAAGGTACCTCTTTTAATTTCCAATACTTAAGTTTAAATAATGCTTATTACAGTTTTTCCTTGGTGCATTGCCAAACTGAAAGATCATACCCTACCTGCTCCAGCATTTGTCGAAAAGAATGAAGAAACATTTGAAATTTTGTAATAATTCAAGTACATTTCAACCAATCAGTGTCATTTGTATTTTTGTATGTTTTTTCGATAGTAGCAGACCACGTTCGTGGGCTTCCAGACTTCTGTGGACAAACTTAAAATCATGATAGGAAGGATATATCCGCTGGCGTGGACCAAATTATTTTATGTTCCTTCTACAAAGGCCACCTTTCAACACTATTTTGTTTCCATCATCAGGGCTAATAAATTACTGTTGGGAGGTCCAACCCGAATTTGAAAGATGGCTGGAAGAAATTTCAAATTAATTTGTCAAAGCAAGCTGATAGTTCCTTCCTAACAATCATCATCGACGGAAAAAATCATTAAATTTAAATTATGTTGTTTCATTCCTTTCGTTGTTTCCATAGTTGGGTAATAGTTATTTATGCAACAAGTGCAAAAAGTAAGTGTAATATACAATTTCTGTACGAGTTGCATACATTTTTTCTACGTTCATGCAAAAGGCAAAAATTAATTTTTAAGGTGCGGCACTAGGTGTAGGAAAATGAAAATCGTAACTCAAATAATTAATTATTTCTATCAAATTGCATTGAAACAAATCACAATCATCTATTTTTCCATTATTATTATTACTCATTTTGAAACTTTCAATTCTGTAATTGTCAGAATTAATTTTGACTGACGTTTCTGTAACTACAGAAGCATTATAAAAATCAAAATCATAGTAGCCGTGAGCGCGTATGTTATCACGAGGTGTGGTCATAGTACAGATAGTTTGCTCTATGCATGTAGGCGGTTTAGAACAAAGCGAATCAGTTTTGATTATAGAGTTATTCTCGGGAAGATATTATTTTTTCAAGTTTGGCTGCTAACATTAATACAAAATAATATAAAATATGTAAGTGTTTAAAACTTATTGCCAATCGCACAGAATATCTACTTAATATGTTTGAACGTTTATGTTTGTCATGATGACAGCACGTTGAAGTAGAATGACAGATGAGTGCAATAAAAATTTTATTGCACTAGTGCAATAAAGAACTTCTTTTTTCACTAAATATAGTTCAATAAAGTTTTGCTTTTTGCATGAATGTAGAAAAATATGTTATCAGTGTAAAATGTAGGTGGAACAAATATAATTGTGTTCATTGAAGTAGAATACGCTGCTCTATGTTTTTAGTGCCTATAAGTGACAGAAGTATTAGACAGACGCATCTCTGGATATGATGCATATTTTCTGAAGCAAATCCTTCCGTATTAAAGCAAATGCTACTATTCATGAATTCAAAAAAAAAGTAGAACCTTTTCCTTCCGAGCAAAATGTTTTTATTCCAATACCAAATCCTTTTCTTCTTTTATCATGAATAGAATATGAAGTAACTGCTTGGATTTCTGCAAGTAAAAGTAAATCCTTTTTTTATAAATACGGCCTAATGATAGCGAATGTCAAAATCTAACACTGCTGGCATGGAAAAGATTCTGAATGAACGACAGAAATGAATTAAAACTGAACTGTCTGATCCTCTTTAGTAACGGAGCATGTGCCTCGTTAAAATATTGAGCAGGACTAAATGCGTTTATTTTCAGTTAACGCTATATTTTTGGTAGTTGGATTAGCTTTATGTTTCAAGTAATAAAGTTACTTACAGCAATTGTTTCCCTTCCAATCATCATGTTCAGCCACAGGCCTCTTTTTGAACAAATGATCCCAGTAATCGTCGTCATGTTCGTCATCTGAAAATATCAAATAATTGTGTTAATCCTTCTATTATGACGTTTAATCTTATAAAAAAAAAAGATGATTAGGAGCAATAAAAATCTGATTCGACAATTGAGCTACCTTTACGGACGAGACCTTGGTTATGGCATAGCTTAGTTTTTATTCAATAATAAGCAGTGATGTAGTCTTCTCCTTTTGGATTACACTTTCTACTATGAAAGCCTTCACATTACTAAGTATGGAATGGTGGTTGGTATTATGTGTCAACACAAGAGATGAGAAAATACTTTTGAAAATTATTTTCTTTGGTCGATTTGTCGGTTTTTCCAAGAATAGTTTGATTTTTTAATCTTTTGATAATTTTCATTGCATGGGTCACAGCGCAACCTGTTCTATTTTTTAAAGGTATTGTCCATAGATATTTTGAGAAGCAATCAATAACCACGTGAATATTACGATTACACTTCGCTCCAGTGCATTATGAGTGTGGTTATCCATATAGACATTACTTATTTTATTATCCTTCCTTTCCCAGTGTCATTTTCAGTAGTAATAACCCAAGGACATTATAGCAGATTCCGAAAGCTTGTTGCTTGGAAACAGACCGACGCCGAATGCGGAGGTCTGTTTTCTATAAGCAACAAGCTTGAGGAAGTTGTTATATTTACATATTCGAGGGTTATTCGAATAGAAAATTTTTTGCTAACCGATACTTTGTAACATTGCAATAGTCTATAAATGATTTCCATACAAATTTGTTATTTATTTGTTTATCCACCCCTGATTTATAGCCACCCGTATTAAAATACTTTCAATAGGAATCCCTACTTACGATACCTCATCAAACAAGTAATTAAATAATAATTATTTTCTGCGTATGGAAATGAAATGGAAAGACTCATCATCAATATTTTATTTACCTGAATAGGCATTCTAAATTATTATTCTAATCACTAAAAATGTATTGAAGGACCCCAAGAAGGAGCCCTCCAATAGTGTAGGGCAACTGGTGGGCCCTTATACACCTCAACCATTCATCCCTTCGGCGCGCATTATACCTTGAGATTAGGGGGGGTTAGAGTGTCCCCAACTCTCAGTCCGGGCGATTAAACCACGACTTCCGTGCCCCCAGACAGAGGCGGATTCGGGTCCTCTGACGCCCTAGGCTACCAAAATTTTGCCACCCTTTTGAACTCTAAATAAGTTTATAAAAAGTTTTAATAATGCACATAGATAATTTTCAAGTGTGCTTGGCTTTATTAATTTCTGTATTTGTTAAACGTGAAAAAAGTAGGATAAAAAATATTAACGAAAAAAATTGTATTTTTCTAATTATCATTTCGAAAACATACAAATATATATATTTGCACTTATGAAAATCCACGTCTTGATTTTTTGGTAGCAAATTCATTTATCACGTCTTCGTAATCTAGGGATTTTGACAACTGTGATTCTATACTGAGTACGGCGAGATCATTGAGTCTATCTTCTGTCATTCTTGAACGCAAATAGTTTTTGACACGTCGTAACCAAGAAAAGCTGCGTTCTCCCGAGCAATTTGTTATCGGAACACAAACACACGTGCGATGTCGACGTTAGGATACACGGTCTGTAGATCTTCTTCGTGAAGCCATTTCAACAATTTTAAAGCTGTTTCAGATTTTTGGGGAATTAAGGAGCAGTGTGCACCGAAATTCCGAAATGAACACATTCATCAGCAAAGCTTTCTTCTAGATCAAACCGGTATATATTTTGTAAACTGACTGCTTTAACTCGGGTTTCAGTTGGGTTTAATATAGGTAAGTTGGTTAGGAAGGCAAATTTATCGTGAAATTTTCGATAAGCATTGCGTCGCTTTTCAAACTCAAAGTTTTTTCTATTACATTAAACTTGAGTAGTTTGATTCTGTTACGAGAGGTAATAGGAATTGGCCACCTTATTTGTAGATAAAAGGAGTATTTTGGTGCAAATGTTTCTCCTTGCATCGAGAGGGACACCTAAAAGTTACAGTTCAACGACGTTGCTGAGTATACCCATCACGAGTCTAGAAGCCAACTTATCGTAAGCCGGTTGGTTCATCCATACTAGAGATTCGTCATCCACACGTGTGGGTAAATAACGTGAATTCCTTGGCGTATGGCAAAATTTTTACTTTATATAATTTTCCTTCGGTGTTTGTATATCTGGGGGCCCCAGAGCATACCTTATAAAATCATCACACTTTTTGGCAGTGGGCTGACGGTCTAGAATTATTTTGCTGACGAAGTATTATCAATCTGTTGCATTGGTGGGTGGTGGAAACTGTCCAAAGAGCACAAATATACTGGAGTTTTATCCTAACACCAAACCGCTATATATAACACCTCGAGATACGTGTTCCAAGTGATCATCTTCAAGAGGAATATTAAACTACAACACGAACGTGCTGGTTCGAATTTTCTAGTGCATCGTCTTTTGACGTTTACTCTTACCCAGAAGAAGTAAGTAACGGTTTGTCGAGGGGTATTATAGATAATATTGTAAGGAAGAAAAAGTTTACGTCGAGAACGAACGAAGTCTCGACTTTTAGAAATGATAACCAAGATAAATATATGTCAGTTCCATACCATCAATACACTAAAAATTCGAAGGAGACCGCACACTTTAATAGGGAAAGTGGCCCCCTGTCGAATCAGCTGAATTTTTGCTATGTTGTAGTTCAAGTCATTCCAAACAAATAGTCCAATGGGCATAACTTTTTCTATAGGCTAGTTTTGACGCTAGAGGGCGTTGAAAATTCTCATTATTTCTCTATTGTTAAACAACAAAAAAAGTTACCCTGAATAATTTTTACTATTCTGAGTAATCAAGCTCTAAACATTCATCAGTATAAGATAGTATTAGAAGTATTTTTCGTTGGTATCATTACAGATGGTCAATTATACAGTGTGTTTCATCTGGTATGAACAAACTAATAGTTCGAGTTGATGATAAAACTCAAGGAGGATGTAATTAAAATAGGACTAATTCATTTATATTCGATTATTTTATTGATGCTCAAGGAGTATGATGCAGGGACTCCTCCTGGCGGGTCAACTAAGCCTCCATTCGCACATTTAACATAAGTATGATATGGAGACAATGATGGGCTACAACTCAATATATTATATGTTACATTTAACGTACCTTTCGAACCTAGTATCGTTGACCCTAATGAAGCACCTTCGAATGAACCCTAATAATAATTTACAGGGTGTTTCATTTTGGAACATATAGATACGGTCAAAGAAACTGACATCGTAGTTGATTCACAGTTGTTATTTAATAGTATTTCCATAACGAAATTTTACTCTCATCCTCCATAGACCTGGAATATCAATACGTTCGTCAAATTCTACCTTTTATCTTGTTCATGCATGAGATTGGGGTTTATTAATTTCATCGGTTTCTTCGTTCTCCATTGTATTCACACTCATAACATTCGAATCTTACTGCAAAATTATACGCCATATTCAACTTTACATTGGCATGAAGTCACAAACAATCAAAACATTGCTCAATGGAAACATTTTTGTTTTTTTTTTTCTGAAGTGAAGGGATGCAATGTTTTCATATTATCCAGTACCCCATTCTTGAAAATGATTGAACAGTTTTCAAAACGAATCTAAACTATAATATTTTCATAATGCGTCAAAGTTCAATTTTCCGAATACTGTTGTGATATCGATTTAAAAACGAAAGTTAACCAGACAGCAGGATCCAGAACAAGAATTTAATGCCTCATATACAGGGCAATACGAAAAAAATAGGGTTGGATGGTGGAACGCATTATTTTAAAATGAAATATTAGTTATAACATCTGCGTTACCTTCATTCACCTCTCTACTACTATTATTTGTCTCTGAATCAGTTGGATAAGTCCATTCGTAAATGTAAAATCCCTGACGTTACAATGATTGATTCAGAAAGAATGTTTTCTACGGCTATTTTATTGACATATTTTTAATATTTCGTATTCTTTCTCATGCCGTCAAATTATAAGGATTGTCGAAAAATATTTTTCAATACGGAACTTTTCGAATTTAACTATCGCTTTCTTTTAAAACGAACACTCGGTATATTTTTCAACTTTGTGATGTAGAAAACGGTGTAGAATAGGATTCATAAAGAGTTTTTGATTGTAGATCCCTAAGGCGATTTGTAACCATTTTCAAATTACCGAACTTTAGAAATTGTAAGTAGCTGGAACACACTGTATAATTGACCAAATGTAATAACTCCAAAGAACAATACTTGAAAAGTTTCTCATATTAATGAATGCTTACATCTTGATTACTCAGAATACTGATGATTATCAAGGATAACGTTTTGTGTTGTAAAACAATGTTGAACAAATGAAGGTTTTCATGGACCTCTAGCTCCAAAACCAGCCGAAAGAAAAAGTTGTGCCCATTGGACTTTTTGTTTGGAATGACTACGACTACAACATATCAAAAATTCAGCCGATTCGACAGGGGGTCACTTTCCCTATTAAAGTGTGCGGTATCATTTGAAAATATTTTCAAAAATGTAGGTATGGTGATATTTAAACGAGTCTTTCGGGCAACCCAAGCACATAGTCGAGAATTCGGAAAAGTCTGGAATCTACGAAATTAAATGTAAGGACTGCTATGCAAAATATTATTGACAGATTAAAATATCCATTAATGGTTATTTAATGAACAAGTGTATTAATTAATAAGGGCGATTAACAATCAAGATAATTTAACGCATGAGCGGAGCGAGCGCGTTAATATTCGAGATTGTTAATTGCCAATTCACGAGTTTGTTACAAAACTTTTCTGTCGACATTAGTTTTCAAAAATAGAGATATCTTATTTTCAATGTTCATTTATTTAACGATACGATAAAAACAATCACTAGTTCCTATTTATATTAACTCTACTCAAAGAAAGTTTAATTTTCCTTAGTGGTAGTTTTATTTAATTTTTCATTATTTATTTTCAAATTAAAATAAATAAAAAAAATTGCTCTCGGTGGGTTCTGAACTCTCGACCACAGTGTTGGCTGCCAGGCGAACTTTACCATTACGCCACGTGATTATACATGAAATTAAGTGATAACTGGTTTAATGAAGATTTTCTGAAATTCTATTTGAAAATTGACAAAAAAATTAATGACAGATAGTACCAACCAATATAAAATGTATGAGAGCAATGTATGTTGGGTTGCATATAATCAAATCGTTCATAATTAGAAAATCATTCATTAACAGGGGTCATTAATCAACGATTATGAGTGCGTTAAAATACATCATAAATGAACGGTCGACGGAAAAGTATGATTTAAAGAACACTTACGGAAACATCAGTAGTCGCTCATCATATTTCTCTGGATAGCTTGAAAATAGTTATTGTTTGATATCACATGATGTAATTTAGCATATCAATTCAATTCAACATTTACCTAATTGGTAAATGAGACAATATTGTAATAATTATTAATGATACAAGTGTGGCATTTTATTTTGTGAATGGGAAATATTGCGAAACGAGCATCCGCACGAGCAACATAAAATTACTTTGAAAAAGGTATCATAAAATATTTTTCGATATGGAAGTACAATTAAAAATATTCAGGCGGAATTTCAAACTACGTGGTATAACTTTTCACACTAATGATTCACTTTTCGCACTGGTGAAATGGAATAGCGGTATGGTGTTGCAAAAAAACTCCAGTATATTCAAAGTAGATGGTTCATTTCCAGTGATTATGTTTTAACCTTTGAGAGTGCCGCCAACTTTAACTTTTCACAAAATCATATACTTGAATAATACAAGTATTATATGTGAAGAAAAGAATTAATTAGCATTGGATGAGGATCCTTCTTCAAGGTGAGAAATAGTTGTAAATGTTTTAAACTTGTAATGCTCCTTTATTCAGACAATGACAAAAAGCTCCCTGTACTTATTTTTTCATATATAGCTCCAATTTAAGACTGCACGACTCCAGTCTCTGATAATAATTCTTCTAACAGTGGTACATTTTCTTAGAAAACAATATGTGTCAGTATTCAGAAATGTATAACGCTTCAATGATTGAGCCTTCAATAACCGTTGCCTTCTTTCGTTCCATAGTTCCTCAGTGGGATTTATACTCAGTTGATTATTATTCGTCTCAGGACTTGTTTCGTTCTCGTTTACTTTGAATTGGGGATCTATTTCATTGCCTGTAGACCTTAGGATACTCTATTCCTTGGAGTATATCGTAGTATATATATTTTCTTACTAAGCTTTGGCCCAGATCGAAATTCTGGCCATCTAGTTTCGATTATATCTTACCCGGCTATCCTCGATATTGTTCCTGATTTCCAATGAAAAAGTTAATCAAAAAATTGTTCATTATTTTAGTTCTGATTTACACTTACAGGTATGCAGTCAAAAGGCAGAGTTAACGCTTACTCGACTACCTGGATAGTCCAAGTAAGCATTCTCTTTCACTCAACCTTCACTCTCACAATATTGTATTAATATACACTATATAGTAAGAAAATACTAAGCTAATAATGTTATACAAAGTAGAATTAACGAAAGAAAAATGTAACAATTGCATCACAAAATATTCTTTAAACTAATAATTTTAGCTGATAACATAACATGATTTATTTTAACTTCAAAAGTTTATGGTAATCTGTTAAAAGCAATTTTTTCAGTTCTTTCTTAAATAAAGGTAGCTTAGTTCGTTTGTTTTCATCGGGAATCCTATTATAAAGCTTGGTTATCATATAACTAAAAGATGACTGGTATAGAGCTGTAGTGTGCAGAGGAGGAGTTAAGCGTGACCTAAATCGCACGTTGAGGTTATGAACATCTGTTCGAAAAGTAATTTTATTGTACGGGTATGCCGGTTTTCTAGTTTGTATTATTTTATGATACAGACTGCAGAGGAGTGTAAAACAATCCTTTTTTGTATATTAAGCCAGCCAACATAATCCAAATGTTCTGTGATGTGATCTTTTCTTCTCAATCCACATATCAATCGGACGCAAGCTTATTTCTGATATGGCATGACCGTAAATGACGTCTCCGTAATTGAGATGAGAGAGTATTAAAGCATCGCACAGAATTATTTTGCACTTCTTGGTCAAAATGCTCCACTAAAGTGAATCAATTTTAAGTTGCAAAATGCCCGTTTTATAATGCAATTAATGTGTTTATCATACTTGAGTGAGGAATCCATATGAATACCTAAGTTTTTTGTACATTCTGTTGTTGGGATTAGTTCATCGTTGATCCTGATATCCAGTTTACAAATATTTCTTTCCCTAGCCTGCTTTTTACCGAAAAGCATGACAAATGACTTAGAAGGGTTGATACTCAGGCAGAACTTATTGGAAATCCATAGAATTGATTGCAAGTCAGAGTTAATTTGGTCATTTGCAGTTAAAATGTTGGATTCAGGAAAGGATAAATAGAGTTGTGTATCGTCAGCGTAACAATGACTGTCACAAAACTTCAGCTGTTTATGGAATTCATGGGTGTATAATATAAATAATGTTGGCCTCAATATATAGATCCCTGAGGGACCCCATTCCGCACAGCCAGAGGATTTGATTGATCTGATATCGGTGTGTGAGATAATTTCCTAGCAGTGTAGTTGCACTTTCAGTGAGTCCTATGTGATGGAGTGGAGCTAGCTCTGAAACCTGATTGATGTGGTGGTACAATATCGTGGATTTCAAGATACGATTTGATACGTAAAAGAAGAATTTTCTCAAAGGCTTTTGATAAGGCACTCAAAATAATTATTGGTCTAAGATCTTTGTAGTCCATTTAGGAAATGGTAATACATATGAAGTTTTCCATATGTTTGGGTACAGATTATTTTCTATGCAGAAATTCATAATATGACAAACTATCGGTAAGATAACCGGACACGAGCGAAGTATCATTTCCATGCTAATTTTGTCTACGCCAATGGCTTTGGATTTAATAGAGAGGATAGCTTCACAGATTTTAGTTTCATCAATGGGGGCAAATGAGAAGTTTATTGCCAACGGGTTGTCATTATTTAGATAATAGTTGATGGCAGAGCTGTGCCGAGCACTGACAGAAAGTGCTGCGAGCACTAAGCTCTGAGCACTCTTGAAAAGTGTTCCGAAATCTCGAGCACTAAGCACTTTAATTTACGAAATGCTCGCGATTACTAAGCACTTTCAAAAAGTAATTCCAGTCAGGGAGCACTAAGCACTAAGCACTTTTCAGACTGTTAGATACTTAAGTTTTTCAAGAAAGTTATTATATTAACCGCTTGAAAAACTACAGTGTAGCGAAACATGTCTCGATGTAATATCATTTGTTGAAATCTTTTTTAAGTACGTCGCTAGGGTTACTGTTTGATTTCAGTTTAAAAACCATGAGAGAGTAGAGTAGAGTAGAGACCTGTCAATTCGAACTGTTATAATAAAAAAAGATATCAACTTCGTGACATACAATTTTGTGGTTATAATATGAATTCGTAAAAAAGTACAATATATGTACTACACTACACTACACTACACTACACTACACTACAATACACTACACTACTCAACATGACACTACACTACACTACACTACACTACACTACACTACACTACAATACACTACAATACACTACTCAACATGACACTACACTACTCAACATGACACTACACTACTCAACATGACACTACACTACTCAACATGACACTACACTACTCAACATGACACTACACTACTCAACATGACACTACCCTACCTTACCGTACCCTACCCTACCCTACCCTACCCTACACTACACTACACTGCACTGCACTGCACTGCACTGCACTGCACTACACTACACTACACTACACTACACTACACTACACTACACTACACTACACTACACTACACTACACTACACTACACTACACTACACTACACTACACTACACTACACTACACTACACTACACTACACTACACTACACTACACTACACTACACTACACTACACTACACTACACTACACTACCACCACACCACACCTAACCACACTACACTACCACCACACCACACCACACCACACCACACCACACCACACCACACCACACCACACCACACCACACCACACCACACCACACCACACCACACCACACCACAGCACAGCACTGCACTGCACTGCACTGCACTGCACTGCACTGCACTGCACTGCACTGCACTGCACTGCACTCCACTGCACTGCACTGCACTGCACTGCACTGCACTGCACTGCACTGCACTGCACTGCACTGCACTGCACTACACTACACTACACTACACTACACTACACTACACTACACTACACTACACTACACTACACTACACTACACTACACTACACTACACTACACTACACTACACTACACTACACTACACTACACTACACTACACTACACTACACTACACTACACAATCACTAAAAAAATCACTAAGGTTGGCACATTTGATACCAGATCTATTTTAGCTCATTTCAATGAATTAAAAAATTTAACTCACATACAATAGACGTGATAGCAATTAGAGAAACCTGGCTAAATGTTAATGTACCAGACCACATGATTACATTTGCTGGTAGAGGTAGAGGAGCAGGGGTTGCTCTGTACTTAGTTGTGAACTGCAAGCAAAAGTAATCAATCTGCCCAACGAAAATATCACTGAGGAACTCTGGGTAACATTCAAATACAATAAAGAGTCCATTGGCCTTGGTGTTTTTTATAAACCTCCTACCACACCTAATGATTTGTTTTTGAATGATTTCGAGACATCCATTAAGTATGATGCATTGATTTGCACAGGCGACTTCTATGTAGACTTATTGAATCATGAAGAAGTTCATACAAAAAAATTCGCAGATATAATGAGTTCGTATATGCTCGATCAAATCATTCAAGAACCAACCAGATATGGTAAAACGAGTTCAAAACTGTTAGACCTCATTCTAGTAAGTGACGATTTTCCTGTTAGAAACACTTCAGTGAAACCTGTCCCAGAAATATCAGACCACTCTTTGATATCTTGAAATCTGTCTCCGATATCAAAACCTTTGAAATAATTTTTTTTAAATCATCGAGTCAAATTGTTATTTAAGTAAAAAAAAAGTCTGCAAACAATTTCGTATGACATTTTCTATCTTGATACAGGGGATGTGCGGTATGTCAGTTACCGTTCTGTTATTTCAAACTTCTTTTCTGTGTAACCATATGCGGCCCATTTCGATTTGATTTTGATTTACATGTTTAGTGTACATGTTTAGTGTTACAGTGTAGTGTAGTGTAGTGTGGTGTGGTGTGGTGTGGTGTGGTGTGGTGTGGTGTGGTGTGGTGTGGTGTGGTGTGGTGTGGTGTGGTGTGGTGTGGTGTGGTGTGGTGTGGTGTGGTGTGGTGTGGTGTGGTGTGGTGTGGTGTGGTGTGGTGTGGTGTGGTGTGGTGTGGTGTGGTGTGGTGTGGTGTGGTGTGGTGTGGTGTGGTGTGGTGTGGTGTGGTGTGGTGTGGTGTGGTGTGGTGTGGTGTGGTGTGGTGTGGTGTGGTGTGGTGTGGTGTGGTGTGGTGTGGTGTGGTGTGGTGTGGTGTGGTGTGGTGTGGTGTGGTGTGGTGTGGTGTGGTGTGGTGTGGTGCGGTGGGTTGTGGTGCGGTGCGGTGCGGTGCGGTGCAGTGCAGTGCAGTGCAGTGCAGTGCAGTGCAGTGCAGTGCAGTGCAGTGCAGTGCAGTGCGGGGCGGTGCCGTGTAGTGGTGTGGTGTGGTGTGGTGTGGTGTGGTGTGGTGTGGTGTGGTGTGGTGTGGTGGTAGTGTAGTGTAGTGTAGTGTAGTGTAGTGTAGTGTAGTGTAGTGTAGTGTAGTGTAGTGTAGTGTAGTGTAGTGTAGTGTAGTGTAGTGTAGTGTAGTGTAGTGTAGTGTAGTGCAGTGCAGTGCAGTGTAGTGCAGTGCAGTGTAGTGTAGCGTAGGGTAGCGTAGTTTGGTGTGGTGTGGTGTGGTGTGGTGTGGTGTGGTGTGGTGTGGTGGTAGTGTAGTGTGGTGTGGTTAGGTGTGGTGTGGTGGTAGTGTAGTGTAGTGTAGTGTAGTGTAGTGTATTGTAGTGTAGTGTAGTGTAGTGTAGTGTACACCACACCACACCACAGCACACCACAGCACACCACACCACACCACACCACACCACAACACACTACACTACACTGTAACACTAAACATGTACACTAAACATGTAAATCAAAATCAAATCGAAATGGGCCGCATATGGTTACACAGAAAAGAAGTTTGAAATAACAAAATGGTAACTGACATACCGCACATCCCCTGTATCAAGATAGAAAATGTCATACGAAATTGTTTGCAGACTTTTTTTTTACTTAAATAATTTGACTCGATGATTAAAAAAAAATTATTTCAAAGGTTTTGATATCGGAGACAGATTTCAAGATATCAAAGAGTGGTCTAATATTTCTGGGACAGGTTTCACTGAAGTGTTTCTAACAGGAAAATCGTCACTTACTAGAATGAGGTCTAACAGTTTTGAATCTTGTTGGTTCTTGAATGATTTGATCGAGCATATACGAACTCATTATATCTGCGAATTTTTTTGTATGAACTTCTTCATGATTCAATAAGTCTACATAGAAGTCGCCTGTGCAAATCAATGCATCATACTTAATGGATGTCTCGAAATCATTCAAAAACAAATCATTAGGTGTGGTAGGAGGTTTATAAAAAACACCAAGGCCAATGGACTCTTTATTGTATTTGAATGTTACCCAGAGTTCCTCAGTGATATTTTCGTTGGGCAGATTGATTACTTTTGCTTGCAGTTCACAACTAAGTACAGAGCAACCCCTGCTCCTCTATCTCTACCAGCAAATGTAATCATGTGGTCTGGTACATTAACATTTAGCCAGGTTTCTCTAATTGCTATCACGTCGTATTGTATGTGAGTTGAATTTTTGAATTCATTGAAATGAGCTAAAATAGATCTGGTATCAAATGTGCCAACCTTAGTGATTTTTTCATTTTGTTATTATTATTATTATTATTTTTATTTTGATTATATTAAATTCATATCTAGAAGAGAAACATAAAATACAGCATATAACAGAATTATGTATGTATTGAATAAGTATGCATAATGGTTCAAATAAGAAAATAATTATGCCAGAAATTCAGAAAAGTATATTATTATTCAATCAGATGTTGCTTTATGTTTTTTGTTATGTTGATCTAGTGCTGATTTTTTGTGGCCGCTTTGTATCATCAGATGGTGAAAACTCCAGTTTCCTCTTTCCTCTTTTCTAGATTAAACTTTGCTGCAGTGAGGATGTCATTTTTCAATTGATAGTTCACTACTTCGAGGGCTATTGGTCGAGCTTTGCCAAAATTTTTCTACCAATTCTATAAATATCCCGGAAGGCAGCGCTTGTACAGTTGATTTTCAAAGTGTTCGTAGTCAGACTTAGGATATCCTTATCAGGATTGTTGTCGGATTCTGGAATGCCATAAATTATAAGATTATATATTTTTTGTCGTCGCTCGAGACTTAGAATTCTCTCTTGTCGCTTCAGATTATCAGCTTCTAGCTTTATATTTTTCAGTTTTAAATGTTCAATTTGGGAAGAAAAGTCCTTTCGTAGTACCTTAATTTCTTGTTTTATTTCCTCATTGTCATTTCGTATCAGCCTGTATATATCATCGATGGAAACTGACATCACGAAATAGTATTTATCAAAAGGTGTTTTCAAGGGATAAAAACAATATGACCATACAAAAACAATACTGGTTTATCTCGGATTGAGTTTTCTTATCAGTGGGATGATTTTAAGCGATACTAGACTCTAGGTACTCGAGTAGAGAGGCTATAATGTATTTCATACCATAACTGCACATTGCACTAACTTTTCTTATGTATCTGTTCGATGTACCTTCCTACAATATGAGTTCTGCCCAGAATTGTTAGACATTGCAACTCCGGAAGCACTGCAGCTGAGAAGGCTTGAATGCTTTGAGAACGAGAGAGGGTGGTTTTTGAGGGAAATCTCAGTGAGGTTTCCGCTGATGTTCTTTTTGTTCGTTTCACATTCTGAAGCAGAAGAAATATGATTTGCTTCCGACAGTACCAATATATCAACTTCAAAAGAACTGACTACAGTCTTGAATATTTATCAAAGCGAGTTTCTTACTTTCTGATAAAGGTAGTTTTACATACGAATAAGTTTTCATGAACAAACAATTCAGGCGAGGAACTCAGGGTTCTACCGAAATGTTAGTCATTTTGTGTAACTTGTAGCTTCATTGGCCATATTGTTAAAAAAATCTGCTATACGTCGCAACTCTAATGCTCACCGAGTATGTTTTTTGTGACAATATTTGCCATATAATCTGCCTATTTCCCTCATTACCCGCTCGGTATGGTTTCTTTGAGGTACATATCCCTTGAATACGCCAGATATACGAACTTAGATAAACAATATTGTTTTTATCTCTAGAATCGGTATGAAAGGAATATTGGTATGATAATATTGATTGTAGATATTGAAAACAATGCGTAGACAACATTGTTTCATCGATATTGGTGAAATTTATTCAATCAATATTGATCCAATTTTATATTGTGATAATCTAACATTCAGAACAGGTTGAGCCAAAAATCCGCCAATATTAATAACATGCTATAGTATTTACAGTATCCACCCAAATTGGAAAAATATTATTTTTACATTAACGATATACTTATCTATATTGACCCAATATGAAATCAAGACTCGGTTGATGGCAACAAGCCGCTGAATTTCCAAATCGTAACTGAAAACACCCTTCTTATGTATTTATCGCAAAATTCATGTATACTTCAGATTAAAGTGGGTTGTTGAATAATAAATGAAATCTTTGACATCGATACAAACTTGCATATTCTCAAAGCGTTCCTAATGGAGGTACATGAATGGAATTGGAGATTTATTCAAAATCTCTGTTCAGTCTACCAAGAAGGACACGAATTTTAATCTTGTAAAGTATTTGAAAACGTGGTCATCAATCAATCTTCTATTTCCATAATGATTTTTAATGGCATCTGCTGTTTTTCTGATAAAACTTCTGTTGTCTCCATTTATTATTTTCACAAGCCTGTGATTAGACACATGTTTTGGGTAAAATTACCTAATGAATTATGAGATTGTTAGACTAATTAGGAAAGGCGTCTATAATTAATTATTTGAATATTCTGGACTAGAACAGGTAGAAAACAATTAGTGATTTATCTACTCAAGAAAAATGGTACCTAACCATAAAGGCGGTTGGAAACTAATATAAATGACAGTTAATTTCCGCGTTATTCGTCAATAGCTCTGATATTGATTTCGTTTTCTGCAAACGTTCCTGATACGTTGTAATAACATCACAAACGCCTTTTGACTACATTATAGTTGAGTAAACTGATACTTTTTCTCAAGTAGGAAATTGACAATTCCTACTAGTAAAAAAAAGGCTCTCTCTCCCGCGGACATTAATGCGCCAGGCATAAAACTATCCGCTCACTTTTGTTCACGCTTTTCCGTAAAACAATGAAATATTTTTATATAAACATTATATTTTTTGACCAGAATAAAGTCAACAATTCAAATCCTCAGCAGCTTTCCTGTGAGACTGTTGTTTTCTACAAGGGCAGGAGAATCATTTCATTTTAGATAACTTCATCAACATGGACTATAACTGTTTCAGAAAGTATTCCAGAAAATTACTTTAATAGCTGATAGCAGACATTTTTACTATTAGGTTACAGGTAGCACTTGCAATTGAGTCCTTTGATGCTTGTGTCTAATGTGTCTCTTAGATATCAATACCCGTCGTGGCAGTATCCAGGGAAGTAGATGTTTTTCGACAATTATTCACCATAAGAGCCCACGTTGTGGGCGTATATGGGAGTAAAAGTGTCACCATATTATTACCAAAACGATCTTCCATAAAGACTATGAGCTTTATGCTTGAGTTTCTAAATAATTATCTCTATCCAGAAACTGAGAGTATTCCTTGACCTGCTCTCGAAGAGGAGCGGTCTAGACTCCGGTACATTGTGAGAGATAGGTATATCAGAGTGATCAAACAGCAGGTGATGTTATGATTCAGATGGGGAAAAAAGGCTTAAAAGCTGTTTGTACTGGCCTACCCTTGCACTGATGAGGCAATGCTTCGAAACTAGCCTGCAGGTGGCCGCCCTGTTTGAATTTTGGTTATAGGTAATACATATAATTAGACCGAAAGACTGTTTGAATATGAAAATAAAAAAAAAAAAATTCTTCGAATCCCTTTTTTTTCCTGAAATTGCTTTTCGTTTGAAACACGATTTGACATTAAAATTGAGGAACTTTCACGAAACACTAGCGCTTCTTGTGCTTGTTTCCGAAAGATTGATTAATTTTGATGGTTTTCAAATATGACATATCCTATAAAAGCCCTCGATCGGTAAAAGTTTGAACTGTGCGAAGTAACGATGCATTTATCCATCAGAGTCCCTAGTCGAATGGAAGGGAAAAGAAGCATTTTTGATTAAGAATTATGAAAAAGGAAACAAAAAATTAAATTCTGAACATTTTACTCAGCTTTTCGGATGGTAACGTTGATGTACAAATAAAAATAATTCAGAATGGGTACACCTGCCTGTTTCCTACTTTCACTACATTATTTATAGACCGTCAGATAATGAGAGATTTTGCTGACTAATTTTCTCTTTCTGGGAGTTCAACTACAGAAAATTATGTCAGTGTTGAGCTCAATTATGTCAGCTATTGAAGTAAATTTTCCCATAGCTGAGTTGTATAGGAGTTTTTCTTTTTTTTTGGGTTCCCAACGGATATCAATTCAATTCTGTCGATTGCCATAAGCGAGAAAATGCATTAGCAACCGAGTATTCTTTCACATAAGATCGCGCCCTTATTTCAACCCTTTGAGAACCTGCAAACCTTATGGCTTTGGATTTTCACTATTGGATTTTTCTTACCTGTCAATGTATTAAAAAGCCATGAACTGCAACGTAATCTGCGCTACTTGTACTACCCATGCTAGTCAGTAGTGATCGGTATAGGTTCTTTGGGCTATCTTGCCAGTTTCTGATTTTTAAGGTGGCAGGCAAGTACTTTTCTTAGCTTTTTTAGTAAAAAAAGCTAGAATATTACAAACAATCAGACTCGGTCACTTTGACTTATGAACAACAGCCCCGGTTGATGGGGAGTCAGAATCATCGTAAACAGAAATTCGGATAGTTTCATTATCATTGCGGGCCTGCTGAGCGTCAGTGATTTCATAGATACATGTGTCGGCCCAGCGTCGAATTTACGTATCAAATCCACCGATCTCATACTGCTTAAAGTACCTCTCACCATTCTTATGGGTTTATGGATTCCGGTTAAATTGACTGAAACTATAGTATGTTGTAGTATTCGATCACCCCATCAAAAGTGCGATTGGCCCAACACGATCCTATAATACGATACTAGTTATCGACAGATTGAAGGTGAAACTGGCCATTTTCATTTCATTATTTTTCACGCAATTAGAATATTCAATAACTTTTTTCTGGAGGACATCATTCATATCATCAAAAACAATATTCTGATTCTTATATAAGACCTGTTTTTCAATAATCTACATGGTAATCTTCAAACAAAAATAAGCTTCATCGCTAAACATAATGTTTAAGGCATTTGATTTTTTCATATCAGAATATAATGAACATACCTTCATCGAAAATAGTTAACCACTTCCAAACTCATACTGGGCGATTAATTTCTTATTGTTTTTTACGTATTAGTGAGTCATCCTGTGTATTTGGAATACGAATACGATGTAATTGAACACCAATTTTGAAGCTATATGAATTTAGAGAAATCTACCGGGTGATTCAATGGAAATGAGCAAAATAATATGTCGGAATACGGGTTTTTATTGAAATCACTCTATATCTCAAAATTTCGTCGGTTAAATTCTTTGATTTTCCGTTGTTTTATTGACGGCCGTTTGCATCAACTTTAGTAATAATTTGGCTTAACTAATAACGCTTGAATTGTAGATTTAACTTTAACTAAAACTTAACTACAATTCGTGCAAACGTCCGTGAGTGGTGATATATAAATGGACGTCCAAAATTGTATATGCTGTATAGAATACTATTTGCACAAAACAGAAATTCGTTAGTTGGTTACTGAAGCAACTCCCTGAAGTTTTGGTTGATTTTTTTTTCTTGACAAAGGCTTTGTGAGCAGGCTCTACAAATATTTAAATTCACAGGAGGACTCAATAATACTGAGCCATTCATGGTAAAAAAAAATCAATCGCCTAGTCTAAGTTTGGAAGTGGTGTACTATTTTCGACGAAGATTTGTTCATTATATTCCAATATGAAAACTATTATCAAATGCCTTATAAATGATATGTTTATCGATTTAGCTCATTTTTGTTTGAAGATTCGAATAGGTGTTATTTGAGAACCAGAATATTGTTTTTGATAATATGAATGGATCGTGTTGGGAAATGGACACTTTTGATGAGGTGATCGAATACGTACTATTAATCCAGTACGATTGGGTTTTGAGACAAGGATCGATTGTAGCACCACCAAACTTGGTATGCTAGTAGTTGGAACCATGATAAACACGAAAAAAAATTGTTTACCAAAATTCCAGGGGTGGAACATATTTTTTTTTTCGTTTAAAAAGATATAACAAAATGTTTGCTATAATCTTGGAAAATATATAATTTATCGGAAAAACATCTAATCAGGGTGAAAAAAAATTCATTTTTCCACAAAAATTATTCCTAGTGATTTCTTATGAAATGAGCTCGTTTTCGCAGAAAACGTGATTGAACGCAGACATCAAAATTCAGGTTTACCCTGACCCGCCGCTGAAAGTTCTAGTGGAGCCGAATATTTGATTGGTCATAACTCTGCTAAAAATGATCGGAGAAGAAAAAGGAAAAGTTCATATAGTTTCTGAAGACTCCTACCTCCTCATGAAAGTATGATATGCGAGTATTTGAGTACCTAAAATGTGTTTTGTCACACTTCATGGAGATGTTTGCGGATGATTCGAAAATCATGAATGATTTAGTAAATATGGCATTATTATACTGAAGCATTAACCCATACCCTCTTTAGACTATATGCAACAATTTTAAAGTAGTGTGATAGGTCCCACTTATACGTGCCTAAAATAACTCTGTTTTACTCTTGCCTCAAATTCAACTTACACATAAAACCGGAATTCTCTTCAGTAAATGTTGAAAATAATCGCTTATTCATGTCCTGTGTATATGTTTAATAACATTGTTGTGAAGTGCAAACCTCAAGCTCGAAATCACATAAGTACTTCATTTTTTATGTAGGATGTGTATGAGCGATTATTTTCAACATTCACTGAAGAAATTGTCGGGATTATGGGTGAGTTGAAAACTGAGGCAGGATAAAACCCAGTTTTTTCTTTGGCATGTATATAAGTGAGACTTGTCTCACTTAGTCTTAAATCGTTGCATATGGTCCTAAGAGGGTATACTGATTCCTGCTTCAGTATAATTATTTCATATCAACTAAAATATCCATGACTTTCGGGTCGTCCGTAAATATCGTAGAAGGGTTGACAAGTGGAACAAAACACATTTTAGGTACTCAGATACTCGCATGTTATATTTGCATGAGGAAGTCTTCAGGAACGAAATGCACTTTTTCTTTTCCTCCTACTATAATTTTTAGCAAAGTTATGACAAATCTAATTTTCGGCCCTGTCCTCAGATCAATAATATAACCAATAGATAGGCCCGATGCTACGTAAACACCATATTCAGTGAACCGAAGACAACTATGTTTATAAACATTCACCTCCTAGCTTTCTTGTTTTGAAACATCGACTCGCTGTTGTCAAATTGGTAAAAAAATATTTGTATGATTTTCGTAGGTACCAATCAATATCTATTCACTTATAGTTTATATTCATATTTATTATTCTTAAAATTCTAAAAAATATTAATTTCCAATACGGTGAAAAAATCTTCCGAGCAGAAGATATATGATATCGTTTTCAACTGAATAAACAGTTGGCACTATGAAAATTTCAAGCGCATACCTACCAGAATTATCTCAGTCTTGGCAACACCGATTGCAAGGACGGCCATTTGCATTGTAGTATTTGTTTTGAAATATTGTAAAAGAAAGTTCTTGTGTTTTCAACAGCATTTGTGTTTTTTTACCTTCAAAAACAAGTTATAGTGACATTTGTAATAGTTTTCCTAGTTGTGCAGTGGTTTTGTGAAATAAAATGACGAAATATTGCTTTGTTTGCAAAACAAGGGATAGTTTACAAACATCCCACAGGTGAGTCCAGAGTCGTCGAACATAGATGAGAACGTATTATTCAAATATAATAAGTATTGGATTAGACTAAGCACAGTATAAGGCCAAAATAAGTTCTTTTAGCATTATAGTATGGAATAAGTACTACTTGGATCCTTGAGCTTGAAGAAATATTCTTATATTTGTTTTGCTCATTTTTCCACCAGTCAGCTGATTAAAAAGCCGGAGGGAACTACATGTTTGAAACCTGTTGCCATATACAAGCAGTTGAGAGGTAATTTTAAAAGCAAAAAGTCAGATAGAGTTATAATCACACAAAAGGTTATTTTTGAGCATAAAAAGACTGTGATATAGCTGAATCATGTTCCGTCTAACATGGTTTTCAAAAAGAAATAATGGGTGAATTTTGAACACCAAACGAACGATATTTTCTTCAATAATGTGATTGATAATTAATTTCTGTTCAATAATTTGTTCAACTCACAAATTCACTTCAGACATGTTTCTGGGAATGTAAGCATCCAAAACTATAAGTGTTGATAAATGCAGCCCAAGTTAAAAGTATTAATTTAGCAAGTAAGTATAGGTTCATTCGTTTGCATCGAGGTGAAGCATGGTGTAATTTACACTCGATTTTTAGTATTTGTTTGCAGATTGTCTTGACACATACCTTTGTGTGAACTGCACTCACACTCGATTTAAAATGTGGTGTAAATTACTCCACATTGTGCCACACCAACTTATTTTTCAATGATAGTCTTTACGTAGCCAAGTATCAACAAGTAGAAGTTGGTCCTCAACTTGGTCAACTTTTTACTTAGAAGATGGCCACACAGTGTTTATAGATAGTATGGTTTATTATATCTGAAACGTGGATATTAAGAAATGAAAAATTGAAATAGTTTATGCTTTTCAGTAGTCCCTTTTAACTAAAATGGCTTCGACTTCTGCATATTGTTCATAATTACTTTTTTATCCTCAAATAGGTAATTTTTCATGCATTGATGATTATTTTTCGTTACTTGTATATTGATACTTTTTACTTAATAATTGTTACTTAGTGCTGCGTGTATCCACACTATGCCTGAAAAATTAATCAAATCCATAATTATATACAAGAGTAGAAGGTTGAACAAATTAGTTTGCCCCAAAAAGCTACTTACTTACCAAATGTTTTTACTTGTAAATAAAAAACTTATTTTATTTTGTATTTGCCTTGAAGAAATGAGCTGAAAATTCGATTATATTAAAAACTTTTTAATTAAATATTTCTCAGAAACTTAAATTTCTCAAGAGTTTCGTGCTTTATTGCAAATCTTATACAGTAAATTTCAAAAAGTTTGCAACATATGCGAAACTTTTTTATTCATTTATCAGAAAATTGTATTTTTCATAAAAATTGGTGCATTGCAAAAAACTCTTATTCAAGTGATAAAAATTCTAAATTTTCAAACAGTGTACAGGGAAGAACAAAAAATAGGAATTTTTATAAAGAGTACCTAAACTACCCTTATTTTTTTATTTTTTACCTTATCCATAAAGTTCATTTAGAAAAATTGTTTGTTATTGAAAACAACTATTAGATTTATTATCACAGCCACCTACCCAACAAAATATTTGTTTCGCATCTTTTATTTTCACATACTGTATTTGCTTAAGTGAAATTTCACATTTCTGCCAAGTCTAGACTGAACCAAGATATTATCCTCATTTATCCACGAGAGTATGGATAAAAAGTTGTTTTGATCCCTTTAAAAAAACACGGCACTGTGTCGGAGGTGTTTTGTTTACGTTCGACTGTCAGAAACCCAAAACACAACAGTTCTCGCGAGAGTTATCTTCAGTTCACAACATTTCCCGTAGATTCGGCATCGGGCCTATCTATTGTTTATATTATTGATCTGAGGCCCTGTCTGAACTTGCAGTGGCGGATTAGCGCGAGCATGAAATGTGACGTCGGCGTTAAACCACGTTTTCCGAAAAAACGGGCGTATTTCATAAGGTATTACTGAAAATCATTCTTGTGGAGAATTGAATTATCTCTCAACCTATCGAAATCGGTTTTTGATAAATCTTATATTTTCTGAATTAACAACAATGAAAAATTCCCTTTTTTTTTTAAATAAAAAAGTTTTTAGGTTTCTCCCCTGATTTTTTGGTGAACAATTTTTTTTCTAATAAATCATGATGTCGAGATGTCATGTGCCATGTTTCAGAGTGCTACAATTCATTATTCACTTTTTGCTCGAGTTTGTCTGCCGTTACTGGATTATATAGTTTCAGTCAATTTTACCGGGAGCCATAATGCTTTTGCGGAAGTCCTTTACCGAATGCCGTTTTAAATTTTTTGGTGCTTGGAATATTTCGGGTAGTTTACAGATGAAATAAAAATTAATTTATAATTTTTTTTCAACAATTTTTCTGCAAAACTAAATAAACCGATAAGAATTGTGCGGGGTCTTTTGGTAGACGAAACGACTCTGTCCCACTGTGCGTGATCGATGCCGACATAGAACCGACGATGCCGACATAGAACCGACGATGCCGATATAATCCTGACCTTCAACTGACGATTTGTGTTTACTAGTCAGATTATAATGTAAATTGTATAAACCTTTAAAAAAATTAGAAGCATGCAACCGAGAGTGCTCTCTTCAGCAAGAAAATATTCGTTATTATAGGAATGTATTGAATCAATCCATCTACCATAATACAGGGTGTTTCCAAAATTGGAGCAATAAATAAAATGGAAGGTAGAAGGCAGGGCAAGATTTTTTTCAGTTTCAGATATAAATCTGAGTGATTGAATCTTGTTACTGGCTGGGGATAATCCTCCACGATCCACTGTTGCGTCAATAATTAACAGTGCTGCTCCTAAGGTGCCATATGGAGTAAGTAACAAGGCCTACCCAGAACACATTATATCCATAGTATCAGGTTGGTTTGGATATATGAGCTGAAAATTCGATTATATTAAAAACTTTTTAATTAAATATTTCTCAGAAACTTAAATTTCTCAAGAGTTTCGTGCTTTATTGCAAATCTTATACAGTAAATTTCAAAAAGTTTGCAACATATGCGAAACTTTTTTATTCATTTATCAGAAAATTGTATTTTTCATAAAAATTGGTGCATTGCAAAAAACTCTTATTCAAGTGATAAAAATTCTAAATTTTCAAACAGTGTACAGGGAAGAACAAAAAATAGGAATTTTTATAAAGAGTACCTAAACTACCCTTATTTTTTTATTTTTTACCTTATCCATAAAGTTCATTTAGAAAAATTGTTTGTTATTGAAAACAACTATTAGATTTATTATCACAGCCACCTACCCAACAAAATATTTGTTTCGCATCTTTTATTTTCACATACTGTATTTGCTTAAGTGAAATTTCACATTTCTGCCAAGTCTAGACTGAACCAAGATATTATCCTCATTTATCCACGAGAGTATGGATAAAAAGTTGTTTTGATCCCTTTAAAAAAACACGGCACTGTGTCGGAGGTGTTTTGTTTACGTTCGACTGTCAGAAACCCAAAACACAACAGTTCTCGCGAGAGTTATCTTCAGTTCACAACATTTCCCGTAGATTCGGCATCGGGCCTATCTATTGTTTATATTATTGATCTGAGGCCCTGTCTGAACTTGCAGTGGCGGATTAGCGCGAGCATGAAATGTGACGTCGGCGTTAAACCACGTTTTCCGAAAAAACGGGCGTATTTCATAAGGTATTACTGAAAATCATTCTTGTGGAGAATTGAATTATCTCTCAACCTATCGAAATCGGTTTTTGATAAATCTTATATTTTCTGAATTAACAACAATGAAAAATTCCCTTTTTTTTTTAAATAAAAAAGTTTTTAGGTTTCTCCCCTGATTTTTTGGTGAACAATTTTTTTTCTAATAAATCATGATGTCGAGATGTCATGTGCCATGTTTCAGAGTGCTACAATTCATTATTCACTTTTTGCTCGAGTTTGTCTGCCGTTACTGGATTATATAGTTTCAGTCAATTTTACCGGGAGCCATAATGCTTTTGCGGAAGTCCTTTACCGAATGCCGTTTTAAATTTTTTGGTGCTTGGAATATTTCGGGTAGTTTACAGATGAAATAAAAATTAATTTATAATTTTTTTTCAACAATTTTTCTGCAAAACTAAATAAACCGATAAGAATTGTGCGGGGTCTTTTGGTAGACGAAACGACTCTGTCCCACTGTGCGTGATCGATGCCGACATAGAACCGACGATGCCGACATAGAACCGACGATGCCGATATAATCCTGACCTTCAACTGACGATTTGTGTTTACTAGTCAGATTATAATGTAAATTGTATAAACCTTTAAAAAAATTAGAAGCATGCAACCGAGAGTGCTCTCTTCAGCAAGAAAATATTCGTTATTATAGGAATGTATTGAATCAATCCATCTACCATAATACAGGGTGTTTCCAAAATTGGAGCAATAAATAAAATGGAAGGTAGAAGGCAGGGCAAGATTTTTTTCAGTTTCAGATATAAATCTGAGTGATTGAATCTTGTTACTGGCTGGGGATAATCCTCCACGATCCACTGTTGCGTCAATAATTAACAGTGCTGCTCCTAAGGTGCCATATGGAGTAAGTAACAAGGCCTACCCAGAACACATTATATCCATAGTATCAGGTTGGTTTGGATATATATATATATCAAATAAAAATAAAAAAATGACAAAACAAAACGAAATGGAAGAATACTTTTTTACCGAAATGAATTTATTTTGGGAGATATTGAATTTAGCTTTCAAGACTTTTTTGTAATCACTGATAAGAGGTCTTCAGCCTGCGCAAACCGCACTGAAACACTGCCAGCGGGCAGAAAAACAAAGGGAAGTAAAAGCGATTTCATAAATTTTTTCGAAAATTTTTGACTGCTTCAAAAACAAAAATTCTTGCTTTTTATTGATACATTATGTTCCATATAACAACCCATTTTCTTAAATTCCGGAAACACCCTGTATATTCAGTACCTATAGCTTAAATGCATCAACTCTAATAATATCGCTCCTGCGTATCAAATGACAAATTCCACTCTATCGCAAAAATTTCCAATTCGAAACAAAATACTCACCGCAATCTTCCTCATCACTTCCCATAGGACAGTTGGATTGGCCATCACAAATTTGATTCTGAGGTACACATAGAGTATTATTCGCACATTGAAAGTAGCCCTCTGTGCAAATACCTCTCGAGTCTGTGACACTTTTTCCTAGAACAAAGGAAATATTAAAATATATTCTATTCATTTATGAAAGTTGCATCAATTACATTTTACTAAATGGTATACAATATTACATTTGAAGTACAGTAAAAATACTTGATTATGCATGCTAGGTAGGATGTGATACAAATATCAAACAAAAATATTAAATTTTTTAGCCCCCCCCTTCAAAAAGAATGAATTTGCATTCGTATAAATCATCATGGAACACTTCCAAAGTCAAGGGAGGAAAATTAGCCTGAGAGTGAACAACCTAATTTTAGTCATATTTGACGTATTTGCTTTCAAATACTTCTTACATTTGCCTTGACATACAAATAATTTTTTCTATACAAAATAGCGACGAAAACTGAAATATTTCTTACAGTACTCGTGCAAGTTTCCTCAAGACTAGTGTTCAATTTGTGGGGGTTACCACCTGCAAACCTGTCTCCGGATTTTGGCATTTCATCAGTCTGAAGTTGAGTCATCACAAACAACTTCAAAGCCAACCGTGATCCTCCAAAATTCACCGAGTCTGGCCATTTGATGGCTTTGTCTCGAAGCGAATCAGTTCAATTCCAAATCGAAGATTTCAGGAAAATACATGAGAACATTTCGAATATAAAGGCCAAAAAATGTTCCAAAGTAAGAATTGAATGTACAATAATATACTTGTACGATGTTTCTGAAGGAAAAAACTGTGCTTCATGTAATATAAAAATCCAAGTTTTGTTATCATGTGCAAACCAGTTTTGGGATTCTTGTCGGTCTTCAGAGCAGAGGTGAGTATTTTATCATTATTACGAACTCTTATCTAACATACCGTATAATTATGTGGTCAAATCTTGAAACTGAATTTCAGACTAGTTTACCAAATGCGCTGAAATTTGGTACACATGTGTAACTTCGACGACAACGCAAAAACAAATTCAATCAGGAGAGTGAGACTAGAACTCTTCTTCTTCTCGGAAAAAGTTGGACAAATAAGCTAAGATTAAGTGGAAAAAACTCGTTAATGACCCTCCTCTGAAGGCCAGATAGAATGTGCGAAAGACGTGGAAAATTGCTGAAAAAAGTTCTGCTAGATTGTAAAATTCCGTAAAAATTGTGGAAAACATGGGACCAACGTATAATTTGATTTAAAATGATTTAAGCTCCTGACCCTGAAGGAAAGAAGAGAAAAAGGAATTCGGAGAATTTTCTGATTATTTCATACTTAAAAAAAGACAAAAAATGTCGTACCTCTCTCTTTTTTCAAAAGAATTGTCGAAAGTATTCGAAAATGTATTTTGGAATACTCCGTAGAAATAGTGAAAAACTATTGAATAATTTAATGAGAAAAATTTATTCCCTGGCCTCTCTAAATGAGATTGAGAACACAAAGAAGTTAAAAAAATTTTCGACGGTTTCGGACGTGGAAAATTATATAAAATAATTTAGTCAGGGAGCTAGGACCCCCTAATTCTAAAAATGAAATTGAAAAAACTGGAAGAATTGTGAAAAAATCGAACAGTGGCATAATTTTCTTTAGTTTGACTTTCATACCGTGTGACACAAACTCATGGTACACGCCCTTTCCTCCTTTGCTTCTGTAGCTATATTTCTGAAATTTGAAACATTGAATATGCTCACTATATGGCTCTTTTTGACATATTTGAAAAAAAATCCAACTTCTGGTTTTCCGGAAATGACATAAACTTTAGATTTTTAAATAGGACACCCTGTATGTTATAACATATTTGAAATCTGCATGATTTCCTGAATTCAATGATACCCCATAGTTTTTATAGTATTTGATATTACAAATAATATCTAACAGAAAACTACATCTGATAGATATTGTGAAAAGACTCTAACTGAAAAGGAAAGAAAAAATCTGAAAGTGAAAATTCGCATTTTCATTCAGATAGCTGATTTTTTTAATTCTTTCTAGTTTTCATTGAAAAAATCATTAAATAAATTAGATAAGGGGAATGTTATTGAAAGAATATCACTCACAGAAATCGTTCATTTCATTGAAGCAAGGTTCGCTTCTCTCGCATTTAATCCCCAATACAATTTGGTCGACGAAAATCTATTTCGCTTTGCCAAGCTCTTCGTAATTGTTGAAAATTATGAGAAAAATTATAATATTTTCTCTTCAGCCTCTGTGTCCATGGAATATTTTTCAGGAGAAGTTGAAATCTACCACACAAATACCAAAAATATAACAAAAATCCATTTCTCATCAAAATGGTGCTGGTTTCTTCACATGGGAGTTTTGGGATGAGTTTTAACAAAAAATGTTACCGTAGAAAAAATTCTCATCGCTGAGCAAAACATATATTTCGACAATATGATGAGTCGGTGTAGAAATTTCCTACACAATTAACTGGAATGGAAATGTTCTTTCATTAACTGTTAGTATAGATGTCCCACAAATCATAAAACCACAATGATATGTTTTGAGGGGCCATGGCTTCGTCCTTAAAAATGCCACCCCTTTGGTCAAAAAAGACAATTTTCGCCTTTAACTGGCCAACCCAACCGTTGAAAATATCGAAAAAGTATTTATGAACTTCTTCAAAGACAGTTCTCTACTAAATATTCTGTATATATGTCGAAATTTTGTCAAGATTTTCAATAGGGATTTGCGCGAATTTGTTAAATTTTTTCGCGTACGGCCTATCGATAAAAACTAATTGCTCAATAACTACACAAGCTACGATGAAAAATCGAATTGGGTTCTCAAAATACTTGCAGTCTTCGTCATATTCAGTGGTCGCAGGAATGTATAACAATAAATTAAAACATAAAAAGTGAAATTATCCACTGATATTTCGTGTTCATAACTGCATCAAGTCCTACGAAAAATAAAAAGCTTCAATATTGTTGTTGTTATGGTTTCTTGTTATTGTTATTTCAACCAACCGGCTGCCCCCTTACGAGCAATCCTCAGAAGTCTTCGAGAGACATGTACGAGCTAGGGAAGATGCAGCCCTTACCTTTTAACGTGTGTTGCCATGCACGAGGTTGGTGGGCACGACGATTCGAACCCGCGTACCTTGGCATAGCAAGCGAGAAAACAACATGTGCGCCACCCAGACATGTGATTTAGAAATGTTTAAATCATAGTTGAATGAACAGCATTATAAATGACGTACCAGGAATAAGACTTCAGTTTCAGTTGATACGTCGAGAAGAGTAGTTGCAGTCGAAAAGTTTGAAGATTATAATCAAAAAGACCAGGGCAAAATCCGTAAATCAACTGGAACATTAACGTCAGCAGTGAAAGCCTATAGTTTGATATAGAGTGTTCCATTGAGAAATCAAATTTTGGGTTAATTTCCGAAAATATTTGAAGTCGGTAATATTGAGTCCTTCACATCATGAAATTTCATCCATGAATACAAAACTTATATGGGTGACTCATACGCCCGTTTCTATATACAGTGTGTCCCACTTTGAACAGCCACACCCTCGTATTTTTTTGACAGTAAAGTGATTTCAAAATTTGTTTTTTATTACATATAGTACCCAGAAATATCTACCTTCAGGTTGATGAAATATTCGTATATCCATTTTCCACGGCTACCTACGACCAATTGAAGAGTGAAAAATTGGGAAAAACATACTAGGCATTTTTTTATCGCAAAAATAACGCCAGGATCTGTTTCAGAACACCCTAAAATCCCCAAATATCAGTGATAATTCATTGAAATATACAGGGTGTCATCTGTAACTAACAACATTTATTATTTGTTATTCATCCGCAATGCTTGATAGTTTTCGATTTTTTTCCTTGGTCACGAAGTACCTGAAAATGTTCAAATAATGCTGTAGGGTATGTTCCAATATTACTTTTTCATGGCTAACTACGACCAAATTGAAAAGTGAAAAATTGGGAAAAATATACCAGGGATTTTTTTATCACAAAAATAACACTAAGTTCTATCCCAGAACACTCTGAAACCCCCAAATAGCAGTACTTAATTATTTAAAATATGCAGGGTGTAACTGACATAGTATTGATTTTTATTCATCCGTAATGTTTAGTTGTTTTCGATTTTTTTCCATAATCACTAATTAATTCAAGAATGTTCGAATAATATTGTAGAAAATATTCAAATATTACTTTTTCATAGCTAGCTATGACCAGTCGAAAAGTGAAAAAGTGTGGAACATACATCAAGGACTTTTGTAGCACAAACGTAACAGCGGATTCTGGTTCAGGAGACCCTAAAATTCCAAGACCCCAATCCTTGAATCATAAAAATATAAAGGGTGTCATCTAGCGTAGCGTCGTAGTGTCGTAGCGTTTGCGTAGTGTCGTAGCGTTTAGTTGATTTAATAATATTTCGTTTTTTTACATTGTATCAATTGAATATTTTGGGTGCTTCTTGATTGGAAAAGAAATATTGAGAAACAATTCAACATTACGGATAAATAAAAGTTATCAAATTTGCTAGCTACAGATGATACCCTGTATATTTTTGGGTTTAAGTATTGAGGTGGGGATTTCAGGGTGTTCTGATCCAGAAATTCTTGTGCTTAAAGTATCCTTAATGTATTTTCCCCATTTTTTCGTCTCTCAACTCGTCATAGCGAGCCCTGAAAAAGTAATATTTGGTTATTTTCGATAGCAGTAATTGAACATTTTAGGTATTTTGTTACTATAGAAAAAAAAATAAAAACAACCAAAGATTACGGATGAAAACAAATTGAAAATGTTGCTAGTCTGTAAGACCACCCTGTAAATTTTAATGAGATATGGGGTTTAAGCATGTTCTGAACCAGAATCTGATGTTAATTTCGAAGTTAAAACTCTTTTAGTATATTTTTCCCAGTTTTTCACTTTTCAACTGGTCATAGCAAGCCATGAAAAAGTAAAATTTGGGTATTTCTTATACAGCATCAATTGAACACGTTCAGGCTCTTTGTGACAAAAAAAATCGAAAGCAACCGATCATTTCAGATGAATAAAAATTAATAATGTTGCTACTAACAGATGCCACCCTGTATATTTTAATGAATAAAGCACTTAGATCTAGGGGTTTTCGGGTGTTCTGAAACAGAATCTGGTGGTATTTTTGCCATTAAAAAATGCCTAGTATGTTTTTCCCAATTTTTCACTTTTCAGTTGGTCGTAGGTAGCCGTGGAAAATGGATATACGAATATTTCATCAACCTCAAGTTAGATATTTTTGGGTACTATATGTTATGAAAAATAACTTTTGATATCACTGTACTGTCAAGAAAATACGGGGGTGTGGCTGCTCAAAGTGGGACACACTATAGGTGAAAACGTACAATGTTCCTATATTGTCACATAATAATAATAGTACTCCCTCATTAACAGTTTTGAGTTACGCAAAGACATAGCCTGTGCAGTTGGAAAACGGTTACTATTATTATTCGCCGTAGCGCTCCTGGGGACTTATTGATATTTGGTTGATAGAGCATACAACTGTGTGTTTGGTATGATGAGAAATATTTTTTGATTAATTCTTCAAACTTTCTGGAATGACCAATTTTATACTCAAAGTTTTCGGAACAAACCTAATAAAAGTCTATGATATTTATACCATCTTGTTCTTATGCAAAATGAGTTTGTTTACATCTAGCTCAATAACATAAATCATCAGCAAATTGCACTGGAATATTATTATGTACAATGAAACCAACCTAGCTTGAGACGTTAAAACGTCGTAGCACAACGGATTATAGTTCGTAATATATCCAGTGATAAGGCACTCTACATGAACGTACGCGCAATTCAAAATGTCGAGCTTCACTGTACTTCAGCTCTGCCTTTTTCCACGATTGAAAGACTTCTTGAATTCATCTTTTTCATTCACAAAGAGAGGCTACAACGTACGCCTCGTTCAACGTTATGAATCAAACTGAAACACGTGGATTAAAATCGAGATGTTTCCATTTTTGGAGGTCACAACTAACCCGCTGTATAAGGGAGTTGTTAACGCCATAATATTTCACACAAATAATATGAGTACGACAGTAGCGCCAGTGATATACTGTCGAACTAAAAATTTCTTCTGTAGGTATAGGGAGGTCCAAGTGACTTCCAGACAAACTTTTGATATAATGATCCTTACACCCTGTACAACATTTCTGGCTAAAAATTAATGGAAAACGTTGTCACCTCCGAAAACGGAGGACACAGCGTTATATATGAGGTGACAACGATGTTCGTGTTTCCGTTTTTGAGGTGACAACGTACCCTTTATCTATATATACACATACACTATACTAATATATATAAGTGAAAGTTCAGCTATGCCTAAAATATAGCCACTAGGTTTATTCATCTATATACAAATATACATATTCTTATTTCTACAAAAATGTTCTTTTGGTTTTTCCCCATAACTCTCTTAGTTTTTAAGCAATCAAGTACTTCAAAAAATCATTTTGTAAGGTTTTTCAAGAGCTATAAGCAAATTTGATTTTTTTCTCAGATCTTATTTTCAGAAAAGTTCATGCTGAAAGGGCTCAGAAAAGGTACTTTCGCGAACACACGCACGTTTGAATGGTCATATCTTACTCATTTTTCATCCTACAAAAAAAACTAAAATGCCAAAATTTTTGAGAGAAAAAAACCAAAAATTTCATAATCTACTAAATTCTGCATATCATTGATATTTTTTGAGTTACTTTGAAGAAAAGGCTATTTTTCGCTAAATTACGAAAATGGTTTTCTCTCTTCAAGCTCAATTTTTTTCAGAAATAAGTACTTCAAACCGGTTAAACACTCAGAACGTATTACAAGAACATAACTAAAGTGAATTGTGAAGTGGCAACGATTTTTTCAAATGGAGTGGAAGATTTTCACTATTTTTTTTTAGCGAAAAAATAGGAATCGACATTATTCTCTTCATACCTTGCTCAGTTTTATAAAAAATAAATATAAAGGTTATTGTACGCAGAATCTTTCCATTTTGGCGTTTGAATCAACTTTCAACTAGCAATAATTCCGTTTGTATTGGGTCTGAATACATCATGAATGCGAATTTTTCTTTGTTTTGTTATAAGCTATAAATTTGTTTTCCACAGGTTTTTCGATTAAATGCATATTTTTCCAGTTATTCGCGAAAAATAATCTGAAAACGTGTTTTTTTTGCCTGAAAACCGACAATTCCACTCGCGAATAAGTCGAAAAGTACTGACTTTCAGAAAAAACTTCATTGAACAAAAGTTGCTCAGAATTAGTCAACTTATCGATTTTCACACTTATTTTCAATAAAAAAATTTCGTCCCCAAGAACTGATGAGGGCAAGAACCCAGTAATCGATCTATAGGTGGTTCAAATGTTTCAATGAACATTTCCATGCAACTTGCGGAGACATCCTTGCAGGACTCTGCACGGAAATTCATTAGATGTAATTCAACGTTCGTCGTGGTATTAGCCAGGAAAGTTGTTGTTTTCTGATGGATTTTCGATCCAATTATTCCTATTGTATAGGATTATGGCAATAAGCATGGTCCTGGTATTGCAGGACATCTTGTTTTTCTCTTGACAAGCTTATTGTGAACAATGCAATGAAGATTTATTTACACATTCATGCACACACATTCGTGCGAGTTCACTTAGTACACTTTCACGCCAAAAATAACGATGATTATTACGCCAATAACAATGAAATGAATGATCTTGATATGGTTGAACATCGAATAATAATAAATTGGTTTACATTCAAATCATACATTCTTAGTGGATATAATATATAACATATATATTCATATTTGATTTACTGTGAGATATATATATATATATACTTGAATAGTAACACAAATTATATCACAGTCAAAGTGATATTATTTTATTGTTATAAATAAATTAATTTCTATAGTGAACTTCAAACAAGTAAATAAAAACAAATATTAGTTAATATTGAAGTAATATGTTTTCTTGAGTTAATAAATATTAAGTTTGTATCAAACAACTGATTTATTTGAAATTTTCAAACAAATCATTTATAAGTAGTAAAATTACATTAGTTTGGCCATATTCAAAAGCATAATTTGTTAACATTTGAGAACATTTATTTACTGCTAACAAACTGTTCTCTCAGTGTGATTTGAGCAATAATACGTGTTATGAAAGCTAAAGAAGAAGCACTTGAGACCTGTGACCGCGCTAGGAATCGAACCCACGTAACTTGGATTAGGCAGCCAGCGCTTCACCCACGCGCCCACCAATTAATAATTTTTCCATCCTCAATATTGCAATTTGCCCCCCTAGGCCATCATCAGCTGGCACCGTTGTCGTTAGAACCGTGTCACCTGTTTGATCTACTGTTAACTTCATATACAGGGTTATGATAAAGTAATGCACAAAATTCATAAAACGTACATCGATCACTTTTGAAAAAAATGCAAAAACACGTAAAACTATTTTTTTTATTCCGCATCTTTTGACATAAGTTACAAAAATAACACGTCAAAGTTGTCAAAGTTATGACGTCATTGACAAATTTTTTTAATGGGAAGCTGAGATTTTTATTACATTATGTGATAGAGCTTGTGTTTTTACACAAGGGAAAAATAGTTGCAGTAGGGCTCACATAAGAAAAAAAACGAGAAAATGAATAAACAACGAAATAAACGTAAGTTTCATAATAACTTTTCAATTAACTAAACAGTCCATTAAACCAAAACTATTTCTTATAGGAATTGTTCAAACTGTGACCCGTTTACTAACTGACATAGGCCAAGACGATGTTAGACCGCATTTATAGGGTTTTCAATCATCTGCGGAGTTATACGAGTCATTTCGTGTCTAATTCGTTCCATTAAGTCTTCTAAATTGTCTGGCCGGTTAATGTAGACCCGACTTTCCAAATGTCCCCACAAAAAAAATCAAGGGGGTTAAATCAGGTGACCTAGGTGGCCACTCCATTGGTCCACGTCTTCCAATCCACCGTCCTTCAAACTGGTTATCCAGAAACCTTCGAACAGTATGATCATAATGTGGTGGTGCGCCATATTGTTGGAAGCAAATACTGGGATCCAAGTTGTCCCCATTATTTGGATCCGGAAATGCCGCAAGTAGGTACGGAAGCACTGCCATACGAAGATGTTCCAAATATCGTTCAGCTGTTAAATTCCCGCGAAAGTAATAAGGACCAATAAAATTTTTTGGGGACGCTGGGTGTGTTTTGTCTGCATCCAGTGGGGATTTTCCCGAGCCCAGTAGCGAGAATTGTGTCGATTTATAGAACCACTTAGACAAAACGTTGCCTCATCGGAAAATACTACACTATTAAGAAAATTTGGATTTTCGTCACAATGCCGCATGAAGATTTCACAAAATTCCAAACGTCTGTCCGGATCATCTTCTGAGAGTTCGTTAACAAGATGAACTTTGTATGGGTGTAGTTTTTCTTTTTTTAACATCTTTACTACAAACGACTGACTAACATTTTCTTGTAAGGCAAGTTCTGTTGTAGTTGCGTGAGGGTGTTCTTCTACTGACAGCAAAATATCTAACTTCACATCGTCGCTTATTCTTGGTCGTCCAGATTTGGGAGCATCCCTCACGCTTCCCGTTGCATCAAATTTTGCAACAATTCTGCTTACTGTGCTTCAGCAATTGGAGGTCTTTCAAAATGTGTTGCGTTAAATAAAGCACATGCTTCTTCATGACTTCGAAGGCGATCGCCGTAACCTACCATCATTAGAATTTCTATCCTTTCTCTTTCGATTAAACGAGCCATAATAATAAAACTGTTGTGATACTAATTGTACGACTGACACTGACAAACCGTTGTTTTAGTAAAACAATTGAAAAAATTTATAAGAACAAATGTTCTTACTAGATAAGTTTAAGTTTGACCTCTTTTTATAATTGATTTTGTTATTTCGGTTTTTATTCCTCTTCTCGTTTTTTTTCTCATGTGAGCCCTACTGCAACTATTTTTCCCTTGTGTAAAACCACAAGCTCTATCACATAATGTAATAAAAATCTTAGCTTCCCATTAAAAAATTTGTTGATGACGTCATAACTTTGACAACTTTGACGTGTTATTTTTGTAACTTATGTCAAAAGATGCGGAATAAAAAAAACAGTTTGACGTGTTTTTGCATTTTTGTCAAAAGTAATCGTTGTACGTTTTATGAATTTTGTGCATTACTTTATCATAACTCTGTATATTCAGCACATATTAAATTTTGAAGAGTAACCGTAGAACCCCAGAAAGCCTCATTAACCGTGCTGAAGCCTTCAGTGTAGAAGAAAAATTCGGTTCATTATGATCATAAGTTTTAATTACATGAAATACTTTCAGCAATAAAGAAATCAGATTGAATCGACTTAAATTACAAAGTTTCATTAACTTTCTTTAATTCATCATAGAAGAGCACGGGTAATAAAAAAGACATGAAGCATTCTTAATTAATATTCGAATTCTCCAATTAAAACTTTATTGGAATAATGAAATATGATATGAAAACGTTGCTTCAGTTCAGTTTTCACCAATAAATATAAATGAAATAGTAAAATCGACAAAGTCGAACACCCTTCTCCCCAAACATCTGACAGAAAACAACTACTTGCCTGGCTTATACCACGACGGACATTGAATCACATCTGACAGATTTATGTGCAACGTTCTTCCAAGAAGACTCAATTGTAATTATACAGCAGATCATGCTTCATTTGGCTGAGGAATAGCACCAGCAGACGCGTTGCGAATTTCTCGCCTCTCGTCAGTGGCAGGGTAGGTCGGACAACACTAGAGTCGTCCTGTCCCAACCCAATGGATTGTATACGCTGTCTAACTAATATTTTTTCACAAACGAAGCAGCGACTTACAGTAACGGTCAGTCGCTGCGCCACCCGCGGGGAAACCAAAGAGTAATCCTCGGTAGCAAAGACTCAGGAAGTGAAAAGAGTTCAATAATTTTTCCCGGAGAGTATCAAATAAATGAAATAGTAAAATCGACAAAGTCGAAGTTCCCTTCTCTCCAAATATTTCCAAGTGGAAAATTTGAGGCAAACATCTGTCAGAAAACAACTACTTCTCTGGCTAATACCATGACGGACTTTGAATCACATCTGACATATATCTGTGCAACGTTCTTCCAAGGAGACCCAGTTGCAAATACTTATTGTAATGATACAGCAGATTATCCTTCATTTGGCTGGGGAAAACCTCGTACAGACACATTCCGAGGTTCTTGCTCTCGTCAGTGACAGGGTATTTGGAGAAGACGGTATTTCATTTATTCGATACTCTCCGGCAAAAATTCTTGAACTCTGTTCACTTCATGGAGTTTTGCTACCGAGGATTGCTTATTGGTTTCCCCGCGGGTGGCGCTATGACTGACTTGTACTGTAAGTCGCTGATTCATTTGTGGGGAAATATTAGTTATACAGTGGATTGGAATTCATTGGGCTGGGGCAGGAACACTTTAATGTTGTCACTGACGAGAGGCAAGAACCTCAAAACGCGACTGCAGGTGGTCTTCCCAGCCAAGTGAAGGATTATCTTGTGTATAATTACAATAAGAATTTGCAATTGGGTCTTCTTGGAAGAACGTTGCACAGATATCTGTCAGATGTAATTCATATTTTCCACGTCGAAATATTTGGAGAAAAATTCTTGAACCAAGAAATGTAAGTAATTTTGTAGAATTCAACGTGCACTGGAATTCATTCATTACACTTCTTCATACCTATTATTTCTTCTTCAATGAAAAACAATGTCTGTTAAATGAATTTTCCATTCTTTATTTCTCTAGTTCGTAGTTACTGATATTTTAGATGAGTACAAGTAGAATCCCGACTCAAAGAATCAAATCTTATAAATATGTGTCGCTGAAGTCGAGGATTTTATGGCACACACTCAAATCCCATTTTCAGGATTATTCTAATAAATCAAAGACGTGATTCTCGGTTTATGTTTGTTCAATTTCCGATCACGAACGTTCTCGTTCATGTGTGGTTACGACTCTGAAATTACATTATGGGGTGTACAAGATGATACAGTAAACATATCTAATCAGACATATAATTATGATATAATTGGATATGTGTATGTATAAATTGGATCGAAATATGTATACAGAATATAACTAGTATGAGTTGAAAGGATTGATTTTGACAAATGTAATATTTGACTACTTTTGGAATAGCTAGGGCCAGCAACTTATGAAGTTATCATTTCATACATTGACGATATAAATGTATACAGTATGTGTCAAAAGTTATTAGTTGAATATTGACTACAAGCCCAGGCCAATTTTGGAGGGGTTATTTTTGAATTATTATAGCGCAATACGAAATAAGTCCTTCGCACTGTGCCGTCAGTTGTGAGCGGTGCAGGAGTACGCAGGTCAAAGAAACTTTCCATCCATAGACCGTGAGGTAATGACAGATTTTAGGTGACAATTTTCTCGTTTATACCTTTGAGAGTACTGAAAGATATAAAAGTACTGATGAAAATGATGGAAAATATGAGCGGTCCCCGCGAGGCTTTCATATAGAAAATCCAATTTTAATTTTTCAAAAAATCTTAACTTCACTTTGGGATTCACTAACCTTATGCCAATTTTTTTTATGAACATTTCATGATGACAACTTTTATATTTTCAATTGTCATAAGGGTTGCAAGTGGCCAAAGGGTTGAAACGAGACAAAAAATAGAAATTTTCTGTGATTTTCTCGATGCGCCAATTGAAAATATGAAAGTTATCATTCATCATGAAATGTTCAGAAAAAAATTGGCCTAAGGTAAGTAAATTCCGAAGTGAGGTTAGGATTTTTTAAATATGAAAATTGAATTTTTCATATGAAAGACACACGGGGACCGCTCAAATTTTCCATCATTTTCATCAACACTTCTATATTTTTCAGTCCTCTCAAAGGCATTAACGAGAAAATCGTCACCTAAAATCTGCCATCATCTCCCAGTCTACCAGGGGGAATATTTTTCGACGAAAGATTCTTGTACGGAATTTCTCAAGATGATAATGTTTTTACGAAATGTTAGCACCTTTGATTATTGTCCGGCATTCAAAATATTTTATTGGCAATATAAAATAATAATTAACAATTACAGTGCCGTTCATATCAGATGGAACATAAGATACGAAGCTATTTGCACTTTACGGCTTTTACTCCCATCTCCTGAGGTGGAGAAATTTTTTTTCATATTCGGTACATGTATATAGTTGCCTGTTCCCAGAATACCTACAAATTAATGTACCGGGGTGTTGTCGGTATTGCGATTGACTGAAATGATTTTGCTTAATGTCACTGCCAACACAATGAAAGTTGGGCGAAAAATATCGTAGTCGTAGAGAAAGTATACCGGCTGACCCGGAATCAATTTACCCATGTATCTTCGTTGTTATTTTGTATGGATGTTCAAAATTGGGTACATCTATTTGATTTCATAAATGTACAATTTAACAAGTATCAGACCGAATATGATAGTTACGGTTTGACCGAATGCTCATCCAATTTTTCTAGTTGAAATGGAAAATACAATTTTTTTGTGAACATTTCTATTCGGTAAAAAATTGACTTTTTAATGGTATATCAAAATCATACTTTCAATTCACAAACTACTGATATATTTAGAATTTTATAAAAAATAATTTATGTATTCCCCTAACGGAAGATGAAACAATAGCATGTGAGTAACAATAAATCGATGTCAAAGTTTTTACACTATGCTTTGTATGCAGACGTCCCAATTTTTTTTTTTCTTCGTTTTTCAACACCCATAAACTCATTTCTTTTAAATCGTAACTTTGGGATTTGGATTTTTTGGGGTAGGTCAGAAACTCCTATCTATAATGAAAAACAAAACATAAAAATAACTTTTTATTTGTGTTTCCTGTTTATTTTTCATGAAGATAATCTCCAGTCTATACATACGTTTGTAATGAATCTTTCAACTTATCTTTAAAAAAAAAATATGAAAAGTAGTTTTTTTTTCATATTTTGTATTTCAATGTAGATAGGAGTTTATAACCTACTCAAAAAAATCCCATGTTAGCATTTAAAAGAAATGAGTTTACTGGCGTTGAAAAATTAAGAAAAACGAAAATTGGGAAAATAGTTACGTCTGCATACAAATCATAGTTTGAAAACTTTGACATGTATGTTACTCACATGCTATTGTTCCATCTTCCATAGCACACTTTCATGAAAATGTTCCGTTACGAGGGAAATAGTTATTTATTATACAAGGGAAAAAAGTGTTAGATTTTAGTTCGAGGTTGTGTTGTCTCCCGACGCGAAGCCAATGACAATGACAAAAAACAGAGAGCTAAAATCTATTATTTTTCTCGTGTATAATACACTATTTTTTCTGTGACGGGAAAAACGACGATTTATTAGTGAAAAAATCAAATATCTACGGCTTAAGACCTTTCGGTTCGCGAGATCTTTTACAGTTTCTGTTATGAACAACCATTTCATCAGCATATTCAAACACGGTTCATAGCCCCATCGATAGGATTACGACGTGGTTCAAAGCTACAGATAGGCATCTTTTTTTAATATCATCAGCTTTTTTCGAACTCAGGAATGAAGGCCGGTTAAGTTAATAGTGTGCAGGCTGAGTGATGAAGGTAGGAGGTTAGGTTATAGCCTTGCGCTGAATATCGGATGCGGGCGAGATCAGCTTTTGCAATAGCAGATATCTACCTTCACCTATGTATATATCGGGAAAAAAGTACTCACTTTTTCCCGGGGAAAAAAGTAATTTCGTGAAAAGTCATATTTTAGTACCTGTCAACGGAAATGAAATGTCTTTTTTCCCGTCACAGAACAAAAAAAGGATGTTTTTTATATTCTTCTGATTCGGTCGTCGCGAGTACAATGACCACTACCCGCTTTAATCCCAAGTTTCACCTCTATATTAAAATTATAAATATTGCCGGTACAGTACAGAGAGGAAAATCCTGCTTTTTGAGGATCTTTTTTCAAATTTTGGATATCTCGAATAGTTTATGAAATATCTGCAAAAAACCCAACCATTTTTTTTGTTTACTCAATTGTTCCAGTTCAACATTTGTTTCTAGATGCCATTTCGAATCGAATGAGACCAAAATCATAATTTTTGGTGTTCTAGGTCAGCTTTTTGACAAAATATTACTTGTGAACCCGACTATAAGTCTATCTCGAGATCTCGAGATCCCGAGATAGAAGTCGGGATTGAAAAAAAAGAGAAAACCGTGGCCCTTCTACGCTTTCGTAAAAACCAAATTATCGAAAAATTACCGTTTCCAGAGGGAAATAAATTTTCATTGGCACACATGTTCCATGAAAAATATACTGCATAATAAAAAATTAAATCGTTTCAGTATAAAAATATTCAGATCACTCAATTTGGTGTTGTATCAAATGGCCCAAACTGTACTAGTTAGGGGTGGGAGGTTCAGTGCGGGGCTCCTCGCCCCTGTACTGGCAAATATGTACGGCGTTACTGAAAAATTAATCTATTTGGTTATACAAATGCAATTATACAAATGCCGTACAGTAATAAATCACCTGAATTAATAACAAAAATTTGCGGAAAATTTTCTCGGTTTTCAGTACCGTTATACCCTTATTTTTGTACGGCATCAGGTCCTACTTGATTATTTAGTGATCTATCATCTTGAGTAATACCGTACAAGAATCTTTTGTGGAAAAATCTTCCCCCTCAATAAATTTATTTGAACTGCGTACTAACCTGCACCGCTTTCAACAGTGCGTAGAGGATTTATTTCGTATGGCACAATAATTCTGACAATCCCACTCATGTATAATAATTCCCATTTGCGAGTACTAAAATCGTAGTTTGCTATCGGCTAAATGGGAAGGAACAGAAATGCAAGTGGATAAAAATATCCGATAAATTACGTTACCATAGCAACGCTATGTTCGTTAATCAAGCATTGCGCGTTGCATCAGTTTGACATTTGTAATTGTCAGAAACAGAATTAAACAGCAAATAATATTCCAGTAAGTTTGTCGAGATTTGGATTTGGTTCTTTCTAAACATTATTCTTCCACTTATTTTTCTTTTAGTTTGTTAAATGAAGTTTAATTGAATTGAATCTTCTATTCATGGGATTGTCTTAACAAATACCACGCGAACTCAGATCTAGCGGGATATTTTTTACGGTGGTTTTCTCATACTTACTTCCATATAGGTAATTTAGCTCGATCTGTTCTGACAAATCACTCGAGCTACGCTCTCGAAATTTTGTCCGAACAGCTCTCGTTAAATTGCCAATTAAAGTAAGTATTCGAAAACAACCACAAAAATATCCGGCTAAATCTGAGCTCTTGTGGTATTACTCCCCAATATAATTCATGATGGGTCAAATAACCCTTCCAGTACTGACCTGGGTTTGTGGTTTATATCTTACATTTCTCGGAAATATTGGACACACTTTTTAGATGGTAAAGTTGTAATCTTGCGCTCATTTATTGTTTGACCACTGTATAATACCAGTCATATACAAACGCACTGCACTTTTTGAACATTCCTTTGACCCAGTACCGTATTCATTTTTTTCCAAGCTATGTCACAAAAATAACTTCTTGATCCAAAGACACAACGGACAAACTTCATTGGTCTGCCGAACCAGTAAAGTGAAGTGTCCCATTAGAAAGATATCAGCGTGTATTACGTTTTCTGTCTTCTCGAAGTGAAACCGACCACAGTTTCTGCGGTAAAAAAAATAACTCTAATCCCTGCTGAAATGTGACCAATCGACATTCAAATATTTCAGATGAATTTCATGTAACGAAAATACTAACGTTGAATATTTCTTTTCCTCAAGAAGTTGAAGATGTCAAATTTGTGTACTATTTGCTCATTGGGTGTTATGAATAAAAACTAGCAAAAGCTTTTACTATAGGTTTGTCTCTCTCATCAGTTAATAAAATAGATAGGTCTGTTTCAAGAAATCTAAGTAAAAGCATTTGCTTAAGGTTTATTCATTAGACCCATTGATTGACACGCAGTTTTAATCACTTTGAGAGAGCAGTTATCTCCATCGAAATAACTGAAAACATTGATAAATGCTATCCATGGTAAATATTGTTGGCTACCACTATAAAATTGAGTGAAATCTCAAACTCGCGAAAAGCGCTTTAAAATGTCTGGATCAAACCAATAATAATAATAATAATAATACACCCTCATAAACATTCATGGAGTGTACCTTAAAGGCCACTGCCTGAGGGCAGATTTTATTTTTATTCACTGTGGTGCTCTGTTGGGACTTACTGGATTTTTGTTGGCGTATTCCCAAGGGTGATTAGGCGCTTTGTGCAGATCAGACTTGGTGGGAGCACATTGTTCACAACCCTTAACCAGTCGTTCGATTTGACTATCAATACTGGGCCAGTACACCCTCATAAACATTCATGGAGTGTACCTAAAAGGCCACTGCCTGAGGACAGATTTTATTTTTATTCACTGTGGTGCTCTGTTGGGACTTACTGGATTTTTGTTGGCGTATTCCCTTTTCAGCTGTAGGAAAACCCAAAAACCTACAGCACCACTCCATTGAAAGTCGAATTGTGATACTTCCAAAAATTATAGCTCACAAAATGAACTGCAGGAAGATTTGGAAGCGTAAGCAAAGTGGCATTAACGAAGCAACCTGACTCATATCTACCCGTTTTATTCTTTAGGCTGTCAACAGTTCATTTCTGGTGTGCAGGAATATTGATATTTCTCTATAGGTAATTCATCAGTTCAATAACTAGTTTCTTTATCGAACAGGTTAGGCAAATGTCGTGAATCTGATTCAAGATGTCCTGGTATGTGTTTGTGCTCATTTACGCCGTGCTAGAGGATTATTCGGATGAAAATAAAATAAATCAATGAATCTTATAAAAATATACATTTCATATTGAAAATGACATTTCATTACGTGTTTACATCGCTATTGTGTATTGCTGGAGGTGTTGCAGAAATTACGAGACAACTAAGTTTATGTTCTAACTATTTATTACATACTGTCAGTGTCAACTGAATGAATACGGTAGGTAGCAATAACACAGGGGGTAGAGATATCGTGAACAGTACAATCTCCCCCATTAATTGGAAACATAGCAAGGCGAATAAAAATTGTAAAATAAACACAACTACTTCGATAGCAGTCTCCTAACTCAATTTGAATCAAAAGCGAAGAACATTCGGATCTCGAGGCAGCGGCGTGGAAGAAGGCAGCGGCGTGGAAGGAGGCAGCACCAGTAATGGGACAGTACGAGAAGGCGTAAACCGTGGCGGCGAACCTTCATGGAGCGGCGTAAATTGATGACGGTGTGGATGAAGACGAGAAACTTCAAATGACTGTGTGAGACCAAAGGAAACGGTATTCTCAGGGCGCACCAGTCTGTTTCGGAGCTGATTTATATGACGTTTCAGCATCCTCTTTGAACCATCCAAACGAACCAGATAGTGTCGTTGTCCGTACCTTTGCACAACTTCACCAAATTCCCAGTCTGATTTGTTATTTTTAAAGATACGTATCTGTACTATCTCCCCCACATAGAATAATCTCTTGGTAAACTGCGTGGACTGTGAAGCATGAGGCTCAATAGGGAAGAATGCGTCCAGGCGGGTGCGGAACTTGCGTTTCAGATAGACCTCAGCAGGTGAACTTCCGTTAGCCAGTGGCGTTGCCCTATAGCGAAATAAAATCTTCCTGACTTCATCTTTCATGGGAATGTCCTCATATGAAGCAGCACGTAACTTATTTTTGAGAGTCTGCACATTCCGTTCAGCAAGGCCATTTGTGGCTGGATGGCCAGGTGCGATGAACTTTTCGTATGATCCACTAGAGTGGCAATACTGGTGAAACGTTTCACTCTGGAATATGGTCGCATTATCCGATACGAGGTGAGATGGAAACCCATGCGCGGCAAAAATTTTGTTAAGTAGCGAAATTCTAGAAGCAGTAGTGGGTGCATTTTTCACTGGCTCAACTGCCCACTTCGATTTAGCATCGACGCAAACCAGAAAGTGGTGACCCTGGAATGATCCAGCGTAATCAATGTGAATGCGCTCCCACTTTTCTGAGGCTCATCCCAAGGGTGATTAGGCGCTTTGTGCAGATCAGACTTGGTGGGAGCACATTGTTCACAACCCTTAACCAGTCGTTCGATTTGACTATCAATACTGGGCCAGTACACCCTCATAAACATTCATGGAGTGTACCTAAAAGGCCACTGCCTGAGGACAGATTTTATTTTTATTCACTGTGGTGCTCTGTTGGGACTTACTGGATTTTTGTTGGCGTATTCCCTTTTCAGCTGTAGGAAAACCCAAAAACCTACAGCACCACTCCATTGAAAGTCGAATTGTGATACTTCCAAAAATTATAGCTCACAAAATGAACTGCAGGAAGATTTGGAAGCGTAAGCAAAGTGGCATTAACGAAGCAACCTGACTCATATCTACCCGTTTTATTCTTTAGGCTGTCAACAGTTCATTTCTGGTGTGCAGGAATATTGATATTTCTCTATAGGTAATTCATCAGTTCAATAACTAGTTTCTTTATCGAACAGGTTAGGCAAATGTCGTGAATCTGATTCAAGATGTCCTGGTATGTGTTTGTGCTCATTTACGCCGTGCTAGAGGATTATTCGGATGAAAATAAAATAAATCAATGAATCTTATAAAAATATACATTTCATATTGAAAATGACATTTCATTACGTGTTTACATCGCTATTGTGTATTGCTGGAGGTGTTGCAGAAATTACGAGACAACTAAGTTTATGTTCTAACTATTTATTACATACTGTCAGTGTCAACTGAATGAATACGGTAGGTAGCAATAACACAGGGGGTAGAGATATCGTGAACAGTACAATCTCCCCCATTAATTGGAAACATAGCAAGGCGAATAAAAATTGTAAAATAAACACAACTACTTCGATAGCAGTCTCCTAACTCAATTTGAATCAAAAGCGAAGAACATTCGGATCTCGAGGCAGCGGCGTGGAAGAAGGCAGCGGCGTGGAAGGAGGCAGCACCAGTAATGGGACAGTACGAGAAGGCGTAAACCGTGGCGGCGAACCTTCATGGAGCGGCGTAAATTGATGACGGTGTGGATGAAGACGAGAAACTTCAAATGACTGTGTGAGACCAAAGGAAACGGTATTCTCAGGGCGCACCAGTCTGTTTCGGAGCTGATTTATATGACGTTTCAGCATCCTCTTTGAACCATCCAAACGAACCAGATAGTGTCGTTGTCCGTACCTTTGCACAACTTCACCAAATTCCCAGTCTGATTTGTTATTTTTAAAGATACGTATCTGTACTATCTCCCCCACATAGAATAATCTCTTGGTAAACTGCGTGGACTGTGAAGCATGAGGCTCAATAGGGAAGAATGCGTCCAGGCGGGTGCGGAACTTGCGTTTCAGATAGACCTCAGCAGGTGAACTTCCGTTAGCCAGTGGCGTTGCCCTATAGCGAAATAAAATCTTCCTGACTTCATCTTTCATGGGAATGTCCTCATATGAAGCAGCACGTAACTTATTTTTGAGAGTCTGCACATTCCGTTCAGCAAGGCCATTTGTGGCTGGATGGCCAGGTGCGATGAACTTTTCGTATGATCCACTAGAGTGGCAATACTGGTGAAACGTTTCACTCTGGAATATGGTCGCATTATCCGATACGAGGTGAGATGGAAACCCATGCGCGGCAAAAATTTTGTTAAGTAGCGAAATTCTAGAAGCAGTAGTGGGTGCATTTTTCACTGGCTCAACTGCCCACTTCGATTTAGCATCGACGCAAACCAGAAAGTGGTGACCCTGGAATGATCCAGCGTAATCAATGTGAATGCGCTCCCACTTTTCTGAGGCTCATCCCAAGGGTGATTAGGCGCTTTGTGCAGATCAGACTTGGTGGGAGCACATTGTTCACAACCCTCAACCAGTCGTTCGATTTGACTATCAATACTGGGCCAGTAGACGTACCTTCGGGCGAGTTGCTTCATTTCCATGATTCCAAGATGCGTGTCATGTAATTCTGCGAGGAATTGACTACGAAGTGATGCGGGAATAACAATGTGACCTTGACGAAAAAGAGTGTCCTCAAGAAGTGTGTATTCAGAGTCCGTACACTCATTCCTGAGCGACTCAATGACTCTCTTGAGTTCAGGATCTTTGCTGGTTTCACCGCGTATTGTCTCGAAGGTTACTTCATGGCTTGAAATTTGCACAATTTTCTCAGCAAAAATTTGGTTTACTTCTCCCATCAATACATCCATGGATGCAAAAAGTTGGTGTACCGGAGCAGGTGATAGACATCCGTTATTCTCATTCTCTCTCCTTGATTTGAAACATACTTTGTAATCGAAGCCTGAGAGAAAAGACGCGTAGCGTAGTAGGCGGGCACTAGTCATCTGTGGTAAGCACTTGTGTTGAAATATTCGAGTAAGCGGCTCATTGTCTGTGACAAGGGTGAATGGCCTACCAAAAATGTAATTGAAAAAGTGGTTCACTCCGAAGACAATTACCAGAGCCTCCATATCTATCTGACTGTAATTAGTTTCCGATGACGATAACGAACGGGATGCGTATGCACCAGGCCTTTCAACATCTTTTATAAGATGGCTGAAAACAGCAGAAACACCAACAGGACTGCCGTCACACGGAAGAATCACAGGCAAGCTCGAATCAAAAGGTACCAGAACCCTATCGCCACAAAGTTTATTTTTCATCACACTCAGAGGACCAAGAGAATTTTTGGTTATTTCGCAAAAGGCGTTAAAGCGGGTACGACAACGATAAAAAATGCGAAATGAATCGTGAGTAATACGTGAGAAGTCCATGTGCGTCTGTTGGACGTGACATTTCATTGACAGCTCTGATCTCTTCAGGTGATTTACGAATCTGATTGTGTTCTATAACATGACCAAGATAGTCGATTCTCTGCAAAAAAAAGGAACACTTGCTGTGGTTAACATGTAGGTCATGCTCAGCAAGGCGTTTGAGACAGGCACGTAAATTATGAGCACACTCCATGGCAGATTATGTCATCAAAATATGCCTCAGACTTTGGTAATCTTTGAAAACTTGTGAAATCACTCGGTTGAACTCAGCTGGTGCGGTTTTAATTCTAAAACTGAGGTGGTTCATCTTGTACATTCCCCGATGGGTCGCTAGCTATAGTTTGTATCTGAGAGCTCTCTGGACAGACTTTCAGGTGCATGTAAGCCTTGAATGAATCAATTTTATAAAAGTGCCTGGACCCACGTAAACTGTGTAGTATATCATCTATTCGTCCAATTGGGAAACTCACATAAATCAACCTTTTGTTAACCCCACATTTGTAATCCACACACAAGCGTACTCCTCCATCTACTTTGGGTATCACGACGAGAGGGGAACTCCAATCATTGGTTGTAACAGGCGTGATAATTACTGAAGCTTCAAGTAAATCCAACTCCTTTTCAACACGGACATGTAAGGCATATCGAAGATGGCGCTCTCTTGTGAACATGGGTTTGGCTTCTTGTCGTAGCTGTAACTTGACTTCATAATTTGGCAAACATCCGATCTTCTCGGAAAAAAACATTTGGAAACTCGGCGATTATCTCTTCAGGTACGTTAACTGAATTTATTGAAGGTGGACTGGAGACATATTATCACAGTGTCAATCTCCTTTAGTTCTATGTCAAGATTTCTGATCCATTCTCGACCCAACAATGTAGCAGGACCCGTTGGAACAATGAACAAATTACTACGGGTATCTTTATGTCTGAATGTTACTGTAACAGTCACCTTCCCTTTTGGTTGTATTACATTCCCAGAATACGACCTGAAAATCGTTTCAGAGGGCTTGATTGACAACTGTATATTGAGCTTGTTGAAATTATCTTAGTTCAAAAGTGAAAATCTAGCTCCAGTATCAACTTCCATGCGTTACGATTTGCCATTAATGAAAACTGTGATAATATACTTATCAGCATCTATAACAACTTCGAACAGTTCAACAACTTCTGTATCAAGGCAGGAAATACCATAAGGTCGATCAACCAACTCTACATCAGTGATTGTATTCGTGGAATCCGATCCACTACGTTTCAATTTTTGCGAAAGTGTGGCTATGCAAACGCGTGAAACATGCTTCTTGCGATTACAAGAGGTACAGTGAACTGCATTGTAGTCCATCCGGCATTCAGCCAGTCGGTAAGAGTTTTTAGCACATATTGTACAGAAATCCTGTATGCCTAATGCTTTATAATCAATGCAATTTCTGGTTTGAAAACGATTTCTGGCTCGCGGCGATTTGAATCTGTCCCTACGGAAACGAGGGCTAGGCGATCGGTAGCGATTTTGTAAGCTGTTTTGTGAGCTGTCACGGTTGCGATAACTGTTACTGAAATCACGGCGAGAACGTTGTGATGTCCCAGTGAGGCGGTACGTGTTACTATGTCTTGTAGCGGGACCTGGATTTGAAGGTTTTGAAAGTTCAGTACTTTCGATGCGGGCAGCTTCCAAAGCTGTAGCTTTTTCCAAAATTTTATCGAAACTAGCCACTGTAGACTGTGAAAGTTGTTTCCTTATCCACTTATCACGCAATCCTCTGATGAACTGCGCTCTGAGAAACATATTCACTGAAGTAGCTTTGCTACATGAACACTCTACTTTCAACTCACAAATAGCCAAATCCTGCTGTAGTGCGGCAACAAATTCAGAAATTGATTGACTTTTCTTCTGGTGGATATTTAGAAAATAGTGTTGGGACACAATCATGCTTCTTTTAGGCATGAGCATTTTTTCTAGTTCTGCGACGAGAGTTTTATATTCTAGCGAAGTAATTGACTTATCTGGTCCTATAGAAAAACAGCTAGAGCATTATAATGCGTAGATCCAATAGAGCCACATAAAAGTTGAGCTTTTTTCTTGTTATCAGATATGTTTTTCATGGTAGAATAATTTTCAAATCTCTCGATATAACATGTAAATTTTACCTTGCGAGGATCGAAGTTTTCGAACAGACTTACTTTGTCAAGGTTTTCCTTTTCAGGCTCACTACGTAACTGCTGAACCAAAGTTTGTACCATCTGAGCTTGAGAGGCAGTAAATGCTTCCATTAATTTCTCCAATTGAGATTCATTTATTCTTGCTATTTTCACTTGATACTCGAACAGAGGGAAAAATTTGACTTGTGCGTGATAGATTTGCAGTTTAACGTAAAATCAGTCAATCGATTTTTTTCCTACTTCGTCAATTATTGTGTATTGCTGGAGATGTTGCAATCCGAGGAAATGACAAGAGAACCAAGTTTATGTTCTAACTATTACACATTGTCAGTGTCAACTGAATGAATACGGTAGGTAGCAACAACACAGGGGTAGATATATCATGGACACTACAATCGCCATATTCGCCAATGAACTGGATTGTTTGAAATCAGAATCAATGTTGAACAAATACGAGTAGTAATTTCAAAAAACGAATACTTTTCTGTACTTTTAACATTTTTCAGCATAACGGCAGACAATGATGAATCTTTTAGTTTGCCATATACAGTGTGACCTAGTTAAGATGGAAGCACCCTTATAAAATATGCATTTTTCAACCGATCGGAATGTTTTTTTTTTTTTCGTTAGGTGAATATCAAAAACTCTACTAGGACACCAAATTTCATGACAAAATCTCCATTTTCAGGGCCAACTATTTTTATTTTTCAAGGTCAAAAATTAAAAAAAATTACTAGAAATTTTTTTAGAGAAAATCTGACAACACCACTGGATTCGCGACATTTTCAAATGGTTTATATTTGAATTTCGTTAAAATGCGTCAACCAATAAAAAAGTTATAGGGGACGAAATTTGAAAAGTATGCTGTTTAATCAACCCACCAATTCAATTTATAACTATTATCAAAATTCGGAATACACCACTGTATTCAAGAAGTCAAGAAAAATTTCATCGAAATCTGTTTATAAATAGGGAATTCAAGAGATAATAAAATTTGAAGAATATGGAATGGAATTTCAGGAAAATGTCATTTTAACTCGCTGTATTGCGAATTTTGATAAAAGTTCTGAAATTGAATTGGTGGGTTAATTAATCAGCATATTTTTCAAATTTCGTCTCCCTATACATTTTCATTGATCGACGCATTTCAACGTAATTTACATATAAACCATTTGATAATGTCGCGAATCCAGTGGTGTAGTCACCAGTGTAGTCACCAGTTACAATGAAAAATAAAAATAGTTGGCCTTGAAAATGGAGATTTATTCATGAAATTTGGTGTCCTAGTAGACTTTTCGAATGACTACCTAACGAGAAAAAAATCATTCCAATCGGTTGAAAAATATAAGTTTCATAAGGGTGCTTCCATCTCAAATGGGTCACACTGTCGTAGAGCGTATCAAAGATATTCACTGACTAGAATCATCAGAAGAAACCTTACGGGTTTAGCAGGTGAAAATATATTATTTTCTTTGATGATCTTCTGCAACCTCCTGCTTTCCGGTGGATTCCCTGGGGATATTTGGCCAATGATTTATGGGGCATCTTCATGTAGTCAGAAAAAAAAATCTTGTGGAATTCATCCTTTAGCAGTAGATAAATTTCACCGGCGGCGTTTGGTTTTCAAGCTTGCCTGTTTCAAATTGAGGAATACAATCAGTGAATATTCTCATACAATCAATTTGTTTTCAGCTCTTCAGGAAGCTGTGGAGCAGTTGTTCATGCATCCCAACGATATATCAACCAATTTAATTACTCTCCAGCAAGAGTTTTCCTGAAACTTGACTCCAAAAATGCTTTTAATACGATTCATTGGTACTGTATGCTTCAAATTGTTTTGGACACTACCCCTGATTCTTCTTCATTTTCTATTGTTTAGTAACCATTCTTTTTCAACTATTACGCAATTTTTTAAATTTTTGGTGTGGTGTAGTAATGAAAATACTGGAGGTTTATCCCAACATCAAATCGCTATTTTCAATACCTTGACACATGTTTCAATAATCAAAAGGGAAGACCAACGTTAGGCAATAATGTTTTCATATCTGATATTCAACAAGTCAGCATCGGCTCTTTTCATCAACAATGTACTGAAGAACAGCAACACGGAATTCAATGTAAAGCATTCAATTAAAAGTTCTTTCGGGAGTGATGCGATGCCATTCATGTATAATTTCTGAATCTAAGGAGCTTGAACGCGAATTAAACTATAATGAGTGCGAACTCTTCTCCCTGCATTAATCCAATCCTGTTATCGAGAACAAATTCAATTCAATTGTTTCAGAAATCAAAACTGACAACAGATCAGAACTGCTCCTTCTTTAAACTCCTCTATCTCCTCTCACAGATGATTACTTTTCTGTCCCTTTTCAAGATAAATTTGAAAAAAACAAATTATTTCTCTTAATGTCTTCTTGTTTCACCAAACTTACTGCACAGGTAGCTTTTTACCTACTCAAACACTGTTGCTATTCCAAAACTGATTTATAGCATGAGATGCAGACCACCATAGCATGATCAAAGTTCTTTGGAAATATTCCACATTTCTACCAGTGAGACCTTGCAATTTATTATAAATTACCTCTATGGATGACAAATCCTGGCTACAGGCGTCCCTTGCACTAAACTATGGAGGTTCAGAGATCTATCTAACCAGTTCTCTGACATAACCAGCATTTCTTTCGTCAATTTGGAGCTTGTTATTAATTCCATTTCACCTATAGGTTTCCCACCTGATGTTTCGTTAGAAGAAGGGGAGCTTATTTTTTTCAGTTAGGCAAATCCAGTCAGTGTAGGATACGTTACTGACAAAAATTATAATTTCATTCAAGACAGCAGTCTTGTGAACGCAGCAACTTATAACTTTACACTTGTTCAGATTTCCTTGGATTAACATTTTTTAATATTCTGATTGTGGAAGGTCAAATAACCAAACAAATCATGTCAAGAAGGAGAACGTATTTCGACTGATTAATCTAATTTCATAGGGTTTGGGATCTTCTTCACGTTACAATTGTATCAGACCAACATGGTACGAATTTAAATGGAAAAGCTCGCTTGGAAATAATTTTATCCAAATATGCAGGGCATTGGTTGAATCAGAATCAATGTTGAACAAATGTCATGAAAACTACTATACGAGTATTAATTTCTAAAAACAAACACTTTTCTGTACTTTTAACATTTTTCAGCATACCAGCAGACAGTGATGAATCTTTCAGTGTGTTATACAGTGTGACCCATTTAAGATGGAAGCACCCTTATAAAACTTGCATTTTTCAACCGATTGAAATGTTTTTTTTTCGTTAGGTGAATACCAAATTTCATAACAAAATCTCCATTTTCATGGCCGACTATTTTTATTTTTCGAGGTCAAAAATTACAAAAAATTAATCAAACAGGGCAGAAATGAAAACGGAGGTATAGTCTTTCCAATATCAATTGCAGAACATTACAATCGTTTCAAAGCCTTACCGACAATTTCGTTTGATATGCCGACACCTCATTCAAATGATGATTTATAACTCTCCAGCCAAAGACTTTGCATTTTGCCGCACGTAAATTAAGTCCACCTGGGCCGCGGCGCTTGCTTTGAATCTATACGAGTTGTTGCAATTGATATTGGATGAACTATAACAAATATACAACATATCAATGTGGAAACTTGCCAGTTGATTTGCGAAAATCATTCAGAGACAGAAGACCACCACAAAGGTTCAGGGTCGAAAAGTGAAACTCAAAAAGGGGGATGTTATATGATGGGTTTTGTTGATATTATTTTGTTAGTTAGAGTTTTGAAATGTTGGAGACTCTATACATATGTAAGAGGAGAACTATCACTTCTGATTTTTCAATAAAAAGTCATATTTCGTATCATTCGAAGTTTATTCTATTTGTATCATAAAACAGTCTTCAAATGCTTACATACTCTTCTATGAACAGCAAGAAAGCTTCGAATCGCATCGTCTCGTCTGTATGATATTTAGTTTATTTCTATTTCAATAAACTATTTGGTTACTATTTTATCAAATTATTCATGAAATGGTCAAATCTGAATAAATATGTTTCTCGTTAGGGTCTTACTGGATGCCAATGATTACGAAGAACACATATATCATAACTTTTCTATACCCATGAATACTCGGGTATGCAAGACACACATTCAAAAACGACTGTAGTTACGAACAATCGAATCTTCTTGACTCAAACTGTAGATGATCATTTCCTTCTTTATTCAGACAATGGAAGCCCAGAACAACTTCACTCAAACTCAAACATTGTCTACCATTTTCAAACAAACCATATGAAACAGATTCATCGTACTTGGACTTACAGGAAGTTAGTCTCCTCTCTATATGGTTAACTCCTGAACTGATGAAAATAAACTTTTCAAAAACCGTGATATAACTGAATAGAATAGTTTCGAATGTAATTATTGAATAGAGCCCTGTTCTTTAACTATATTACCGGATGGCCGGTAGCTTAGCGGTGTAAGCCACAGGCCGTTTGAAACTTCAGCATTGCGATAGCCGGTTCGATTTTTTTTCTAAAGTACTTAATATCAGACTCAATAAGCGACGTTTTGGCTTGTTGAGAAGAAGAAGTCAGTTGTCTAGATCCCGTCTAGTACTAGGTTAGAGTTCACACTGACCACTCGAAATGGTGCTGTAGTTTTTCCGGGTTTTCCTACAGCTGGAAATTGAATGCGCCACCAAAAATCAGTGAGTCGCTTCGGAGTGACATGGCAAATAATAATAATAGGCGTCCTCCACCCGCACAGACTATGCCTTTGGGTACACCATACTAGTGTTTATGAGGAAGTATTATTGTCATTATTATTATTATTATTAATATTTTTTCTATACGCTAGGATTATACCTGTCGGGCCCTGTTCCGGAACCCCAATAAATCCGGAGGGCGCGTTCGTGTCATTTACCCAGATAGTCACTCCCCACGTCCGTGGAGTCAGTGATAACTTGGTCCGAGAATCATGTGCCCTCAGTAGACGAAGTGAACCAAGAACGACGGCCTTCTGCATACTTTCTGCCAAGAGTTCTGCTGCATCACGGTAAACCAGTACGATTTTTACATTGAAGAGCAGTGTGTCCATCATTACACCAAGTACCCTTTTCCGTCAGGAATATTCCGGTCATGCCCTGTCTCCGGAGCTCCGACACATCCGGAGGGCGCGCTGGTGTCACGTCCGTCCGTGGAGTGAGCGATTACTGGACCTGAGAATCATGCGCCCTGAGTAGAAGTAATAAACCTAGAATAACAGCCTCCTGCATTCATCCGGCTAAGATTTATGCCGCATCACGGCAAGCCGGTTTGATTTTAAAATGAAAGATTATCTTGTCCATCATTCCACCAAGGACCCCTATGATCGAAACCACCATTTTGACAGAATGGTTCGGTTAGAGCCTGCGGAGTTCAAACTGCAAATCTTGATAATTGGTCCGTTTTTCCTTCTCTTTTCGGACGATGTTCGGTTCGCCAGGAGCCGAAAACTCTTTGACGAAAATCGTACAACGTTGATAGTCTAGGAGGACTACATCAGCCTTATTTCCTTGTATTTGCCAAGGGTGGGATATGAGTAGTTTCAGTATATTCTGCATTTGTCATTCTCCACAATGTCCCCTGGAGCATAAGGCAACACCGGTGTCTCCTCTATACCGAACGAGTGTCGTAGATAGAAAACACTGGTAGCGTCGCCTTATGATTGAATGGGCTGAGACCGCATAAGCTTGACACGCGGACAGCAATTGCATTATGGTCTCTCTATACCTATTACGCGACTACGGTAGACCAGAGTGTTGAAAACTCCAACCTGGCATGCTATTATGAATCCCTCGGTCTCCGACTTCAGCCCACTTGACCTGAGGAATGCAAAAGTCAAATTTCTGGATAAGCCAAGGTCTTCGATGTTCTTGAAGAAGACCCCATGCATGGGCGTATCCCTAGCTAGCTGCAGGAGTACTTCAGTCTCCGCAGCTTTAATGTGAGTTTTTTGCTGAACGGGCTCCAACTCGGTGAGAGTTTGGATTAACCCGTTCAAAGTGGAGAACGGGACCAAATTCATCGGCTGCACGGGCTACTGCCGTAAACAGAAATGCTTTCATCCCTGCTCTGTCATGGTCACAGACCAAGCAGAGAAGGGGATCTGAGTTCCTGATGACTTTACAGTACTATCCTGTGATGTATACACTCCAAACTCAAAAGCCTCCCTGTTGCCTGGGACGGACAATTTAGGATGCAGGCTCTCATTAAGATGCATAATTTCGCGCCAAGTTGTCGCAGCTCTTCTTGACTCCATTCTATGACTCCAAAGAGTAAAGTAATATGGGAACGGCAAGCATATTAGTTGCAGCAGCTTTGTTATTCTCAACAGTTCTAATGACCGGATCTGTCAGAGTATATGTTGATACTTGCCGCAGAGAGAGTTTTTAACAGTGATTAGCTCTCGGGAGCGGTGCTGTTCCATTCATAGGTAAGTGTGAGTCTCTCCGGCATCAATATATTGAAGGATGGAGCTGGACGTCTTCTCCGTATTTCTCGCATCGTTCTCTCTTGAGATGAACCGTGGTACATTTGTCGATACCAAACTCCATTCCGATAGCATGCGTGTACTCTTGCACTAATGTAGATCCTTTACTCCGGAGACATATAGTTTTAGGTCCATGTAAAATAAATATGTGACTTTGTGTCTCCGGTTGCTGGGGTTGCTGCAGTTGTAACCATACACGTGTATTTCTGATACATAAATAACTATTATGTGCATCAGTGTAGGCCCCTGACTGTTAATTAATCTACGCCCTTGTTCTTCGATATTTGTGGTCTACAGGTTCATGTTATTTTGATTTTATGTTCGTGAAATTCGGTAAATGGCATTCATTTGATGTGTTCTCGGTAACACATTGCTATATTATGGCAGTTAGACAAGATTGGAAGTATTTATGAGGTGATCAATGTCCTCATTTTGATGGCAGCAGTTAAATTCGGAAGGTATATTTTATATTCTTTACTGAAAATGATCCGTTTAGAAATTCATACGTTTAAATATATTTCAGAAATACCAGAATTCCTATAAACAAAATGGGGAAATGTACGTAATGTACGTATTTACGGTTCATAGTGCATTAAAAGACAAATTAGGATGTAAATATTAGTGGCCAATATTGGATGAAAATCCATAATAAACGAACCAACAGAAACATTACTTATGACATTTTCACTATTTTACGATTCTCAAAAACACATTTCTTCTTTTACTAGGATACAATAGCTTACAAAATTTATTAGATATTGACGTCATCCAATGATGAATATGAGTACCTACGTTTGGATTCTACTTGAAGATTTTTTCTTTAAATATGATTAATCAATCGATACTTAAGGATAAGATATATTTGTAATATTTGTTGATTATTGAGTATGGTTATGATTTCAGGAAATAGTTCATAATGTAACGACAAAAGACTGTAACTGAAACTGAAAAACAAAAGTGATTGTTTCTGTTTTAGTTCATTTTAATATAATTTCAGAAATGCTCTGTAGATTTAAAAAAAGAGTCAGTTGTTATTGTCATTCTTTGACTGAAAAATAGAGTCTAGAAAGTCATAGTCTTTTCTTATTGAAATATTGAAAATTCTGACCGACAAATAAATTACATTGGTTACATTGGTCCTTCGAACCTTTAAAACGAGTCCTGTGGAGTGTGCAGCAGAGAAAATTCGAAGAAATCCATAAATTATGGAAAATCAACCATCTGACAGATCTCCCAGAAAAACAGGAGGTACCATCTTGATGATGATTTTGAGTGGCCATTAAATTTTGTCGAGGGCTGCAGACGAAAGTGAAGATAATCGTGTCTCTATGGTTGAGAATTTTGATGATATTGATGAACAGATAGTCAGACCTCATCATTCATCAAACCGACAGACTCCAAATGTGAAAAATACGGTTCCTTCTTCAAGACATTCAAATAGGGGCTGAACTTTGGTTTACTGGAAATCTGATATGGAAAAAACAATTGAACGTCACGATTGTGGGCCCTCAGCCAATTGTAACGGCACCATTTTTGTTTTGCGGAAATGCGCTGTTGCCAAGTTGACCTCTTCGGATTACTGGAAATCTGATATAAAAAAAACAATTGAACGTCGCCGTTGTGGACCCCCAACTAATTCTAGTGGTACTATTTTTGTTTTGCGGAAATGCGCTGTTGCCAAGTTTGACTGACTTGCAAGCTAGGTTATCTTGCTCAGATTAGGTTTGTGTGTCAATTGCAAACGAAAAACTAATTCATGCATTCTCGACTGACTCGCAAGCTAGGTTAGCTTGCTCAGGTTAGGTTTGTGTGTCAATTGCGAGCGAAAAACGATTTCATGCATTGCTCAGGTTAGGTTTGTGTGTCAATCGCGAGCGAAAAACGATTTCATGAATTCTCGATTGACTCGCAAGCTAGGTTAGCTTGCTCAGGTTAGGTTTGTGTGTCAATTGCGAGCGAAAAACTAATTCATGCATTCTCGACTGACTCGCAAGCTAGGTTAGCTTGTTCAGGTTAGATTTGTGTGTCAATCGCGAGCGAAAAACGATTTCATGAATTCTTGACTGACTCGCAAGCTAGGTTAGCTTGCTCAGATTAGGTTTGTGTGTAAATTGCGAGCAAAAAACGATTTCATGAATTCTCGACTGACTCGCAAGCTAGGTTAGCTTGCTCAGGTTAGGTTTGTGTGTCAATTGCGAGCGAAAAACGATTTCATGCATTCTCGACTGACTCGCAAGCTAGGTTAGCTTGCTCAGGTTAGGTTTGTGTGTCAATTGCGAGCGAAAAACGATTTCATGCATTCTCGACTGACTCGCAAGCTAGGTTAGCTTGTTCAGGTTAGATTTGTGTGTCAATCCCGAGCGAAAAACGATTTCATGAATTCTCGTCTGACTCGCAAGCTAGGTTAGCTTGCTCAGGTTAGGTTTGTGTGTCAATTGCGAGCGAAAAACGATTTCATGCATTCTCGACTGACTTATCCATATCAATACCAATTTCCATGTTGCTAGTAATTGCTAGTTGCTAGTAATAGTAGTTAGCAAGCTAACCTAGCTTGCGAGTCAGTCGAGAATTCATGAAATCGTTTTTCGCTCGCGATTGACACACAAACCTAACCTGAGCAATGCATGAAATCGTTTTTCGCTCGCAATTGACACACAAACCTAACCTGAGCAAGCTAACCTAGCTTGCGAGTCAGTCGAGAATGCATGAATTAGTTTTTCGTTTGCAATTGACACACAAACCTAATCTGAGCAAGCTAACCTAGCTTGCAAGTCAGTCAAACTTGGCAACAGCGCATTTCCGCAAAACAAAAATAGTACCACTAGAATTAGTTGAGGGTCCACAATGGCGACGTTCAATTGTTTTTTTCATATCAGATTTCCAGTAATCCGAAGAGGTCAACTTGGCAACAGCGCATTTCCGCAAAACAAAAATGGTACCATATGAATCGCCTAATGCCACAGAATCGCGATGTTCAATTTTTTTTTCATAACAGATTTCCAGTAAACCAAATTTTTACCCAAATAGGTCTTCAGTATCAAATTATACTACTGCTAGTGCAGAACTCCAAAAGAAAAAGTTGGCTTTAGAAGCAGAAAAAGCAAAACAGGCTATAGAAAACGAAATCATGATAACAAGCTGAAATTGATCGAAATGGAAAGAGAGAAGCTGAAATCAATGAGAATGTTGAAAAGAAATCCATTAGAAGTAGGCAAACTGATATATATTCAATGCGAAAGGATAGTTCAGAACCATGTGTTTAAGTGAGAGTCAAAGAACAAGATACACATCCTCCACTCTGTGGTGCTAAATCATTCGTAGCAGATTGGGTAGACAATATTCCTGAATTTTCTAACATAAGTGTCTCTGATATTGTTGAGACAAACTTGAGAGAACAAGACGAAGACAAGTCGGACATAAAAATACTGTGCGAATCGCTCGGAAATGTGTTGAAAACTGCAATTTCACCAAGACATGATAAATTGTGTTCTCGCCATGCAGCTGAAAAAGACTTTCCAATTTTTTATGGAAAACCAGAAGAATGGATCACTTTCAAATACCAGTTCAATAAAATATCTTCATATTGTGGCTTCACTCCGGAGGAATGCATGATGAAACTACATAAATGTCTAAGAGGTAATGCAAAATTAGCAGTTACTGGTATGATGATGACTCCCAACAATCTAGATATGGTACTCAACACCCTCGAAATGAGATTTGGTAGACCCGACCAAATAATTTGACCAGCCTTTTGTCGACTATAACATCTTTGGACTATCATGACCATCTTCATAATCCACAAATTTTGAAAGAACTCTGTCAGAAACTACCAGACACTTTGAAACTTCGTTGGGGTGAAGTGGTGATGCGAAAGAAAGGGAAGGCTAATCTGCAAGATTTTTCTGTATGGCACCTAGAAACTGCATCTGCAGCATGCTATGTTAGTAGTCCGACTACCCAAAAACTATCAAAAGTGAATAATACTCCACCAAGAAAGTTCGAAAAATCTCATGTTACTTCGACCAAGTCATCAACCGTGACTTTATGTACATATTGTCTTAAAAAAGGTCATAAGATAGAACTTTGTGAAAAATTACTATCTGATGACATAGATGAAAGATGGAGTGAAATCACGAAGAAAAAGTTATTTTTCTCATGCTTACACCGAAATCACTAAACAAAGAATTGCAGAAATCGTGAACGTTGCAATGTGAATGTGAATGCCGAGACTTCGAAAGGATCAGAAAAAGAGAATGTACTAACTTCAGATCATGGATTGGAAGATGTCCTTTTGAGAATGGTACATGTACGAGTTTATGGGCCAGACTCATCCTTCTTCGTCAAAGTGGTGGCTCTTTTGGATGAAGCTTCGACGGTCACGTTAATGGATGCTTCCAATTGTGACAAACTGAATTTGACAGGTAGACGAATGCCACTCTGTATACAATGGACTAATTGTTCATCGTCATGGAAATTCGCAATGTGTGAATGTGAATATATCGGGTGATTCTGATAATGTAGGTGTATTCTCCATGAAAAATGTGCGTACAGTCGAAAATCTATCACTGCCTTTTCAAACAATCTCATCATCAGATTGAAAAAAATATACATATCTGAATGGACTTCCAATTTGTGATATAACTGAGCGACCTCTTATACTCATTGGTCAGGATAACATTCGTCTTAGCGTTGCAAGAAAAGTGGTACAAGGTCCCGACAATCTACCAATTGCATCCAAAACGAAACACCAGTCAAAATACATCGAAACCATTACTGTTCCATATTTGTCAGTGTCAGGAGAGTTCATCCGATAGTGATCTACACAAACTCGTCAAAAATTATTTTTCTTCTGAATCTTTTGGGGTAACACCAACAACGAAGTCTATATTAAATAAAGCTGAGACCAGAGCCATAGATGTCATGCGGAGAAAAGAATAGGAAATAGATTCGAGATTGGACTCCTCTGGAAAAATGACCATATACAGTTACCTGAGAGTAAAAAGACAGCTATTCGACGATTGTTATGCGTAGAGAAGCAGATGGAGAAAGATCAGCCTTTCAAACAGAAATATTGTGAAAATATTCAGAGCTACATCAAGAAAGGATATGCACGGATACTGGATCCCGTAGAAATTGATACTAATAACCCCCGGTGTTGGTATTTGCCTCACTTTGGTGTTACAAACCCCAATAAACCCAATAAGCTAAGGTTCGTGTTTGATGCTGCATCAAAGTCAAATGGAATCAGCTTGAATGATAACCTGTTAGTAGGGCCAGATCTGTTGCAATCATTGGTAATGATTTTATTGAAATTTCGCGAGAGAAAGAAAGCTTTGAGCAGTGACGTTAAAGAGATGTTCCATCAAATTAGGATAAGAAGTGAAGATCAGAGTTCGCAAAGGTTCATATGGAGAGAAGGAAACGCAAATCAACCATTCCGCATCTACGAAATGTATGTTATGATTTTTGGGGCCACCTGTTCGCCGACCTGGGGCCCTATTCTCAAATGTCGACTACCCTATGTCGCATGCGACAATATATCTCTATCACTTTTTTCGACCAAGTATTAAAAAGAGATGGCGATATTTTGTCGCATGCGACATCGGGTAGTAGACATTTGAGAATCGGACCCCTGTGCACAGTATATAAAAAATTTGAATGCTCTCGAATGCGCACCTTCAGAAAGAATTGTTGAAGCTATCGTGAAGAAACATTATGTGGACGATTATCTTGATTGTACGGACACGGAAAAAGAGGCACTCGATATAATACATGAAGTAAGCCGTATTCAAAAATGTGCAGGTTTCGAGCTGACTAAATGGACTTCGAATTCAAAAGAAGTTCTGGATTCCCTATCGACTAGTGAAGAGCTTTCGAAAGACCTGAATTTTGACGTGGACAATATACAAAGGGTCTTAGGACTCTTTTGGGATGCGAGAAACGATAATTTCGTATTTCGAAAAATTAAATGCAATGAAAACGAAAGACCCACTAAAAGACATGTTTTAAAGACAGTTATGTCAATTTTTGATCCCTTGGGACTGATTGTGAACTTCTCTGTGAGGGGACGAATGTTAATTCAAGACATCTGGAGGACTGGAATAAGATGGGATGATTGCTTGGACTCTGAAACCTACAACATGTGGAAATACTGGCTCATAGACTTGAATCGAATTGATGAAATTATCATTCCCAGGTGTTATTCACCTAACATTCCTTTTACTAGCAACATACAACTGCATATTTTCTGCGATGGAAGTAAAAAAGCTTTCTCAGCAATTGCCTACCTGAGAGTGGTGATGAAAGACAAAGTAGAAATCACTTTGGTGATGGCAAGAGCAAGAGTGGCACCAATAAAACCGATTTCGATACTTCGTCTGGAGTTACAGGCAGCAGTCATGGGTAGCCGACTAGCGAACACCTTAACAGATTCGTTTGGTATCAAAATCGACAGAACATACTTCTGGACAGACTCTTCAACCGTACTATGTCGGATTAAAAATGATGCAAGTCACTTGGGTCAGTTTGAATCTCATCGACTTGGAGAGATTCAAGAATCGACTGATGTTGGTGACTGGAATTGGGTACCGTCCAAATTGAATGTAGCTAATCTTGCAACTAGAACATATAGTAGTGACGGAGGTAACACTATTAACTTGAGTCGATGGTTTGCTGGTCCTGAATTCCTTTTGGAAACGGATGAAACAAAATGGCCAACTAGAAATTTCCCTCCTGCAAATAATTTCGAAGAAATTGATGACCCAACTATTCAGAACGAGATATATATATATGATAAACTGTAGATTAATCGGTCTACCTGACATAAATAGATTTTCATCATATAAAAATCTCATCAGCGTTACCGCTTGGACAAAGAGATACGTAGATCAGTTGAAAGCGAAGGCCAAGAAAACTCCTACAACAACTTCACTCACACTAACAACATATGAAATTAGATATGCTGAAAAGCTATGGATTCAAAACAGTCAATCAGAAATGTTCCCTGAAGAAATAAATAATTTGAAGAGGAAAAAGCCGTTGGACATACAAAGCAGACTTCGACAACTGACACCCGTTCTTGAAGATGACATTATAGTGCTGAGAGGAAGAACCGACCTTTCAACATCTATGGCAGAGCGAACAAGACGACCGTATATTCTTTCACCCAACCATACATTTTCTATCCTTCTCATTCAGTATTATCATGAGAAATATTTACATCAAGGTCTAGAAACAGTTCTCAATGCTATTCGGGAAAAAATTTGGATTCTGCAAGGTAGAGCAGCAGTAAGATCTGTTTTCGTAAAATGTATGAAATGTCGAATCAGGAAGGCGAAACCAGAGTTGCCAATAATGGGACAACTACCTGCTCTTCGGATGACCCCCAATATACGACCTTTCACTGTTACGGGCATCGACTATTTTGGACCTCCGAAAGTAAGAATAGGCAGACGTACAGAAAAAAGATGGGGAGTCATTTTCACATGCATGAGTATTCGAGCTGTCCATCTGGAAATTGCGCACTCTTTGACAACCGACTCAGCTATCATGGCTATTAGGCGTATGATTTCCAGAAGAGGTAAACCCATGGAGATTTGGTCGGACAATGGGACTAACTTCCGTGGGGCAGCTGAAGAACTGAAGAAATCTGTGAAAGAGCTGGATAAACAGAAAATATCCGAATTTCTGTGTATTAAGGGTATCACATGGAAATTCATACCTCCTGGTGCACCACATATGGGTGGAACCTGGGAGAGACCGATTAGGAGCGTGAAAAAATGTCTGAGTGTGATTTTGAATGGTCAAACTTTGAAAGATGAGACCTTGTCCACCTTCTTTAGCGAAATTGAGTTCATTCTGAACAGCAGACCTCTAACCCATGTGTCACTAGATCCGACAGATCTGGAGGCATTAACACCAATCCACTGGTTCCACCACTGGGAAATTTTGATGGAAAGTTTCTAAGGAAGGAATGGTGTAAGACCCAACAAATGGCAGACTGTTTTTGGAAAAGATGGATCAAAGAATACTTACCTTCCCTGACAAAACGAGAGAAATGGGTGAATGAATCCAAACCTCTATCCAAAAATGATATGTTGATTATTGTGGATGAGACAGCTCCTCGAAACCTATGGCTATCGAAGCTATGTAGAATGAAAATTGAAGACAGTGAAGAAACTACTTGAACGTTTCTCACTAGGAGGGGAGAAATGTTTCTGTTTTAGTTCATTTCAATATAATTTCAGAAATGCTTTTTTAGATTTAAAGAAAAGAGTCAGTTGTTATTGTCTTTGACTGAAAAATAGAGTCTAGAAAGTCATAGTCTTTTCTTATCGAAATATTGAAAATTCTGACCGACAAATAAATTACAGTGATAGATGCATAAGAAAATGAATATTTCTACCAAAAGTGAGAAAGAATCTCAATAATTTCATTCTTTCTGTTTGAATGTAAACTTGAAATAGTAATTTATGTATCAAGTGAGTAAAGTGATACTTTTTTTACGAGAAGGAAATGTTGACGCATGACGCCGTAGGCGCAGTGCGGCATTCCTACGAGTAAAAAAAACACTTTACTCACGAGTTTCATACAGTATTTTTTCTAAAACTGTCAAAAAAAATTACCAATTCATATTTTTTTGCAATATTTGGCAAATTTTTATTGATTCATTATTCGAACAAAGTTCGAAGAGTATGCCGGAGAGTTGAGTTTCAAACAAATGAAACGAATAATTCCGACAGAGTCGAAATCCCTTTCTTTTCACACTATCCCGCAAAATGGAAAATTTGAAGCGAATACTAAAATAACATATTCATCGAGGTCAATATTATTATTATTAATGTTGACTTGACTTTCGAATAACTAGTCCATCGAATAACCTTTTCATTTTCTTAGATATGTATTCAAAATAAATAAACAATTCTCGTGAAGCAACGAATACCTTTTTCTTTCTTTGAACTATGTCAAGGAAATCTCATATTTGCACTATCCACGATTTTCTCTGTTTAATCTTCATCATTTTTCATTTCTACTTGAATTAAATTTATAGTTATCAAGAATTCGTTATCTGGATAAATGCCCAATTTGACAAATTTTATTAATTATTGTCAACTAGTTTCTGACCAAGGACAATACACACAGGACTGCTGGATCCCTATCGTGACGTACCTCAGTGGCCCCCTACCTAGTTCATTCAACTTGTTTTTCATACGGAGGCCACCTCATTACGTCATTTCTGATACAAACATGGGAGATAGGAATCCAGCAGTCCTGTGTGTAATGTCCTGTGTGTTTCTGACGGCCAAACAGCCATAGCTACCTTGGATTACCAAGTGTAGATTAGGCCAATAGTTCTTTAGAGGTATATGCTATTATTTTGAATATATTCGCCGCGATAGTTCGGAATTTTGATAATACTTATTTTATAGTAAAACTGCTAAGAATATTATTGGTCAAACATTCGTATATCAGATATTTATAGGTTATTAGTTGTCACAGAAAATGAGAACTGGCTTTATGACAGGATTTCATTATTATTCGGATCTGTCACTGTCGGTTGCCTAGCAAACAACCGTTAAAAAAGTGCACTTTTTTTACGCTTTTCCGTTTGATAATGAAATTGTAATACTTTACGCACACAAAAAAAATGGACTTTTTTGACAGTTGTAGAAAAATTATTTTTCATCGTTGAGATATAATCCTACATCACGTATGCTACGTCAATATTGTCCTATGTTGGCCTTGAGTACTACTGTTACGAAAGAGCATTGATGTCGAATGTACTGGAATACGTGAACAATTACCATGCACGGCTCAAGTGGAAAGAATGGGACTCGGGAGTAGAATCACTATCACCTGGAAACATAATCTGATACACATATGGCTCACAGAGGTAGAAACTGTAGCAGAAACACATGGAGTGAGGCTAAAAAGAAACCTTTTACTCTTCCACTTGGCAATGACACCACAGTATTCCAAGCTGAGATACATATGACAGCCAGAGCGGAATGAAAGATCTGATTTCAGTACAGATTAGTCACAGCAGGTTAAGGAATGCCTTCAGAGCCTCAATTTCTGACGAAACACTGCAAGGTCACACTTGTGTGGATGCCTGGACATAGGGGAATACAAGCTAATGAAAGAGCAGACCAACTTGCAAGACGAGTATCTGAATCATCATTAACAGGTAGAGAAACAATGTTTTCTATTAGCAACACCCGATGCGGAAACCTAATAAATGAGTCAAAAAAAACAAATAACCAAACATATTGAGCCCAAATCGAAGGGCATTGACATAACGTAGTCCCCTACATATTTTAAAATGAATGAAGCGAAGAATTTGTATATAAGTGTATACATTTATTATTTATTGCAAAGCGCTTTCGACTTGCGTCATCTTCAGTGCTTACTAGTCAGGCAACAAGAAGTATCGAGATTTGTAAAAACATTATCTGTTTTAATTTAAAATTTATTTAAGTCGAAGAAACAACGAAATGCATGTTGGAGTTATAAGACCATGTGTATATTTCAATTGAAATATCCAACATGCATTTCGTTGGTTTAAATAAGTTTTAAATTTAAACAGATAATGTTTTTACAAATCTCGATACTTCCTGTTGCCTGACTAGTAAGCACTGAAGATGACGCAAGTCGAAAGCGCTTTGCAATAAATAATAAATTTATACACTTATATGCAAATTCTTCGCTTCATTCATTACTAACAAGTGTATTCATATCCCGCATTCATATATTTTATAATATTCTACATGATCACATTCAATAAATATTATGCATACACTCTATTTTGAAATGAATATTCCGTTTGTAATATAAAAATTTTTAATAGTGATATCGATAGACGACCACAATCCTTGTTGAAAGCAAGTGTATTGTGTGTTGTCTAGATGCCAATCTCGGCTAGTGCTAGTTTGAGGCACGTCGGCCACCCGAGGTGGTGTAGGTTTTCCGGGTTTTCCTGAAGCTGAAAAGTGAATACGCCACCAAAAATCAGTAAGTCGTCCCGGAGCGCCACGGCAAATAATAATAATAGCCGTCCTCTACCCGCACAGGCCATGTCTTTGGGTACACTCTACGAGTGTTCATGAGGGAGTATGATTATTATTATTATTTTAACAATATAGGTTGGCCGTGAATTTTTTTAAATAAAATGCATAAAGAGCCCTACAAGTAAGATGCTCAAGGTGCCGATACTAAGTAAGTTTACTCTACATGGAAAAAATGTTTGTTGTTCAAAATATTTGGTGGTTTTGCCAAATGAATCTGTGACCCAAGCTCTATCGATCAAGAAAAATACCCATCGAATTCAACTAGTTTTATGACGCATTCTGATGAATCACCTTCTTGATTATACTTGTTTCATTTCAATCCATAATTATTGATTGCTATAAATCCTCATGACAGTTCCGAGCGCCTTGTCTACTTATAATTGTTTTAAACTATAAATATTTATTCGAAAGGAAAAAATTATAGTGTTCATTACAAAAGTAAAATAAAACATGTGCGAGCTAAGGATGAACGAGTTCTTACCTTTTAACGTACAATTTTTAGCACGATATGAGGAAAATAGATCTCGAGATCTCCGTGAGTCACCATCCAAACAACAACCTTGCCCTGCATTGTTTGGCTTTAGATATCGACGACCCACGCGGGCTACCGTTCGAACTATCCTCTCGGATGCATTCAGGCCCAAGGAAAAATAAAAATGGAGTTGTACTCTGGTGAGTATTTTATTTGTGAGATTTGTAGACAGTTGTTACTGTACTCATTCTTTCAGCACTGCATATGAGCATAATAGTAAGTTTGAGTGACCCTATTAATACACACCTATTGTTGGACTATGAAACTTCTGGTAAACGTTCAGAGCATACAATTATTCATCTTCGTATAATCAATCATGTATAATCTCAACATTGTTCGATGTTTGATCTGGTGGATGATGTTGAAGCATATGTGCGAGATCACAATATTACGTATGAGTTGGAACAAGGCGAAATGTCAGGTCGTAAATTCTCAGGGAATTATGAAGGGGGACGAACGCGAATTTCGCCGAAAGTCGTTATCAAATGCCTAACTGTTCTTGATGATGACGAATGAATTTGAAATAGTTTTGGTGTTTGGGTAGTGTACAATGTTTTAGAATTGAAACCATTATTTCAATAAATACCCATTTCCAGTCATGTGCGTATCGACTAGAACAATGTGAAGTCTCATTAGGATCCCACTCTAGTTTTCCTGAAATATATTTATATTCTGATGGTATGAGTTTCTGACTCTGATTAGGAATGTTGTGATTCTGTACTGTCAAGTCAAGTCAAAATAATATACTTTATCTAAGATGTCTAGAAACCCTGGTGAATTCAACGATTCGATTTTGTTTTGATTTTTATGGACGGCACCTCCTGTTGGAGCAGGTCCTAGTTCACATTCTTTAGTACGTGGCGCTTATAGCGCTGACAAGAAACTGTTAGGCTGCTTACACATAACGACGTTTTGCGTTCACGACTTTTATTTTTATTCTGTTCTCTTATTGGTTCCGTTAAAAACGCTCGAAGCTGTCATACATTTGACGTTACTTCGATAAATTTGAATTTTGAATTAGTTTATCAGGAATTTAATTTCATTTTGATTCTGGTTTAGTAGTGATTGGAGTTTTTGTCCTATTTTTCATTGTGTATTGTGTTGTTTCTAGTTCTTCGTTGTTTATGGTGTTTTCCGATCAAGTTTCTTGTTTTCCTGATTTTTGGATTGTTACCTATTTCATCTTATAAATTGTTCAACACTTCAGTCAAGAGTTTTTCTTGAACATTTTTGCTTAAATTAGTGCCTAGAAAATGACCCGAGTGTGCATTTTATAATAATAATAATACCGGAAATATCTCATTATGGCGTTTTCACAGTTTTCCGAAGTTAATCGATTGGAATTTTTATTAACATAACATTACTTTACATTTTATCAAAACAGACACAAACTCTCAACACAAACGTCACAAACTGTCAAAATTCAGACAGTCAGAAAGAGAAATCTATGGTCATGGAAGAAAAATGTTCACGAAAATTTGAGCACCTTGGGTATAAACATAACTGAGTCGCCCTCTGAACATCGGAATTCGGAACCCGAACCTAATTATCAAAAAATCAAGCATTTTCAAGTAGGCAGGTGTCTTCAGTTTGATCCCAAAGTTTTACAGGTATGAGTGCACGCACCAGGGTTTCTAGACATCTTAACTTTATCCAACACATGACAGTTATGTTCTAAAATGACATTAATAATGACAGTCATAACTGTCACGTGTTGGATAAAACATTGTATGGCACTGGTGTGTTTTGTTTCCTGAGTCACTCGAGAATTATTACCACTGGACCTGACGGCCTCGTGGTATAAATCTTTCTCGCGTGACTTATTTTCAACATAACACACTAGTTCCATAAATAACTATTATTTATTACATGATAAGAATATGAGCGATACAAAACAACAAAAAAAATATTTTCACAAACAAAACATGAAAAAGACAGATTGAGATGAGTTCCCCTTAACATTCAAATGACGACTATTTAGAACTCATCTACAGATTATCACAGTACCTAATATTCGTTAATCGAAGGCCTTTTCTACTAAAATATTTTTAACAGAACTTCTGAATATTTTGCTATCTGTAATATTTTTTAAAATAATAGGAAGATGGTTGCATACTTTGATACTTTTATGAATCAGAGAATGCTCGTTCAGAGCAAATTTTTATATTGGTAAATAAAGCATATGGTCCTGCCTGATACTGTGACAATTAGTACCAGGAGTGTACATTCTGGTTTTATTTTTGTGAATCAGGCATAGTTTTTCCATAATGTATATAGAGAGTGGCCCATTTGAAAGCGGGCCACCTGTATAAAACTGTTATTTACTAGCCAATTCAGATTTTTTTTTTCAATAGATAGAGCATCAATAGTTCTAGTTGAGTGACATAAGATTTCAAGGCCAACTTCGAATTTTTTTCAAGGTCACAAATCCAAAAAACATACTAGCAATTTTTTTAGAAATAATTAAATGGCGCCACTGGATTCACGACATTCTCAAGTGATTTATGTGAAAACTGCGTAGGAATATGTCCATGAATAAAAAAGTTATAAGTGAATCAAATTTGAAAATTATTTAAATAAATCAACCCACCTCTTCAATTTCAGAACTTTCATCAAAATTCTGACTACACCATTGGATACAAAATACTTCGAAATACATCTGGTCAGAATTTTATCAAAATCTGTTCATAAATAAAAAAATTATAAAATAATAACATTGGAAATTAGTGAAATTTTAGGAAAATTTTATTTTAATAATAATAATAACATTGAAAATTAGTGAAATTTTAGGTTGAAGTTTGACGTTGACTGTACCAGGATATTGCTCCATCTGCATACATACTCAAAACTCCTGTGGTTGATCGGCCTGTAGCATCATCACCACCATGATCTGCGTCACTGAAGATTTTCAACTCATCTTTGGCTCCTGCTTTGTAGACTATTCCAACCCAGTTGTGCCTTTTAAACAGCGGAATATCCTTTTTACTTTTGAGCAGTCAGAATTGGGGGGATTTTCAAGTTTTCTTGACACTACACTCACTGCATGTGCAATGTCTGGTCGAGTGCCTGTCATTAAGTACATTAAAGCACCGACTGCCTCTCTATAAGGAAAAGTGCTTTTCAAATCATCCTCATCTTCCTTTCCTAATTGAATGCCTTCTTTAACTATGGGTGTCGGTATGCAAGAATACCAAATCGTTCTTAAATCTTTTTAGTGTAAGCAGATTGGTTAACTTGGATTGTTCCAGCTTCTTTCTTCTCAATTTCCAGGCCTAGGAAATATGATGCTGGTTTGATCGTGATCTTAAATTCTCTTTGCAAACTGTGTCTGAAAGTGTCTTTCATTGTCTCACTGGTAGAAGCTAATAACCCATCGTCGACATAGAGGGCTAGCAGCAGCATGTCTTCTCCATATTTCTTTATGAACAAGCAAGGGTCCGCATCAGATCGTTTAACGTTTAGTTTCTGTATGTAATCACTAAATCTTTGATTCCAACATCTTGGTGCCTGTTTCAAGCCATGAAGACTCCGTTGAAGTTTGCATACTCTGTCGTATACACATCAAATTGAGTCAAAGACATATTTTCGTTTGCTGCAATACTTAACAATGACCTTATAGTTCCACCTTTGGCTACCGGACTGTGTGTTTGGTCATAGTCTTCACCTTTTCGCTGTGAATAACCTTTTATGACTAGTCGTGCTTGTCAATGGACCCGTCCGGATTCGTCTTAAGCTTAAAGACCCATTTGCAAGGTATTGCTTTCTTTCCCACAGGTAAATTTTTCATTTCCCATGTGCAATTTTCCTGTATTGATTGTATCTCTTTCTCCATAGCCAAAATCCAGTTTTCTTGTTCATTGCAAGTAATAGCCTCTTTGTAGGATAAAGGTTCTCTAGGCTCATTGATTTCTGCTGCAATTGTCATGATATAGTCTTCAAAATGTTTTGGTAGTTTCTTTTCTCTTCTGCGTCTCAACTGTCTTCTCAATTCGACGTTTTCTTCTATCGTACCATTCGTATCACGGTCAATTTCTCCAATGTCATCTAGGTCTTCTGCAGTTTCATGGTCTGTTTCTGAATTTTCTCGCTCTATACTTCTCATTTCTGGGTTTTCATGAATGTCTTCTATATCTTTTATGATTTATTGTTCAGACCAATCATCTACTACTTCATTTTCCGATGAGTCTTTATTTTTCAAATAATCAAGAACATTCTCCTGTGAAGATTCTCATCAATTATCTCTAAAGATTTACATCCATCAAAAATGACGTCTCTTGATCTGACAAGTCTCTTTTTTTCAAGTGACCAAATCCTGTAGCCATCGTCATTATCGTAACCCATGAGAATACCTTTAATGGCTTTCTCATCCATTTTTCTGCGATTCTGTTTTGGAACGTGAGCATAGCAAACGCTACCGATCACTCTCAGATGCTTTAGTTTGGGCTTCTTCTTGTGCCATACTTCAAAAGGAGAGTGATTGTCGATTCCTGAATTGCTGGTTCGGTTTAAAATATATGTCGCTGTATTCACCATCTCTGCCCAAAACGTCTGATCAAATAATCCTTCTCGTGCGTGCATCAAAGCTCTTGCTGTCTCTACAACTGTCCTATTCTCTCTTTCTAAACAGCCATTCTGTTGAGGCGTATATGGCATGATCAGTCTTTGCCTGATTCCTTGATGGTTTAGAATTTTTCGTACTTGTTCATTGCCGAATTCACCACCGTTATCTGACAAAATCTCTCGTATGCCATACCCTGTAGCTTTAATTTCAGCAATGACTGTGTTTAGCTTGTCTACGACTTCAGATTTGTGCCTAATAAAATATATGAAACGGTATCTGCAATAGTCATCTTTGAAAAGCACATAGTAGCGGTAACCTGAAATTGACTTGTTTTCAAATGGCCCACATACATCTGTATGGATTAGCAAACCAGGTGAGTTGACTCGTTCTCTAGTACCAAATTTCAGTAGATGGGCTTTTCCATAAATGTAGCCCTCCCAAACATCAATGTCCAGGTTAACTTCTATGTCTAGTTCACGCTTCAAGACCGTTTTCACATGCCTTTTATTCTGATGGCCAAATCTTTCGTGGTAAAGTTGTAACACATTTTCATTATTGACTAAATTGACTTCTCTTGATATTTCTGATCTTATAGCTTTCATATCAAGCTTGTATAAGCCTCCTGACTTCTTGATCCCACAAGCAATATTTCTCCGGCTAATTCAAAGTGACATTCTTCTGTCTTAGAAACAAACTTACTGTCAGGATTTCTATCTTGAGCGGACAATGTTGAAAACAAATTTTTCTTTATACTAGGGACGTACCAAACTTGGGAGAGCGAAAAATCGTATTTGTTTCCATTCACATACGATTGTATTCGAACTGTCCCATATCCTAGTGCTGCTATAGAGTCTCCATTTGCAGTTCTTACTTGGTGATCTTGATCAAATGATTCAAAGGTTTCAAACAACTCACTTTGGTTGGTAATGTGGTTTGTTGCCCCATTGTCTACATACCAATTGTCTTTATCGCTCTCGCAAAACAATACAGCACTTGAGACTGCTAATAAAGAAACAGTTTTTGTTCCATTGTCTTTCTTTTCGGTGGCTTACCGTCTGCTTTACATTTGGCACATTCTCTAACTTTGTGACGTTTCAATTTGCAGTAATTACACGTCAAATTGCTCCTTCTACTTGCTGTTGTCTGAAGAACCTCTTGTTTGCTTTCACACTTCTTTGTTAGTGCTTTTTCATATGCGCATAACTGGCTTGTCAAATTGTCGATATTTTTATCTATATCTGACATCAAGCTCCAGCTGGACTTAAAAGAAAAATACTCAGCAGGCAATGTTTCTAATATTTTACAAATTAGAAGAATTTCAGGCAAGTCACAATTACATGTCCTTCCATGAGTCACCATATCTTTGGAAATTTCTTTCTGCAAACTGTTCCACAAATTCTTTAGTTTGGAAGTATGCGTTGCGATATCATCGTTTGCTTGTTTCACATAACCGAAAAATTGCATGCAAACATCATACGTCTTGTTCTCGACGTTTCCATCAAAAAGTCTGTGCAGTTCCAGCCACGCATCTCTTGCAGTCGAAAAACGCATAACTTTTTCTAAAGTTTCTTGTGTCATATTGACCGTCAAAATCAGCCTGGTTGAAGTCCGCTAAATTTTTGTCATACTTGGATTTCTCTTCCTGCGACTCATTTTCTGCTAAAGGTTTAGGGGCTTGCAATTTGCCTTCTAGAACATCCAATCCTCCTTTCACGCCTCTCAGTAGAATGCAAAGTTTGTATTTTCAAGTAGACCAATTTGTTTTTCCTTCCAGTAAACCTATCTGTACTTTGCTAGCATCCATTTGCTCCACAAGAAAAACTCTTTTTTTTTTGTTGACTTCTTTTAGGGAATACATTTCTTACGGTACTTTTTTTTTAATTCCTATTACTTCCAGGTATAGAACTCTGTTTTCTAGTTTAGAAACCACGCTCTGCTACCATGTAGAAGTTTATAAAACAGATCTTTACTGGTTTTAAAGTAGAAAAATAAAATGACTTTTAATGACAGATTTAATAATCAATCTTACTAACGTCTCAAAAATAAAATATACATAGTGTTAACCACAAAAAAATGTTCAATGCTCTTCGGCAAGCCTTCAGGTTTCAACACCAACAACCTCGAAACTTGTCAGGTATTTGCCACTATAAGCCTACGTTGTAGGTGTGTAGGTATATGGAAGTAAAAAGCGTAAAACATCGGTCGGCAACGACTATAGTTACTAAACGATCTCCCAAAAGAACTTTAACTTTGAGTTCAGATTTAAACTTTCACAAAAATTTTAAAATTATAATACACGTGATTGTAATTCAGTCAGGACCAGATTTACAAAAACCTTTCTACCCCAAACCATCACGGCAAAATATTTCAATTTATTGTATGTAGGTTTGGACATACAAAAATCAATAGTACTGAAAACTTCACATCACATTTAATTCTGTAAAATTGTATTCAACAGGGCCCTTGGCTGGAAAGTTTTGGGGTAGTTCTGATTTATTCTATTTCACACGTTTTTTGGAGTGCTGAATCCGAAGTTTGCTAACAAAATTTCTTGACGGAACATTAAAAAAAATGTAAAAAATCAATTGTTTTGTAGTTTTTCGCTTATAACTCGAAAATTATCAGTTTTTCATGAAAAATTTTCCTATTCAGAATGGAAGTATATAAAATTTCCTACAAATTCCACTATTCAGGTTTTTTTTCGACAAACAGTTCGGGCTCAAACGCCAAATAAAAATTGGCGTATTTCTGCTGAGTCAGCAAACACCCACTTTTTCACTCCAAAACTCTTATTGACTATTTAATGACATTTTTAGTAAATTTCCCAACATATTATATTGTAATAAAACTAAAAGTACTCGTTTTTCAACTATTCATATAGGTTGTTGTAGTCTCTCCGTGCATATTGCTTATGGGTGCTTGTCCTGACCTGGCTTCGCCTTGTATGTATATGTGTAGGGGAGGCAGGTTGAGTAAGACCTCTAAGGCGGCTGTTGCTAATCTATGCAGTCCTCCGAGTCGTCGAACCATTCCTACCTGCTACCATACCACCGAACTATACGTTATCATGGGTCATCATTGAGGGTTCACTGTCAGCTCTACACCACCTGTCTGCTGACTGTGTTAGCTCCGAGACTGTCCTTGCGAATTTCCCTTTTGCAATAATCGCGAGGTCGTCGGCCTATCTTAGGCAATGAAAGCCTCTGGAAGATAGTCCAAAGTAGGGGCGATTGCACACCTCCCGGCGGACATCCCCTGTTTGCTCTAGGTGTTAGTGTTATTCCTCCGATTGCTAATGTAATGACCCTGTTTTTAAAGTTAGCGTTTATCCACTGGCACAGTAGGAGAGGAACCACTTTTTTTACTAGAGCGGTGGATGCATTGTTGAAGGCAACCTTGATGGCTATAAATGTTGTCATGGCTATTTCTTTACTGATATTTCCTTAGCAAGCCTCCATTCCAAAGTTATTCACCTGTTTGGATGGAAAGTGTGCTTCTGTGAGCATACTTATTGTTATTATTTTTCAAGAAACCTACTTGGTTTACAGTACCTTCTTTGGCTAAAACCTTATGGATTCTTGAGCACGTGATTGTCTTCTGGCCTTAATAATTTCTTTGTTGTACTGCGTGAGTATAGTAATGTGGTCCAGTATTTGTTGAATTTTACTCTGTTGAAAAGCTTCCGCACCCTACCTTCAAGGGTTTCTAGATGCTCATTCCATCAGACCGTTTTATTATTTCGAGCATTTTTTTCTCAGCAGCTTTCCTCGTAGGCTTCGCCTATTGCCTTGTCCACTCCGTCTACTGCCCTCTCAAGTCTCTCCCTGTATCGTATTTCAGTCACGGGCCTCTCGAGAGACTCACTGAGTGATGCTGAGTATCTTTTCCTATTTCTATATTTGACTGATGTACGCGGTGGGGTAACTAATATATAATAATATAATCATTTCAACAATAATAAATTAGAGTTTTGTAGTGAAAAAGTGAGATTTTCCTCAGTCAGCTGAAATATGCCAATTTACAAGTAGTCCTTGAGCTCGAATGTTTCGTCGTAAAAAAAAACTTGTATAGTAAAATTTGCAGAAAATTGTATGCCTTTTCATTCCTAACAGGAAGGTTATCGACCACAAATTTGTAGTTTTCAACTTATAAGCAATAAACCGCAGAAGAAAGAGATTTTTTAGGTATTTTTGCATTTTTTTTTCAATGTTCCGTCACGAAAATTTGTTAGCAAACCTCAGATTCGGATTCAGCACCCTAAAAAATATAGAGAATGGAAGTAATCAAAACTACCCCTCTTGGTAGAAATACAATTTGATTAGATTAATTGGGAATTAATTGATTAGATAAATACCAATAATATTCTTCAAAATATAAGAGAACAAAGAACATTTATAGTGTTAGTGTAGTGTTATGAAATAAATATAAATAAAATTGAACAATTTAAAAAAAGTTGAATAGTGAATGAAACCATTATGTGAATGTTTGATATCTATAATTGAAGTAAAGTTGGGTTCTCTACTGGAAACACCTGAAGTAGGATCGTCAATGTCTGGAATCCGTCCCCATTCCCATTACATCTCGATATCGGGTAGATCGTTGCTTTCTGGGAAGTAAGAATCTACCTTGTCGAAATGAAAGCCTGGCCTACAGAGGTTGCAAATTAAAGAGCACTTCAACCCTTCTGCAAGTGTACACTTTCTCACAACTACTCTTGAAGCCGCACGAAATGATGCAAAATAGGTGCCAGTCTTGCCATCATCTTGAAGATGGCATTCTTCATATTTTCTACTTTCTACTCCAAATTTTAAATTTTCGCAGAACAACAGGATATTGCTAAAAAATTACGAATTCGAAGAATATTATAAATTTTGAGATCCTGTATTTCTGAGACTATTGAAAGTGTACAAACATGGTTCTACAAATTGTAGCAAATTTAGTCCTTGTTTGGAAACGTTACTAGCAGTTTTCATCGACAAATTTCAGGGTTGAATAGCCACAATACTGAAAATCTTGCGTTCCACATTATAAACTTGGGTTGAATTCGACCAACATTACAAATTACTCAGCTGAAAATCAAAAATATCGGATCTGACTCAAGGTCCGTTTCAGGCGGCAAGGTTAGTAAAGTTACTGGTCTATTTGAATTCCATTACCTTAAAAAAAAATCATTGAACAATCTGAAGTGTTATTATATTATTTTGTTGATAATGTGACTCCTTTTAAGTATCAATATCATTAAAGTGGACATGAGGCTTACAAAAAAAATAAATAAAAATTATGCACAAGTCTAACAAGTGTAACGAAATTGATTTTTGTAAGACATAAATTTGGAGCTGAAAGTACATCTCAGGGACGTGAGACGGGAAACACGTGAGCCAACATGCCACGCACACGACCAATTAAGGTCTGATTGATTGCTGGCTAGAATTTGAATTGAAGTGAGGTAGACGTGATTTGCAGGGTGATTCCACTGACTAGAATTCACAAGTAGTAAGCAGCTTGATGGAAATGAAAACAATCCTTATTTTTCAGTGAATTAAGTATACTTTTAGAATGACCGTGTAATTTATTCTGTATCATACAATTAACATTCTAAAAAGCTGACTATGTTACAAAAATTAATTGTCTTCCATTTTAAAAAACGTCAAATGAATATTTGAGCATTATTTTTTCTTAAAACTGCTGTTTTTGGTATGAAATCAATGTTGTCATTAACTGCAGTGACAAAACCATAATGCCATCCTCCATGAAAGGAAGAATAACAAAAATAAGTTTATTTCAAATAAGCAAGCCTATTATTTAACGAAAAACACAACATTACACTTTGTCTATATGCCAAATGTAGTGTATTGTCATATTATTACCAATAGGTAAATACTGATTTATATTAGCGCGCATGACCAATGAGCGATCGATAAGAATTGGCAGTTCACGCCGGTCAATGCAAATGTCGGTATCATTTTGCACATCTGTACATAAGTTTCTTGTAATATATATATATATTGTATATAGTTGAAAGGTGTTTTCTTCCTTCGAGGAAAGTCAAAACATTACACCAAATAAATTTTAACAAAGATTATTGAATACTATTTTCAAATTAGAATTATGTTAAATTTGCCGATATTGATATTATTGAATCCCTCTTAAATAAACAGAAGTTGATATTTTCATATTATTTGGCAGTTTATTGAAACTATCTAGACCCTTGAGAAAAACCAAGTCCCTCCTAGGGTAGTTGACTCTTTTTCAAAGTAGGTCTTAAATGAATAATAATTGTTTGATTAGATCGAAAAAAATGTTTGTTTTAGACCTAGAAAACTACAAAACTTTATATTAAGAGTTTACTTTTCATAAACAGGCGAAAACGCTGTCAGCCATTTTGGTCTATAGATTTTCTGTCTGTTACGTCAAATGCTTGTATATTTATTAATATTATTTATTTATTCAGAAGAAAATAAATCTATTTGTGGTATAGATACAGGACATAGCATAATACAATAAAACATACGTACCAGACGCGACTACAATTTAGAATTTAATGTTTTTTTTTTCAATTGCTGAAAATTAGATTTGGTGAAGAGTGCTTCCCAATGGCAAGTGTTGGAGCAATATGTTTATGAAAACATAAAAGTAGTTTCCAATGAACTCATACCAGCCTCCAAATACTCCCCCACCGACTAGAAGCAGTGTGACAGAAAACATTTTCGAACTAGTATCTTGAACTTATGGGTAGGTAATTTCTTAATATGCACTGGCAATTTATACAGTGCGGCTTTTTATAGTCCCCCCCCCTGTTAACTTTTCAACGGTTTGACGTAGAGCGATAAAAAAAAACCGTTTCGAGGGTTTCACCGATACTACCTTTTGAAATATAACGCATTGTGATTGCTCGATAGATGGCGCGGGGGGGCACAAAAACCTAATTTTTTTGAATGGCATGGGGGGTCGAGTGACACATCGTTGAAAAGAGAACCATCTAATTTTTTTTAAATTTCGTTAATATGTTTTTTCACCATAAGCATTTGAAGTGTCAATGTAAAAAAAAGAATACAAACTATTATGACATGTAGTATTTAAATAATTAGAAGCAAAATTGTTGTCAATTAACGAAGCAGGTGTTCGAAATGTCCATCTAATACTTCTTGACAATAAAAAATTCGATTCACAAATTCCTGCCGAACATTATTCAACATGTCTGCAGTTATACCAGCACAAACCCTTGTTATTCGTTCTTTAAGTTCTTCCAAAGAGTTGGATTGTTGCTCATACACTTTGGATTTGACGTATCCCCACAAAAAGAAGTCACAAGGTGTAAGGTCTGGTGATCGTGCCGGCCATTCGATTGGTCCACGACGTCCAATCCATCTCATAGGGTATGTTACATCCAAATACTCTCGAACTTGACGTTGGAAGTGAGGAGGGGCCCCATCTTGCTGGAAGGTGATGTGTTCCTGAAATTCGTTCTCATTTTCTTCTAATATTCCAAGTATGAGTGGTTCAACCGTATCTCTTAGTAAATTCAGGTACAAATTACCGTTTAAGTTTTCTTCCAGAAATAAGGGACCTACAATATGGTCTCCCAGAATTCCAGCCCACACATTTACTTTAGTGGGAACTGTGTGTGACCTTCTCGAAAGATATGGGGATTTATATCACTCCAGTATCGCACATTTTGTGTATTCACATTTCCGTTCAAAAAAAAGGTACTCTCATCTGAAAAACAAATATTCCTAATGTAATTGGGGTTCCTAGCTATCTTTTCCTCCATAATTTCACAAAATTCCATTCTTCGGTCTGGGTCGTCTTCTGTGAGTTGGTGTAACATTACTAATTTGTGTGGATGGAACTTGTGTTTCTTCAAATATTTTTTTACTGTAGCTGTTGAGACCCCAATCGTACTTGCTACACGAGAGGTACTTTGTTGCGGATTTACCACCATTTTGGCAATTATCGAAACCTTTGTCTCTTCCGGAATTGATTTTCGACCAGCTCCACCTTTCCTACGAACACTGCCAGTTCTGTTGAATTTTTCAACTAGTTCCCTCAAATATTTCCGAGTTTTAGGATGTTCAGGAAATTTTTCATTAAAAATTCTCTCCGCTTCGTGGTAGTTTCGATGGGCCTCACCAAAATTATAAATTGCTTCAATTTTTTCTTCGAAAGGACATATACGAACCATGATAATAACAAATATTCAAAGTAAATAATAATTATAAGTAGACAAAACTCCTCAGTGAATATGAATACAATAATTCATCAATCCATTGTACTTTTATAGGTAACTAATTAATTATTATCATTTAAACAAATCCAATAAATAGTCCTTTCGTAGTACCTGTTATTACTTTTGTCATTTAAAATGAATGAAATGGGTATAATTTCGATATCCTAATACATAATTAAGCTTTGAAAGGAATTCAAAATGAATAATTATTAATGTTGTGAATTGTCTTTATTGACCGTATTTCGTGGTATTGATTGCAATTGTGAATCACTAGAACAATTAAGGTATTTTTCTTCAAACATTATTATTTTAATACCACCCAAAATATTTTCCGTCCCATTATTTCACATCAAACCCTTCAAAAATTATTGAGGTAAGGTAAGGAAACGAATTCAGATCCGCTCTTACACTTGACACTCCAAATGCTTATTGTGAAAAAACGTGTCAATGAAATAAAAAAAAAATAAATGGTTGAAAATAAAATCAAATCATCTTTTCAACGATGTGTCACTCGACGCCCCATGCCATTTAAAAAAATTAGGTTTTTGTGCTCCCCCGCGCCATCTATCGAGCAATCACAATGCGTTATATTTCAAAAAGTAGTATCGGTGAAACCCTCGAAACGGTTTTTTTATCTCTCTACGGCAAACCGTTCAAAAGTTAACAGGGGGGGGGGGGACTATAAAAAGCCGCACTGTATATAACTTCACGTCTACGATATTGAGTTCAGTAGTCATTAAACGATGTCTCGTTGGTCGAATCAAATTACAATTCTTTGTGGTATGATTGTGAAATGTATTATTCCTTTGAAGTTTTTTCTTTATTTCTATGAATAAATATCCAGCAAACAATTGAGAATGGAAATATACGGTAAGGTGGGTATTTCAAGGTATTTAAATATAGGGCAGCTGTCTTCATAATTGGCTTCAGATATCATTCGTAAAGCTCGTTTCTGAAGTCTAAAGATTCTCAGAGAGTCTACAGCGCCAGCGTTTCCCCATAGAGTTACACCGTAATTGATGTAGGAGTGAAATAAGCCAAAGTAGGCTGTTTTTAAAACTGCCAGGTTAGCAAATCTTCTTAGTTTCCGTAATATGAAGAGAGTTGAGTTGAGTTTATTTTTTTACTAGGTGCTCAATATGCGCTGACCATTTTAATTTGTCATCCATAACAGTTCCAAGTAGTTCAACTTCTGAACTGTTGGAAATCGTTATTTTGGTCGAATAAATAAAGTTTTGAGTTTTTTTTATAGAGTTTTGAGAAATTAAGAACGAACCAAGTTCCGGCTTTTTCTGAAAAATGTTGTTTTTTTTTCAACTAATCAAAAGTTTCTTGTCAGAGGCATAGAGAGAACAATTATCTGCATAACGAATATATTTGGTTGGACACATGTAATGAAATATGTCATTGATATAGATAATAAATAAAAGTGGGCCAAAGATAGAACCTTGAGTTACCCCAAAATGGATGTTTCGATTTCAGAATAGCTGTTGTCTATGACGCAGCTTGTCCCCTACCATTCAAGTATGATTCGATCATTTCTATGCAGACTGTATGTTACTGTTGGGGTGATAACAAATTTAAAACGTGGAAACCCAACAAAACTTTGTCAATGATTTCACTCGACTTGGTATTCGTGGAGTTTTTTATGTCTCTGAGGATTATTGAACTATTCATTAATTTGTGAAGATCGATGAGGTGTCAGGTCAACGGAAACCTAATTAATCTAGTGTAGTTACAAGTCTATCACAGCGATGATGAATATCAGAATCATCAATTTTGTGCCTAATTTGCAATGAAATATTCATCACTGACAGATATTGGGTAGAATGCGTGAAAATATTCGTTTTGTTGAGTTATGAGAGAGACAAACTGATAGTATAATAATTTGATAGCTTTCATACATACAACCCATCATTTAATTTTCCGATAATAATTTATAACAATTGCAATTATTGAAAAAACGCCAATTTATTTGGTGAATATCATGCCTCCATGTCACCTTGTTGAATATTTTGTGTAACTTGAATAAATATATGTAGTCTAGGGTTGGTATCACTATTGAAACACTCACTATGATATCAAATAACTATATTCAGTAGCACTAACACTTGTAACTCAATAATTACAATAGACTGATCTCTACTCAACGAGTGACAATATCGGAATCATCCTAGGACGGTACCCTTCCGCTAACATTCGCACTAGTTACTCATCCCCGTGACGATCCAGTTTCTCATCCTTGTTACGTTCCACATTCGACCATCCTGACGTCACTTGTCCTCGAGTGTTAAGGACCTAGAAGAACAAACAAGGAATAAAATGAGTTTCGATAAAAGGGCGATGAGAATTGCTAATTGGGTGATATGAAGAAGGCTTAGTACCTCGAAATCGTGGAAACAAGTTGGTAACTGGTATGTTACCAACATAGAATTAGTGATTTGCAGATTGATTGTAATGCCTGTCGGTGAAATGTGAGAGACACTTGATCTATCACCAGAATGAGTAATTATGCAGATCGATTGTACTGCAAGTCTGTGCAATGTGAGAGACACTTGATCAATCACCAGAATGAGTAATTATGCAGATCGATTGTACTGCAAGTCTGTGAGATATGAGAGACACTTGATCTATCACCAGAATGAGTAAATATGCAGATCGATTGTACTGCAAGTCTGTGAGATGTGAGAGACACTTGATCTATCACCAGAATGAGTAAATATGCAGATCGATTGTACTGCAAGTCTGTGCAATGTGAGAGACACTTGATCTATCACCAGAATGAGTAAATATGCAGATCGATTGTACTGCAAGTCTGTGAGATGTGAGAGACACTTGATCTATCACCAGAATGAGTAATTATGCAGATCGATTGTATTGCAAGTCTGTGCAATGTGAGAGACACTTGATCTATCACCAGAATGAGTAAATATGCAGATCGATTGTACTGCAAGTCTGTGAGATGTGAGAGACACTTGATCTATCACCCGAAAGAGTGAATATGCAGATCGATTGTACTGCAAGTGTGTGAGATGTGAGAGACACTTGATCAATCACCAGAATGCAATGGTAAATGGAAACACTTACCTCATTGCCTCTGAAACTGGAACAGTTTCATATGTTCTGCACCGACGACTGCTTCGTAAGGGCGTTGTGATCGGGAAGAGTGAATATCCTCCTTGACCCTAAAACGGTCGTTCGGTAATATTTGAGCAATACGGAACGGTCCTCTATATTTTGAAAGTAGCTTCTTACTCTGATTGTCGTTAGCTGGAAAGCTGGTGATTTTCGTCAGGACCAAATCGCCAATCCGGAAATGTTTCGGCGGGCCTCTTTTCTTATTGAAGTCTTCATTTTGTTTTAGTCGGTTTTTTTCTAGTTTCCTTGATGCTGTGGACCACAACCCAGTAAAATCCAATAATATTTCTTCGTCGCTTATATAGCGGTCACCATCTGTCCTAATTGGGTAGCCGAAGAAAAGCTCAGCTGTGGTTGTCTGTGTGATCCTGTGTTTTGTGCTGTTGATGCCCAGCTGTACTTGAACGATGTTACTATCCCAATTGTTTGTTGTGGTACCTGCTCCCATAGTAGCTAACGCATCTTTAACTGCCCTATTGGTTCTCTCAACTTGTCCGTTGCCTCTAGCCATACCTACGGCTGTTGTGAACAGCCTTATGCCTTTTCTCGCAACATATTACTTGTAATGGTTCGACACGAAAGCTTTTCCGGCATCGAAAATAATTCGTTTTGGATTACCCAGTATAGAAAATATCTCGTCCAATTTTGCTGCGACAAATTGGGCTGTCGTGTCGGGAACAGCTTTTAAGAATGTGAATTTTGTGAAGCCATCCACGATGACGAGAAGGTATTTGTTACCTTGGAGGGTTTCTACAAATGGTCCCAAATGATCGATATGTAATGTATGGTGAGGTCTAGCATATTTCGGAATGGAATGAAGAGAACCTGCTTTTTTTCCTCCTGGTTGCTTGTGGTACAAACAGTGTAAACAAGAAGTGTATTTTTTTATGAACCTCCTCATTTTGGGAAACCAATAGCTTCGTCTTACCCGTTCGAGAGTTTTATCGAATGCAAAGTGCCCTATGTCGTCGTGGTTAGACTTGACGATTTGCCATCGACACATTTTGGGGACTACCCATTTTCGTCCATAAGGAGTGAGCTTATAGACTTTATTCCCACGAAGGTCATATTCTTTGAAAATAGCTTTATTGTTAATTTGGTCACCCGACAGAAGAATGTCCCTTATGTTTGATATATTAGAGTCTTGGCTTTGAGCCTCTCTTAGATAATCGTCCTCAAAAATGAGGCATACGTTTGAGCTGGTTTGAGGGGGGTTGGTAGTTTCAGAGCCGCATGTTATGTTTCTGCTCAATGCATCAACATGTTGAATTTGGCTTCCTGATTTATGTTTGATTTGAAAAGTGAAATCCTGTAGGTAGAGGATCCAACGAGCTATTCTTGGTACGATAGACTGTTTACCAAGTGCATTCTTTACCGAATTACAGTCCGTAATGATTATGAATTCTCTACCTACCAGATAGTATCTGAATTTTTCCAGAGTCCTAACTATAGCTAAAAGTTCTAGTTCGAAAGAATGATAATTTTTTTCTGCCTTGGTGGTTTGTTTACTGTAATAGGCAACTGGCTTCTCTCCCTTGTCTGTTACTTGCATAAGAATACCGGCCAATCCTTCCCGACTTGCGTCTGTATACACAATAGTTGTCAGGTTAGGGTTAAATATACTAAGTATGGGATCGGACGTAATCAAATGTTTCAATTGTTCTACGAGCTGAGTCTAGTTTACAGTCCATGTCCATATGACGCCCTTCTTTAGCAATTTTGTTAAGCCCGAGGTAATTTTCGCAAAATTGGGGATAAATTTTCTAAAATAACCTATGAGCCTTAGCCTTAGCTGGTGAACAGTTTTTGGACAGGGAAACTTCTTCACCGCTTCCACTTTCGAATTACTTGGTGTCAACTTGTTGAGAGATATTTCATAGCCCAAATACGTAACTTCGGTCATCAGAAATGATGATTTCGATATTTTTATGGTTAACCCATATTCTCTAATAACATGAAGTACCTTTCTGAGGAGATCAAGACCTTCGCTAATCGATTTGGAAGGGATAAGAATATCATCCAGGTACGGTATTATGTTATACTGTAATGGTTTGAAAATTTCGTTCATCATTTTTTGAAAGAAAAATGGGGCATTGCAAAGACCAAATAGGACACGTAAGTACTCGTAATGGCCTTCAGGTGTGATAAATGCAGTAAAGGGGATTGAGGTTTCATCTAGTTGAATTTGATGGTAACCGCATGCTAAATCCAGCGTTGTAAAGTATTTGCAGCCCGATAAACTATCAATTATTTCTTCGATGAGCGGCATTGGGAAAGTTTTCTTTACTATAATTGAATTCAGTGAACGATAATCGACAACCATACGTTTTTCGTTATTTCCTTTGTTCACCATCAAAACAGGGCTTGAATAAGGTGAACCACTCTCTCGTATGATGTTGGCCTGCAGCAGCTCATTGATTTTCGCTCTAAGCAATGATTTATCGTGTTCGGTCAGTCGATATGGCCGGCGTGACACTGGTTTGGAAGATGTGAGTTGAATATCCATAGACACAGCGTGTGCTTTTCCGAGCAGATTCAAAGATTTGAAAAAACATGTCTCATATTCCAAAAGAATATTTTCGAGGCATATTCTTTCGTCCTCGCTAGTGGAACCATACTGTGCTCCTTGGAAAAGCTTCAGAGCTCCATTTCTGTACTGAAATGTTAGAGTCTCGTCTATTCGAAAATAAACGATATTTCGATGCTCGATAAAATTCCTCCCTATCAACACATCTGTGTCCAACCGATCATCGTCGATAACATAAAGTTGAATTGTCAACTCAGCGCTATCTATACTGACCGATGCTGTAACATATTTATTTACCTCTGTTCCAATTCCTAAGAAACCCGATAAGTGAATCGGACTTTCGAATACATCCACTTTGAGATTGAATTTTTCTGCTAAGTTCCGAGAAATCAGCGAGCAATCACTACCGAAATCGATGAATGCATTGCACTCTTTATGGTCGATAAAAACGGGTCTATGAAATTTTTCCGAACGAGATATTTTTATGCATTTAACGTTTTCGGTTTTGTTATGCTTGCCGCGCTCTCTATTTTTCTTGAAAAAATTCTGTTCTATATGGCCTTCACGTTTACAAAATTCGCAAGCTTTGTTTCGGTGTTCACAATGCTTTCTTGAGTGCCCCTGTGTACCACAAGCCCTACAAATGAGTGAATGGAATTTTGAAAATGGTTGATTCTTATGATTGGCAGATAAATTATATTCTTTCTTACGTTTTTGATAAATTTTGTTTTTCAGAAAAACAGCTAAGATATTAGGACTCTGAATGTCAGCAGCTTCGACTGAAGCTGTTAAATTTTCGTCATTTATTGCTCCAACTATCAGTGAGACTTTGTCGTAATGGGAGAAATTTGCGTGTAATTTATTAATTTTTGACATATGCACGAAATGGAATTCATAGAGGGATTGTCCTTCTTTAGGTTTATGATTAGCTATTTCCATGAACAATTGGTAGGTATTTCTCCTACTTAGGAATGTTGAACGGAGTAATTGTTTCCAATCGTCCCATGAAAATTGTGACCAACCTGGTTCGCTTTCGATAAAACTCGAATAAAATGTCCTTGCAGTACCTTTTAATTTATTCAAGGCTTGATATTTCAAAAAGCTATCAGTCCAATTATACATTTTGGAATTGTGTTCCAGAATTTCAATCCTCTATCTGACACCTCAAAGGGTCAAACTCCGGAATGATTGAAGAGATTTCTACATGACTATTTGGCAGAATATTTTTTTCGGTATGACTAGATTGTGCAACACTTACATTATTTCGAGATCTTGTATCAGATGGTTGCTCTTTTGAATACTTACGGTTGGGAGATCGTTTATTCCTACGACTAGTCGATCTCTCTGGAGATGAAGAGGATGACGACGGCGATCGAGACCTCCTGGCGTGTCTTCTTCTCTTGGAATGCCTCGGCATCCTTGCGGACGTTTTCAGTTTCACCCACATCTGATGTAGTCTAGGGTTGGTATCACTATTGAAACACTCACTATGATATCAAATAACCATATTCAGTAGCACTAACACTTGTAACTCAATAATTACAATAGGCTGATCTCTACTCAACGAGTGACAATATCGGAATGCTCCTAGGACGGTACCCTTCCGCTAACATTCGCACTAGTTACTCATCCCCGTGACGATCCAGTTACTCATCCTTGTTACGTTCCACATTTTTGTGAAGAATAACTTTCTAATAAACTTTATTTGATGTTGTCATACAAACTAATCAATATCGGTAACTAACTAACTTGTTTTTGTTTATGACATCAGTATTTTATATACGGTCCTCATTCAACACCCCTTTTCAATGCTCATAAATAAATAACATTTAAATAACTATATAAAGAAATTACTGTGAATTATATGCACTCATATGTTTTGTAAACAAAGGCAAACCTAGTCAGTACGTCTGCCTTTTGATCCGCACTAGGCACATACTTTAGTGTTATGACATTTTTCATTATATTATCCTTCACAAAAGAATATTTAAGTTCAACGTGTTTAGATCGCTTAGTGACTTGATTCGATTTCGTAAGAGAAATGACACTCTGATTATCCTCCCATATAGATATAGATTGTTGAAATATAACTCCGAAATCTTCCGTGATTGACTTCATCAAGTATCTCAGTATTCTCAAAGCATGTTTATAATGAATTTGACCATAGTTATTGCAAAAACGACTCAAATAATTCGTTGAAAAATTGATATCGGGTTGTGTTCCTGCTGCAATATATAAATATATATATATATATATATATATATTTATATAAAAAGAAAGGGAGCAGAAGTATTCGCTGACTTGTTAGAAACAAAGCTCGGAAACTATTTGGGAAAGCAGCAAAACGCAAGTGTACTCTTCTAACATTATATTTTCAATATTTCGACAATGAATATTGTCATCATCAGGGAGCTACAAAATTTTTTTAATGATTAATATAAATGAAAAAAGTGAAAAGCCAAAAACAGTACTTACAATGTCATTGAGATTGGTCGTTTTTAGATGTTGTGAGAAATGAACAAGACAACATTACAAGCATGTAACACATGGAGCAACAATAAAAGTTAATATTAATATGTTTAAAAGAAAACTACACCGGTTTACCGAAAAAGCATGGCAACAGGTAGTAGCAACGGCGTTGAAAAGAAAATGGTGGATTAAATTTGAATTAATTTATTTGGTAGCAATTGGAACTGTATAATAACCCTAGCTGCCAAAGCCAATTGTCTCTTTCTGCTTTGTATGACAGTGACAATTGACATTCCCTTCAAAATTAATTCAAATTTAATCCACCATTTTCTTTTCAACGCCGTTGCTACTACCTGTTGCCATGCTTTTTCGGTAAACCGGTGTAGTTTTCTTTTAAACATATTAATATTAACTTTTATTGTTGCTCCATGTGTTACATGCTTGTAATGTTGTCTTGTTCATTTCTCACAACATCTAAAAACGACCAATCTCAATGACATTGTAAGTACTGTTTTTGGCTTTTCACTTTTTTCATTTATATTAATCATTAAAAAAATTTTGTAGCTCCCTGATGATGACAATATTCATTGTCGAAATATTGGAAATATAATGTTAGAAGAGTACACTTGCGTTTTGCTGCTATCCCAAATAGTTTCCGAGCTTTGTATATATATATATATATACAGCTTTTTCAAGCTGTAATTTGTTTTCCGTAGGCGTCTAAGTGTTTTTCGCATCTAGCTGATGAACATTTTCAATAACTCTGCAAATCATAGTCTTCTGGGAAATGATCATCCTATCAGGCAATGAACGTATTTCAAGTCCAATAAATTTGAAGTCTTTTTCAACTTCGAGGTCAGTTATTTCGAATCGTTTCTTGAGCGTAGTTTTGAAAATTTCCATTTGATTCATATTGGTAGATGCAATTAAAATGTCATCAACAAATAGGTTATGGGTCCAGGTTATGTCCAATTCACTGTTACACGTTTCAGTAATTCGTGAATATAAGTAATAGTCACGTGTGAACCGTTTGGTACGTGTAGTAAAACCGTTCAATGGTCAGAACTTTTCCGATTGGACGCTCCGAATGGAGCTTTACCTCGATGAGCAAGGAGTTTTGGAGTCTGTTTTTACCAAAGCAAATGATGCGAAAGCTATGAAAATTAATGAAAAGTATAAGTCCCTCATAGCACAACATCTGGAGGATTCCTATCTTGAACATATCAGGAACAAGTCTTTATGCCATACCTACCAAAAGAAGGGACCATGTAGCAAGAGGCTTTTTGCTGAAACAAATTGTAGAACTCAAATATGATGCCAAGAAAACACTGGAATCCGATTTCATTGCATTCGATAGCAACGTGCGGGAACTAAAAAATGTTTGAGTAAAATTAGATGAATCCGATTTCTGCTGTATACTTTTGAATACCCTTCCTACTCAATTCGAGTCAGTTGTCACGGCCCTTGAAACTTTCGATGACAGTGATATGAAATTGGATGATGTGAAAAGAAAGTTGACCGAATAAGATATGAAATTGATAAGTAATTCTGCAGTTGATGGTTCTAAACAGAAAGAGAAAAAATCAGAAAAGAAATATAAAAATCAACTTGCATTTGCCCCATCGAGAACGATTTCTGATCAGGGAAGTACAAGTAGAATTTCGAAAACAAATTTGGAATGTAATTTCTGTGGCCATAAGGGTCATTAAAAGTCGAATTGTTATTTCTTCAAGAAATACACAAACCAACAGCTCAATGTTGTACAAAATGAAAATTCTGGCAGCGACAGCGAAGAAATTGAGAATGAATTTGCTTTTTCAACTTCCAAAGATGGTCAATCAAACCAGAAACCTTTTGAAATAAGCTGGTATCTTGATTCTGGTGCGTCGAATCATTATGTGAATTCTGAAGAATATTTAAGGGAAGTAGGGTCTTTGTCGAAACCCGTTCAAATAAAAATTGCTAACACAGATACTATGGAAAGCATAAAAACAGGGAAACTTCATTTCGTCAATAAAATTTCCAAAAACATTTGTACTTTTGACAATGATTATTATGTGCCTGGATTACGATATAATTCACTGTCAGTTCGTGTCATTACGGAACGAGGCTACAATGTCATCTTTGATTTAGCTATAGTTCGAATTCGTAAAGATGACGAAATTTTGCTTCAGGAGTAATGGACAACAGTCTTTATCGTTTCGATTTTATTGTAAAGCAAGTTTCAAATCAAGCTCATCCCTGTAAAATCTAATCAAGACGATTTGGACACATAAGCATGTCAGGTTTGAGCAAATTGGTGAAAGCGGAAATGATGCCGAATATTAACCGAAATGATCCAGATTTATCAATAGTGGTTTGCAAGGAGTGTGCACAGGATGAAATGACGAAATTTTTTTGGAAAAACAATGCCACACCAACCAAAAGATGTCTCGAATTTGTTCATTCTGATATTTTCGAACCTGTATATCCACCGTCAATATGAATGATGAAAAGTATTTCATTTTATTTCTGGATGACTTCACTCATTTTACGGTTATCTACCTCACGAAAAACAAATCTGAAGCATTCGATAAGTTCGTGGAGTACGTAAAAATAGCAACTTCAAAAATGAACACAAAAATAAGTCAAATGCGATAATGGATCTGAAAACAAATCTGAAAAATTCCAAAATTTCTGTAAAAAGCAAGGTATTCAAATCGAATATACCCGACCGTATACACCGGAGCTGAATGGCAAAGCTAAACGTTTAAATAGACTAATAGCTATATCTCAACATCAGGAATCATCACGACCCACTCGTAAAACTACCAAACCTATCTGGCAAAATGATTTTGAACTAAATTTGTGCCTACAAAATGACGTGAGATACGAAGATTTGAAAAATATGTCCACAGAAGAAGAAGTAAAATGGGACGCTGTAATGAATAGTGCACTGGTTTCAATGAAGGAGAATAAAGTTTGGAAATTAGTAAGCAAACCAGAAGATTGTCCGGTCATTGATACCAAATGGATATTGAGGATAAAATCGAACAACGTCTATAAGGCTCGATTAGTGGCGCGAGGTTTTCAACAAATAAATGTCGATGCAGATATATACGCTCCTGTGGCAAAAATGACTCCAGTCAAAATTATGCTTTCACTGATAGATGTCAAGAAACTTTTAAATTTTAAGAGGCGGAAAAGCAAGCAGCAATATACTCGTCGCCGATGAGGCGACAAGTATATTATATTGCTTCGTGCTTTTCATAAGCCTCCTCTCAACTCGTCGCCTTTTGAAGCAAAAGCGCAATTAGCGACCGCCGGCACCGCATCAAAATGACTAGGTTGGGATACTGTTTTCGTGAAAATCATAACATTCAGTATCATCAGCAGTGCTTTGGACGCTACAACACAAAAGCGGTTGCGGTACATACCTACTTTTATTTGTAGTCAGTAGGGGTAGTTTCTTCTAATTCAATAACAAGTAATAAAACCAGAGTTCAGTATTCATTAGGTTGTCGTTGGTAATGGTAAATATTAAAACTGAAATTAAAAAAAATTAGTATAAAAGAAAACGGCAGAAGATAGATAAACAAAAGAAGTTGGATATTTATTGCTTGTTGTTAGGTTTAAGTTGTGAAGTAAATATAATTTGATTCGTTATCGTAATGATTTTATGTTATTGTCATATTCTGTGAAATAAAGCAGTGAACGGTACTTTGAAAATGACAATTAGAATTTATTATTCGGCGGCGGCGCGGCGGCATCATAATAGTTAGCCCCCGGCGTAAGTGATTATAAATCCGGCACTGACTAGCATTGGAATAGAAAATTTCATTGGTATGGATATATAGGCATAACATAGTTACGATGACCACTGTGAGATCGTCTATCTGGAAAAAATATACATGCTTTGGATTTGTTCGCATTGAATTCTAACAAGTTGTGGAATCCCTATTCTAGGCTTTCCGTATTTAAATCATTCACTATTCTTTCCCATTCAATTCTGCTTTGACTGACTTATATCGGAGCTTCCGAAAAGTCAGCAGTATACCTAAGGGGTACTATCATCCACAGAGCTGTGCACTGGACATGGAGTAGCTTCCGCCAAATCAATGATATTTCGAAGAAACAGTGTTGGTTTTTGAACGGATCCCTGCGGAACACCAGCATTTATTTGTAGAGTGTGGCCTAATACTCCATCAACCACCAAGTACGGATATCGGTCTGAGAGACAGCTAGATAGTAAGGAACAAAACTGGGGAGGGGGCAAGCCATAAGATGGAAGTTTCACATGAAGGCCCTATGGTGCCATACGCGATAAAACATTTCGGATATATGTAATGCAACGAGAACATAGTTTCACCATAATATTCGATAGACCGCTGCCAAATATGTGAAGCATAAAGATGCGTTTTCTATGGGGCGGCTGACGCACGCGGCTGCCGCACAGCCGTTTCTCTTTGAGCATCAGACGCAAGCGTCAACCGTTGGCGGCTACAGACGCCGCGGCTCTACCCTTTTCGAGGCAGTCAAGCATCAGCCGCGGTTGTCAAAGTCGTGCCTGTACGATGTCAAAATTTTTATTTTCTGCAGAGGAAGATGGAATTTTGGTGGAATGTGTTGGCAAATACCCTTGCCTGTACGATTCAAAACTGCCAACCTATAAAGATCAGAGAATAAAAGATTCAGCTTGAAAGGAGATTGCAGAAGTTGTTGAAAAACCAAGAAAAGGGAATGGGTATACAGGCGTTAGCTGTTTGTGTCAGACGCTGTGCGGCAGCCGCGTGCGTCAGCCGCCCCATAGGAAACGCATCTTAAGCAAGCCGGTCAACAGTTAATCTCTCGTTACGATCGTTTTGCGAACATACACACCGCTTTAAAAAATCTACATTCCCCGTATTATAAACAGCTATCTTCAAAATGAGAATTATGATGTTATTCTTTCTCAATGATCGTTTAGGTTCATAGAACTAGGGCACAAGTCCTGGAATACGAATCAATAGCTTTGAATCATCGAATCATCAAATTGCCACGGTTTTTCTTAGCCTAGGCAAATAGAGTTGTCAGAAGGACAGGGGGGCTCGCGACTAAGCTCTAGTGGAGACGGGAGTGGGTCATACAGAATTAATTGTAATGAGACCTTATATAATTGCCGGGCGCCAGCTATATGAATGCCGAGCTCACCCTTTAGATTTCTATACTGATTCCCATATAACACGAACAGTATTAATTAAGTATTTACCAGACTCATATCATAAATGATAAACCGAAGAATAAGTAACAAATGTATAATTAACTAATTGGTATAGGATAGAATTGACACCAAATATCTCTTGTCAGTACTTACACCAAGGATCTCTATAAAGAGGTGCTAAATAGTTTAGTAATAACGTTTCAGGTATTCACAGGTACATTTCCAGGACTCCAACACAGTGGAACACTCTCAGTACCCCTAGGTTGAAGTATATACAACTTATAGTATGAAAAGAAACAATATATAATTACTGGGTACTCCAAAACACACCTAACACTGTAGGTACCCTCATAATAAACCTAACGACCGCAATAAGTATGGTACACCTTACCTTTAGCGTTTACACTGTTTTGATATATGTATATATCATCAAAGGATACTAATAAATATGGTGTTACACTGCTGGGTGTGGTAGATGGATGTCGACACCAGGGGGCAACTTGTCTTGGCAATGCTGCTTCTTCGTCGTTTCTGCTACATATAAGTGATACTCAGTGACTCTAACAGGCAAGGGAGGTTCCTCAGGACTAGGAGCCTACAGAAAAGGTAGTAATCCACTAATCATAGGAAGATTTCAATTCGAAAATCCAACCATATAAGTCCGATCCCAGGAAATTCACAAGGGACTAAAAATCAGCCATAAAGAAAAACCCTGAAATTAAATGAATGACTCTTTATTCAACCCTTGAAAGGTCTTATAAGTACCTCTGTCCAGGAAGGCCTAGGTTTCACTGAGTGAAAACTGTTGGTAGATTGTAGACTGTTTCAGATGTCAATATCCTGGGCAAGGGTTTACAATGGCACACGGGATCAAACACCCAAAGGCTTAAATAGGGAGCACCTAAAATACACCTAGTATTATCAAATGCTCGATGGAAAAGTGTGTGAGAAATGTATACCTGACTAAAAATTGTGGTTATAATCCCCTCAACGGGTAAGGTCCAAAAATATGCTTACACAGCAAATCAAACGAATAAGATGAAGTCTGGCACCTTTCGATAGTTGAAAAATATAATCCCTTTATGGACGATTCAAATGGAATCAATTCAAAATTTTCAACTTCACAACATTATCTCAGGCAGCTTCTCCCCGGAAAGACTCGGAAGACGGAACGACCACAGAACTTCCCGTCAAAATTGTCAAAATCCTGGTGCAGTGTTGCCAAGTAACCCTTTCAAGTGTATTAGTATCAGTTCAAAGAATTTCTCACACGACAGAAAAATTCTTACGACGGAAACCTAGTCATTATGTTCATGACGAGAAATGCTAATTAATACCCCATAACCTGTCCAATTTGTACTCTCTCCGATAATAACATTATTTAAAGGCATTCTGGTGTTACTCCAGACAGCGTAACAGAACGCAACCTACAATCCGTAAATCAAGACGTGCCAGGCATAATCCGGTAATAGCGCACACTCCAACTGGATGTAAATATTGACACTAATCCAAAGTGAAGATAGCTGCTACCAAGCCTGCAAGGTCAATATTAGGAAGAAGATTGTTTTGAACAGCTGATTCACCTATGACAGTATTAAATATTAGGCCTTTTGAATAATGGAATATAAATAACACCTGAAAAGGTATCTTTCTGCAAAAGGAATTTGGACAGAAATAGCAAACATGACCATAGATGATAGCTCCGTAAACTGCCAGTGTCCTAGGTAGGTAAATATTTGTTAACATGTGAGAAATGATTGAAGTAATTTGGCAGATGGGACTACGCTCGAAGAAGCAACATTTTAATAACAAGATTTAGGTTTTAATAACTCGGCGGGTATTGAAAGTGCCTGTAAAGTAATGTAGTCCCGGTACAGACATGATTTAAATTTGGAAATTACCTAGAATAATCAATGGAGGATAGAATGATGTTACAAATTCCCCCCTTACTTTAAAAGCAATTTACCGTAACCGGGAAATTTTATGTGAACCTTGTAATACCCGTATACTATTATGTATCAACGGCATAAATATTGAGCAATGAGGCTTAAAACGCATGACAACAAATCACCTCAAGTTTGTTGTACCCGAAAAAAAAATATTGTAAGGCTTGAAACGCATGACAACAAATCGCCTTAAATTTGCTGTTCTGGCAGGAAAAAAAAAAATACGCAAGGCTTGAAACTTACGACAACAAATCACCTCAAGTTTGTTGTCCTACCGTACTCTCAATTGTGGTGGTATGGATTCAGCCCAAGAACCGCCTCCGCCGTCCGGTCGCACAACTAAAATATCCAGAACACCCAATGTGGTTGAGTTTAGCTGGAGTTAACTCAACAAACCCAAAATTGCACAACTCAATCTAAGTAGGAGAAGTCTCGTGTTTTAGGTCACATTGCGGCTCCGGACATCCCAGAAACACAACCCAACAACCAAAGCGAGTCCCAAACAAAATCCCACACCCCAATTGTCCAGCATTAGGGAGCTGCCATCCCAACAATAATAATGCATATTGTCAGCGCAAAAATTTTAAGATTTTACAATACTCACCCAGCCCTGGAAGAGGTACTGAGTGGAAACACCCCTTAACTAAATAGAAAACCAAACGAAAGTGTTGCAGTTGATCACGTTTTCTTGGCTTTTTTGAGACTGTTTTCTACTTTGTATGTGTAACAGTTGATTTTATTGAAAAAAGTGATAGAGTAAAAATAATGTTGAAGTTAATGTCAAATAATAATTCTGAATGTTGTATCTTCTCTGAATATAATTAAAGAAAGTTTGGTAAAGTCTCCATTACTGTCCTTCTGAGATCGAATAGTTACCAGGTAGGTGCTGTTCGTACATATTTTGGCGACCGTGACAGGACCTCCTGAAGATATGGAGAATTTGCAGAGAATCAGAGAGATTCATCGAGTATCGTTTGAACGAGTTTATGACGTTATCATCAAAGCACAGCAAACACCAGATCCCGATTTGAGTGTAATACATGGGAATTTTCGTCTTCTTGAACAGAAGATGGAGGTGCTTGCAGATTTGAACAAACAAGTTCTTGATTTGATGCTGGAAGGCGATTCCATTGAAGAACTCATCGATATTGAAGTGGAGAGAGCTGACGAGCTGAAGTTTAGCTGAAGTTTAGAGTCGAGCGAAGTATGAATAAGGACTCATTCGTCAATGATCCTGCTCCAAGTGTGGCTAGTCATACCATTCATTCGAAATCAGGATTGAAACTACCACGGATCGAATTCGGCAAATTTGGAGGCGACATCAAGGACTGGCTCTCCTTCTGGAGCCAATTTAAGAGAATCGATGCTGATGAGAGTTTGAACTCTCGTGCCCACCAATTAGTGAGAAGTTATCCTCCCAGTGGAGAAAACTACCCCAAGGTTATCGACAGTCTGAAGACTCGATTCGGCAAAGATGAGCTACTGGTGGAGTTCTATGTTCGAGAACTTTTAAAACTGGTTATGAGAAATTTAAATGCAAAGGTCTGTCTCAGCACCCTTTTTGATAAGCTCGAGTCACAACTTCGAGCTTTGGAAACACTTGGCGTCACTTCAGAGAAATATGCGGCAATGTTGTTTCCGCTTGTTGAATCCTGTTTGCCCGAAGACGTTCTGAGAGTTTGGCAAAGAAGTACAGCTGCCCATTCGGATTCAGCCTCATCAGAATTCACTTGGAAATCATCAGAATCGAAAACGAATTGCCGACTAAAGAAACTTATGATATTTTTGCGACAAGAAGTTGAGAACGAAGAGAGAATTTCACTAGCCGTTTCCGGATTTGATAATAAAATGAAGAAAAACGAGCCTTCGAAAAAAGAAGCAATTCCTACCGCTTCAGCTTTATTCAATCATAAGCCACGATCCATCAAATGCGTTTTCTGTAAATATAATCATCCGAACGACGAATGCAGTAATGCGAGCAAGATGAAGCTACAGGAAATGAAGAAAATTTTGTCAGATAAAGGATGCTGTCACCTATGTATGAAATTCGGACATGTTGCACGCAGATGTAAAGTTAAGATTGAGTGCAGCGATTGTAAGAAACGACATGCTACGATGTTATGCCCCGAGAAAGATCAAACTGTACCTGGCAAACAATTTTCATCTGACAAAGAAAATACAGCTACTGTCGAAAATCTCTCGAACCATACTTATAGTGAAGTTTTTCTCCAAACTCTAGTCGTCGAACTTCATAATGACACTTTTTCTCGTCAAGTGAGAGCAATCATAGATACTGGAAGCCAAAGATCCTATATAAACACGTTTTCCGCAAAAGAAATGAAATATGTCAAAATTTCTGAAGAAACCTTGGTTCATGCGCTTTTTGGAGGGACCCAGTCAGAAGTTGTGAAACATAACTGTTACAAAATCAGTTTGAGGAATTTGAACCAAAAATATGCATGTAACTTCCAAGCACTGAATCAGTCGGTAATATGCAGCAATGTCACCTCTGTTAGAGACGGATCCTGGATGAATGAACTGCGAGCACTGCAAGTGGATATTTCCGACGTTAAAGACGGTCCAATAGAAGTTCTTATTGGATCTGATGTTGCAGGAAAATTGTTTACTGGCCGAAATCATCGATTGAAATGTGGTTTAGTTGCGATGGAGACACTTCTTGGGTGGACCCTGATGGGAAAAGTATCGCTTCCTTATTCAAATCATTCCGATTCAGCTTCTATGTTGGCAACCTCATTATTATGTAAATCATATGATATCGCTGATTTATGGAAACTCGACATACTTGGCATTACAGATCCTACAGATAAGAACTCTAAGAAAGAAGCTGAAGCAGCAGTCATGGATCATTTCCAAGAAACAGTATCTGTGAATGAAGATGGCAGATATGAAGTCGTTTTACCTTGGATTGAAGGACATCCACCTCTCCCTAGTAATTATGACGTTGCTAAAAGAAGGTTAGATGGTCTGATGCACAAGTTGAAAAATGATGGCTACTATGGGGAGTACAACAAAGTATTTTCCGAATGGTTGGCTGAAGGCGTGATTGAAGTTGTTCCCGAAAATGAGCTTTTTAATAAAAGTCATTACTTGCCACATCGTCATGTTGTGAAACTGAATAGCGCCACTACGAAACTCCGACCAGTTTTTGACGCATCAGCCAGAGTGAAGAATCATCCGTCTCTAAATCAGTGTTTAGAAAAAGGAATCAACCTGATAGAACTCATACCCATGATATTGATTCGATTCCGATTACATAAAATTGGTGTTATTTCTGACATCAAAAAAGCTTTTCTTCAGATAAGTCTATGTTCATCAGATAGAGACTTCCTACGTTTTCTGTGGTATGAAGAAAATGGCCAGCTCAAACTCTATAGACATACAAGAGTGGTGTTCGGCGTAACATGTAGTCCATTTCACCTTGGTGCAGTGATCAAAAATCATTTGACTGAAGCCTGGAAAAAAGCCCACTCAGATAGTTCCCCATACTCCGTGACAGTTATTTCGAAATTGTCAAACAGTTTTTATGTAGACAATTGTATCGCCAGTCTTGAAACCGATGAGGAACTTAAAACTTTTATGAAACAGTCCCAGGAAATAATGAGCGAAGGAAAGTTCGATTTACGTGGATGGGAGTGGACAATATCTGAAGAAAATGAAACTTGTAACACTTCCGTGTCACCTGTTTTGGGGCTGAAGTGGAATAGACTACAAGACAGTTTGGAACTTTGTTTCGATTGGTTTCAAGATATTACTCTAGACAAAATAACGAAAAGGTTGATTTTATCTGTAGCCAATAAGATTTTCGACCCAATTGGATTCACTTGTCCTGTTTCATTGATCCCAAAAATCCTTCTGCAAAAAATGTGGATTTTAAAAGTTGGCTGGTATACCGAGGTACCTGATGAAACTAAAAACAAATTTCTAGAGTCGATGAAAGATTTGAGTTTTTTGGTGAATCTGAAAATTCCCAGACGTTTTTCAAATATATCAAGATCAGATTCCTGGAGTATACACATGTTCTCGGATGCAAGTAAAGATGCTTATGCCGCTGCTGTATTCCTTAGATCAGAATCAAACGGAGAGACCCATGTTCGACTCATCCAGTCTAAGTGCAGAGTTTCGCCTGTGAAAAAGATGTCAATACCACGGTTGGAGTTATTGGCTGCAAACATCGGAGCAAGGTTGATAACTACTGTTTTGGAAAACCTCGATGACAAAAATATTCCAGTATTTTGTTGGTCCGATTCGAGTACAGTTTTATCCTGGATATGCCGAGAAAATCAGTGGAAAACATTTGTTTGGAACAGGGTACAAGAAATCAGAAGTCTAACAAACATTGAAAACTGGAATTTTGTACCTGGCCATATGAATCCTGCCGATTTACCTTCACGAGGATGTTCTCCAAAACAACTATTAGACTCTAAATGGTGGGAGGGGCCATTCTGGTTGTTACAATCGAAAAGTGACTGGCCTTCCCAAAATTTTGAAGTGAATGAGGATTCTGTCATTTGTGAAAGAAAAAAATGTTTGATATCGTCTTTCCTGAATGCCAAAGGAGACAATACTTGGTATTATCGTTATTTTTCAAAATATAGACGTATCCTTAATCTCATCGGATGGCTGAAAAGATTTATTGACAATTGTCGTAGTTACGAGAAGAACAAATCTCCTGCTCTCACATTAGGGGAGATACAAAAAGCTGAAAAATTGCTGATAAAATTCATTCAGCGTGAAGCTTTCGTTGGTATCCACGATGATAGTCTTGCTTCTTTACTACCCTATGAAGACGAAGATGGCATTTTTAAACTCAAAACGAAGATTGTTGATCGTGCTGACCTCCAGAGTTTCCGAAACCCTATTATTTTACCATCAGATCACCCTGTTGTTGCCAGAATGATTTATGATTGTTATGTTGAGAACTGTCACGTTGGCACTCAAGGTTTGTTGAGTATGATGCGAGAGAAGTTTTGGATCATAAAAGGCAGAAAAACCATAAAATCAGTTATTTCCAAATGTGTTGTTTGTCGTAGAAATCATGCGAAGAATTTAGATACTCCTCCAGTGCCCTTGCCTGAAAATCGAATCAAAGACGCAGCTGTTTTCGAAATCATCGGAGTTGATTTGGCAGGTCCGCTTTTCATAAAAAATAATGAAAAGGTATGGATAACCATATTCACCTGTGCGGTCTATAGAGCAGTGCATTTTGAAGTTGTTTCGAGTTTATCTACAGACAGTTTTTTACAAGGATTTCGAAAGTTCATCAGTAGACGAGGACGACCGTTTGTGGTATACAGCGATAATGGCAAGAATTTTGTGGGATCGGAGAATTTATTCGCAAAAATTGATTGGAGTAAAGTATCCCAATACAGTATTCAGAAAAGAATTTTGTGGGAATTCAACCCCCCTACTGCAGCTTGGTGGGGCGGTTGGTGGGAACGGCTGATTCGACTGATGAAACAACTTCTTCGAAAGACATTGGGGAGAGTTTCACTTACATTTGAAGAATTATCAACAATTATCTGTGAATGTGAAGCCGTTATGAATTCTCGACCGCTCACGTATGTGTCAGAAGATTGTCAAGATCTGACACCATTAACTCCTTCGATGTTTCTCCAGGACATAAAGCAAATTGGTGTGACTGATATCGATGAAATTGATGCTAAATGTTTGAACAGACATATACGCTATAGAGTGAGATTGAAAGAAGACTTCAGGAAGCGATTACGAATCGAATATTTGAGCCAGTTGATAATGCGTCCCAAAAAATGTGAATCACATGACGTGAAAGTTGGAGATGTCGTGCTGATTGGAAATGATAGTTCAAAACGTCTCGATTGGCCTCTGGGGTTAGTTGAAGAGATTTTTCCGGGAAGAGATGGTAGAATTCGTGTGGTTCGTTTGAAAACTAGTACTGGATACCTTATGAGACCGGTTCAGAGGTTGTTTCCGTTAGAAGTCAGTTCTGAACGGGAAGTGAGGCAGTTGAGAAATGACAAAACATTGAAAGATTCGGAAGATGTTGTTTCGAGAGATGAAATGCGTGACAGTGAGGAGAAATCAATTATTGTTGATGGAAGTCATGTCACCACTCGTCATGGAAGAAAAATAAAACCACCTTCTAGGTTGAATTTATAGTTATGTGTCAACTTCCAAAAGTGTGACACATAAGGTGGGAGGATGTTGCAGTTGATCACGTTTTCTTGGCTTTTTTGAGACTGTTTTCTACTTTGTATGTGTAACAGTTGATTTTATTGAAAAAAAGTGATAGAGTAAAAATAATTTTGAAGTTAATGTCAAATAATAATTCTGAATGTTGTATCTTCTCTGAATATAATTAAAGAAAGTTTGGTAAAGTCTCCATTACTGTCCTTCTGAGATCGAATAGTTACCAGGTAGGTGCTGTTCGTACAGAAAGCTTGAAACCTGATTTTAAAAGAAGATGGCTCAGGACTTAATCACCACCCACATCAAGACAGAGTTAACGAATGCAGTTTCTCAAATACCTTGGAAGCTTTATGGTTGGATAACATTAACAGGAAAGAAAGAATGATTCCTCCGATAGTGTTCTCTACAGAACCAACGTACCTATACGTAACGTAACTGTAGGGGTTGTTCAACAACCTATAAAATACATCGGGGCAATCGCCCTCTCAACAAAAATAAAAAAAATATAAGGTGGGAGGTTATCTACTACCATAGGTCAACCACAAAGAACCAACCAAAATATGACTGACCCATCTCTGTTCAGGATGCTAAGGAAAAGAGAAGATAGATAAACAAAAAAAAACACTCAATAACGCAACCACCACAAACTCGACCTCTATATCCAGAGTTCAAACTCATAGCCAAATACTCAAGGATTACACTTATTACAGAGGATACTTCCTGTGGAACACATAAGATATAATAAAAATCCATGTTTCTTCCCAGAAGTACTAGCCTCCAACGGAATCAATGTGTTACTGTCATGGGCCCGAAAATACATTAGAAAATAATAACAACCAAGGTACTCTCAGCCACAAGACAAAACACTAAGGGTGGTACTGACACAATGGATACTCACTTTGGGAAGGCATCCAAATAATAAAAACCAATGCCCTTCCAGTGATATCAACTACAAACATGGACCTGAGAACACATTCTCAAATAATAACACGAATGTACTCCCAGCCACTAGATGGAGACCGTACCAAATCCAAGTAGCTTTAGGCAGACGCCAGGGATGACCATCCTTCACCCCAAAATCCGAAAGTACTAGCTTACTCATCAGGTGGATGAGCTTTAAGGTCTTTTACATGCCAAACTCCGCGATAGTTGCCATCATCATCCTTCAATTCATAAGTCCAAGAAGATACACGTTTCGAAACTAGGAAGGGACCGACAAATTTAGGTGCCAGCTTGGCACTGAAATACTGTGCAGCATTAGACAAAACATGATTCCGTCTCCAAACGAGCTGATTAACATGATATTGAACATCGCGACGCCTAAGATTGTAGGTTTTACTATTCTGTGCATAAGCTTTCGCTAACTTGACCTTCACATCAGCGTACAATTTTTGGAAGACTTTCTCACGTTCCTCAGTAAGTGCTGAACGATCAAACTGTATTTCTTTTGGAGGGGCGTTATCCCCTTTGAACGGCAGTTCTCGACCGAATACTATAAAATTGGGAAAGAATCCAGTCACTTCATGTTTCGACGAACGAATCGCCAATCCAACTTGACTCAAACGTTGATCCCAACCTCTCTGATCTTCGGACAGGTAGGACCTCAATATAGTTTTTATAATCCGATTTACTCTTTCAACGGGATTGGCTTGAGGGTGATATAGAGCAACAAATTGAATTTTAATATTATAACTGGTTATAAACTTAGCAAATTCCTTAGAACGGAACTGCGAACCGTTATCTACGATGATTGAATTAGGAGCGCCAAAAACTGAAAATACATGAGCGTCCAATATTTTAATAATGGCGGCAGTCGTGGCAGTGCGTAAAGGAAACAAAAGCGGAAATTTACTGAAGCAATCAGATACGAGAAAAATATACTGATTACCTGAACGGGACCTAGGTAAGGGACCTACTAATTTAGCAGAGAGTAATTCAAAAGGGCGAGATATCAATCCCGGAGGGCGTTTTTGTTCAGGCTTAATTGACTGACAGGTGTTACAGTGCCGAATGAATGAAGCGACATCAGAACGCATCTTTGGCCAATAATAATGTTCGGCCAACTTGCTGAAAGTTTTGAAAACGCCTACATGAAGCAATTCGGAGTGTGTTTGCTCGATTAAGGACTTCCTCTGATGACGAGGTATAACTTCTTTCCAATGATCAGAAACTGTAGCCAGTTCAGGGATACGAGGTGTTATGTTTTTAAAAAGTTTTCCTTAGAAAAGTTGCCAAGAAGGAAATGTATGTGGTGACTTCGATATTCGCTCGATCAGCCTTTGGTACCATTTATCGCTTTTTTTGATGGAAATTTGGGTGTCGTGTAGAAAACAAGAGTTGAGAGCATCAATGCTAGGAACAGCTCGAGATAGAGTGTCGGGTACGATATGTTCTTTACCTTTTCTATGGATAATGGTATAATCGAATTGTTGAAGGCGTATGGCCCAACGGGCCAACCGACCAGATGGAGATTGTAATTTGTCCAACCATAGTAAACTGGCGTGATCGGTCACTACCGAGAAATGTCCCCCTTCAATATAGGGTCGGAGTTTTTCAATCGCCCATAGAACGGCCAAACATTCGCGTTCTGTAGTTGTATAGTTACGCTCCAGTCGAGTAAGGGATCTGGACAAATAACATATCGCCTTCTCACCATCAGGGTGTGACTGCGTTAACACCGCTCCAAGGCCATATCCCGATGCATCTGCCTGAATGACAAAAGGCAATGAGAAATCAGGGCACGACAGAACAGGGGCACTAATAAGACACTCCTTCAAGTTGTTTAGAGCCTCATTACATTCCGAGCTCCAATTGAAAGGTTTATTTTTCCGCAACAAATCACAAAGAGGGGCTGTCAAGGTTGAAAAATTCGGAACAAATCGTCTATACCATGAAGCCAAGCCAAGAATTCGCCGAACTTCAGAAACAGACTGCGGAATAGGGATATCTAAAATTGCTCTAACTTTTTCTGGATCTACTCGAAGTCCAGTGGCATCAACAATGTAACCCAAATATAACAGTTCGGGTCTGCAAAAGTGACATTTCTCCTTAGAAACCGTTAAATTAGCCTTTTTCAAACGTGAGAACACTTTCCGTAAGATCTCAATATGTTTCTCGAAGGTTTGGGTGACTATAATGATATCGTCCAAGTAAACAAAAACATTTGGTTCCAGCTCCGAACCTAATATACGGTCAACGAGGCGTTGAAAAGTAGCTGGGCTATTAGAAAGTCCCATTGGCAAGCGACGAAATTGATATAATCCTCGGTTAGGAACAGTAAAAGCTGTCAAAGGACGAGAGGATTCGGCAAGAGGTACCTGAAAATAGGCAGATTTGATATCCATTGACGAAAGAAACTTAGCATCACGAAGTTTGTCCAAGGTTGCAGAAATATAAGGTAGAGGATATGCATCTCGTTCTGATACTTTATTTAATTTTTGACTAATAATATCGGTGAAGACCAAGGACTGTCTGAACGTTCAACAATTCCTTCTGACAGCAATTTATTCAATTCGGTATCAATATGTGTTTGCATAACCAGGCTGACTGGATAATATCTTTGCTTAATAGGAGGGGAAGAAATTTTAATGACATGTTGCACTAGATCTGTACACCCTAATTTGTCACCCATTTCCCGAAAAGCTGTTTGCACCACTTCATTTAAAAGTTGTGACTGCTCAGAAGTTAATTGATCCTCAGATTGTAAGGCAATAGAGTCAATAGCGACTTGAGGATTATTTGCAAAAACCCACTCTCCCCTTCGAAGATCAGGAATAATTTCCAATTTTTTCCAAAAATCAATACCTAAAATTAAAGCATGAGGTAACGCCGGAATAATTAATGATGAAATCACTTTCACACGATTTTCCAATTTCATGGGAAGCTCTACACTACCAATACTTGAACAGGTTTGTCCATTGGCAACTCGACAATTAACTATATTATTAACATTTAATTTGAGATTAAGTTTCTTCAAAACTTCCCAGCCAGGCCCACCGACTATTGTATTTGAAGCACCTGAGTCAAGAAGTCCAAGTAAAGTTACATCAAAAACTGAAACAGACAAATGGGGTCGCTCATCATTTTGCGCATGACCTAAAACATAATCAAGGATAACCCTGTGTTTGTTTGATAAACAGGGGTCAGCCGGATAGTACAAGGAGGCACCAGTACGGCTATCCATGGACTCCCTTATTGGTTTTCCGACCGCTTATTACATTTAGGACAAGTCCTTACAGTAACATTGGGAAGACCACATTTAAAACAATATTTCGTCCTAGTAGATGAGGTGCATTGCTTTGCAGCATGTCCTTTACTATGGCAGTTCCAGCATGTGAGTATGGTATCTACCTGACTTGAGGAAGAAGATGACCCTTCCGAATAAATGTAGGCCAAGTCCGGCTCCATCAGAAGACTTCTATTTCTTGGGGGGTGGAACAAAAGATTCAATAGATTCTTTGCGCGCTTCTAATTGACTTCCCAATTCTAAAAGATGATTTATAGAATCGATTTTAATCAACCCCAATTGACTTTGGTAAAATGGTGAAATATTTCTAAGTAAAATCTTCAACCGCGCCTCTTCCAATACTGGTATTGTCAATCTATTGAACATATTGCTCATAATAGCAATATACATTCCGATAGTCTCATTAGGACCTTGAGTTCTTTGCTTTACCTCTTGAAACAATTTTTCATTGTAGTTTGGCGGTAGAAATTGAATTCGTAATTCTTTCACAAGTTGTGTCCAAGAATTAATTGTTGGTCGAATGGATCTAAACCAAATGAGTGCTTGTCCAGTAAAGAGATCACTAGCCGACGTGAACAGCTGAGTTTCAGTAACACCCCTAGATATACAAAACTCTTCTACATTTTCTAAGAATGCGTTAAGTGAGCAATGAGAAATATTACCGTCAAATTTAACAAGGTTCCATTTTGACACCGGTACCCCTCTGCTATTATTATTAGAAGAAGCAGTTGGTTGAGTAACCACATTAACGGCTATGTCATCATCAGACTCCTCAGATTCTGAAGAACTTGTAATAACAGTAGATGACATGAGTACACTCAATTCCAAAGGCGTATGATTTTGCTGTGACAGCCTTTTATACTTTCGAATTCGTGACTTTAGTTCAGATTGGTAATTGAGAAGTTCGACAAGATATTTTGACTTAGTTGCATGCTCCATATCTGAAGTTGCAACTGCTTTTTCTGCCCTCATGAACAAATGCTTAAGTTTTGTACTAATTTTCAAGCAACTTGAATCAGACTCATCCCCTGCAAAATCCGAAATCAAGCTTTGCATTTCTGCAAATTTCGATTCAATATAATCAGAATCTTCCTTAAACATATACATATACCCTAAGCTACCTAGGAAATTCCTTACAATCTAATACAGGGTACTAAATATTTGTGGCTTGTACATATATATATACATATTTGTAAGATATCGAAATATTGTTGTGTAACGAAAATGAATATGAATTGAAAATATACATCGCTAATTAAAAGAGTTATATTTTTTCTAGCAATAAGTGAGCGATGGGCAGTCATATTCCTTACAATATTCTGTCCAAGGTGAATGTCTAATACTTTTTCTAGAATAAGCAAGTGACCCAGAAAACTTCCTTCACTCTAGCAGAGAGCTTGTGCTTCCTGTTAACGCCATAATTATAACTATTAACGAAATATTGGTTTAAACGACGTGTAAATATTATTTTCTTGTGGAAAGTACAATTACTCCTTGTTTTCACAGATTTTCTTCTTTTATAACCTAAGAGAACCTAAGAGAACGCCATTCCAGTAAATATGTTTGGCAGTCAACCCTAATTATTTTGCTCTGCAAAGGAATTTACAATTGATTATTTTTAGTTCAAGGAATAGAGCTTCCTCTAGCCCCTCGAAGTATTTTTATTTTATATAACAGTGGCGTTGATATTAATTTGTCACAGTGGGATCTGTGGCCATAATGTTCGCAAGTTTCTGTTGAGTGGTACAATTCGGTACACATAGCTGAAACCGTGAAAACATGCACGCCCATGTTGCGCATTAGTCGTATGACGGAGTCTAGTCCCTAATATAGCCAGTGATAAGTCCCACAACATGAACGTTCGCGCAAGAAATGGAGATTTCACCTTTTCAGCTGTGTGCCGAACTGTAAGTCCTTAAATCATGGAAATCACTCAAACAGCTGAAACAGCTGGATTTGCAGAAAATAAATCTTTTCATGACTTCAATAAAGAAAGCAATACATCTATGAAGTGAATGATTTGCATTTCAAAGAATATATTTATGAATAGGTGTTTGACATTCAGGTCTAGTGTGACAGAAGTATTGGAATTTTCATGTTCGTATTATTGCTCAAAAGTTAGCGGGTGATGAAATTGATTTTCCTCAAGAAGTTATAGGAACATGGGCATGCCGATATCAGCGGCGTAAAATGATTTTCCAAGAAATAAGAAGGTATTTCGTAAGTGGAGGATTGTATTAGCATTATGATGATGTTTTTCGAATATCATTCAGTTTCAGGGTCCAACCCCATCAATCATATTGAAAAGCATGAAGTCCCAATTGTCTGTAGTTATACCCAAATTTTGCAAAACTAATGAGTAAGTTTAGAGAGTGACAGACAGCACATATGCATACATACGTAATACGTTATACAAAGGTATATTTAGTATAACTATTGGCGGTTATTGGTCTGCACTGAACTTAAGATGATGAGGGCCCTCGATATGAGTTTGAAAGGATGGTTTGCTTTTGACAGTAAAATTAGGGATATTCATGAAAAAACATTTGAATTCTTTCAAATACTTAGGAATGAGTAATGTAGTAGTACATTTTCACTTTTTTCAATCTAGAATAAGTGTAGAAATTTACAATCAATCTATAAATTTATTGTGTATCATATGAAGAAAGTGGATTCAGGATTCGATAGTCTGTATCAGGAATTCCGTATTTAATTTTATTGGGTATCTTGTGGAAACAGTGGGATCAGGATGTGATGGTTTGCATCAGGAATTCTTTATCTAAATTTATGCGATTCCTATAAGTTTCCATACAACTCAAAATCACTGAGAATTCACAAGTGTCGATAAGAAAAGAAGGATACAAAGTATAACAGTATGTTTTAGGCAGTGGTAGTGCAAAGAGACTATACACGATTCGATGAGGTATTTCAATTTCAATCACAATAATGTTTTGAATGAATATAAAACAGACAATTTGTAATCTTATTTGGTATCGTATGAAAAAGTGTGTTCAGGATTTGATGGTCGAATCTGTTTTTGGAATTCTGCATTCAATCTTATGGGAATCCTATGAGATCTCATGAGATCGATAACAGGAGGAACATTATACAACTGAATGGAATACTCTAAACTGAATATTCTTAAGAATATTACTGAAATATTCGAATAGATTACTTTTTTTTCTTTGGTGTCTTGGTATCGACTGCTATGGTTATTACCCATCGAATAAATTATTATTGTAACAAGCCCGAATATTTCAGGAATATTATAGAAAGATCACTGTCACAGAATGTCAACGAAATGCAACATTCCAGGAAAATCTACATATTTTAAAATGACTTTCAAAATGAATTTATCCACTCATTATATCCCTCGTATGTTAAATGTATTCGCTGATAAACCGTTTTAGTTTCTTTTAGAATGAACTGCATGGTTCTTTTACAAGTCGTGAGCACATAGCTCTGAGTGTCTGAATGTATGAAATGAATGTATCTCTAACGGGAGACCAAATTTCATAGTGCGGGATCAGAGTGGGCAAATAGCCAGCCTCGATAGGATGCAAGTTTTGATAATACGGACGAGGGACAGAGGGTATGAAAATTGTCTGCACAGATCTACCTCATTATCATTTTCGTTTCGTTTCTGTAAGAAATGTGTAATTTACATACAGTACAGTACTGCTGATAGAAATATGTACGTGCCAGGAACAATCTAGCAGAATATCATTGATTATTTTTTAAATAATCAAGTGACTGATATAAAATCTCATATGATCTCATTCATTTTCAAACTGGATGACCTCATAGAAACATGTAGCATTCACCCAGGAATCGCTGATAGGAACGGATAACAGTAATGTCTAAAAACATATTCAGATATTATAGATTTACGTTAGGAAATGCCATTAGAAATAAAAGGAATATGTATTTTTAATGTCTTTTAAATACTGATGAATATCGAAATGGCTCTATACGGATTTGCGGTTTCACTATCCAACTTGGATCGCATGAATTCTCTTATAATTTTCATTATCAGTCTCTATGAGGCGTTTTTGGCAGGCTTCAATATGTTCTTAATAATTATTTTCAACCATTTGGAAACATTCTGTTGCCAAAATTTCCATTTTATTATATTGTTTCTTTACAAACTGTGCTGTGGAAGAACTTATTTAAAGATGTTCCGGCATGGTTTGAAAATTGAAATTGTGGGAAAATGTTTAATTTTCATAAACCTAAAAGTGTGCAAAATCTTATGACCGGAAGCAGTTGGTCCAGAAAAGCACACCCTCCTTTTCACGAAGTTCTATTTGAGTAACCTAAGCATGAGAGTGCTTGATTTGATATTACATTTCTAGTGGTTTGCAGAGTGATCTGGTTGCAATCTGAACATATCATTATCAATGACGCTTGTATTGTAATGCATTTTATTAAAAAGTGCTTTCGTGATATCTTTATTCTCCAAATTTTTCCAAAGTTGAGTTTCATCCACAGTCAAATATGTTCCAGCACTATTATTTTGTCGTGGACAACTGCATTATTTCATTCATATATCTTCGGAACGTTCAAACAACAGAATCATGAAATAGCTCTTGGAAATCACAAAATCAGCAATAACAAATATACAGCAAACTATATTATGTAACAAGTTCTATAAAAGAGTGAATAAAAAAACTATATAAACGCGTCAAAACGGTATTTTTCCTAAGAACTCATAAATAGAACAAAATTATATTTTTGAAGTTGATATATTATCTTCTGTCATCGTCAAAGTTTAAATTAAAAGGTCAAAACCTAGTCTGACCAGCGGGATTCTAACCACTCAAATCAAACAGTATTCATAGGTGATGTACTTGAAGAACAGAGTTGCTAAGGTAATGTTTTGAAAAAATTGCCTCGAACATAGATTGTGCATGAATTTGTGATTGATCAATCATTTACCGCGGTGCATATCCATACAAGGCGAAAACCTAGAGAGTATTTTAAGGACGAGCGCAGTGTAGCATGTTTAATAAACGAGTTTTCAGAGAAATTATTCAACGCGTTGCATACCGTACTTTCCTCACGAACTAAACTCGAAACAACAAAATTGAATTTTTTTAATGTTGATTTTTCATAATCAAGTTATCTTGACAATTTCTACTGACATACCATTACCTAGTCTATACAATACAATAAAATATATGGTGATGTTTTCAAAGAATTGAGATGGCATGATAATGTTTTTAAGAATTTGCTTTGAACACAGATTGTTCAATATGCTATTTGGAGGACAGTATTGTCCGTATATACTCATAATAATAATGTATGAATCAAAGAGTCGTCGTAGGTTCTTCATATTAAATAATAATAATATATCCAAAAAAATTATGTGTTTCGGTACGATTCCAATCAGGCTGTCATGTGTTTTGTAATGTAATACTAGAACTAAAAGACTCTAAAAATCATTGGCATACCGTTAGGGTGGGCGGAAAATTCCCCTTTTCAAATACATGTTCACGTGACCATACCAGACATTCTGACCTACCCTAACGGCCTGCCAATGGGTTTTCGAGTAATTCAGTTATATTATTTCATCACGAAACACATGGTAGCCTGATTAAAATTCTATGCGAATAATAATGATGATAATAATTCATATATATAGAGAGAAAAGGGTAGTCTTGTTTGCTGACTAGTTAGGAAATAAGTTTTTAATATTTGGGATATGCAGCAGGCCAATAAGAGTACTCTAATACACAGATTCCAGGCTTTCAACAATTTTTTATTGTCATCTTCAGGGAAGCTACAATATGGAAAGACATTTTTGAGATATTGGTAAAGAAAAATCAAGAATCAACTTACAGTGTTGTGAGGTTATGTGGCGTATATGTTAAAATTATTCATAATATATGGACAGAACTGGGAATAAAACTTCATTGGTAACACATAGGGTTAATTTGGGAGCGAACACATTACTGATGATACATTTTAAAATGGATTTAAAAAAATTTTTGTTTGTTTGTTAGTACTAAAAGCACATGCTGTACCTTCAGGAGGCAAACAGCCGCGCAAGAGAATAATTTCAAATAAACTGACACATATGACATGTGACACATGACATGACCCTTCACGGAATCGTGCCATGTTGCCACGTGAAGTGGGGGTGAATTGTTTTTACAGGAAGTGACAGATGACTCTATGCCTACTGCTACAGTTTTGCGATGGAGTTACATGGAACATTAATCTATGAAAATTGTGAATTATTTGAAAAGATTGCTCTTATTATGAGAAAATATTGTACCTGATAGATGACATGAAACAACAAGGAATCACATCAAAATGCCAAGTACCAGTCCTAATGTTACAAAAATAATGAATTAGACTTAAATGGAACAATACATTTATGCAAATTTGTTAATAAGTTTAAACAATTATATTAAGTTGAAAATTTGATTTTAATATTGTTGAAAGGGTTAATCCGTGAAGTTGGTATTCATGGAGGTAGTCTGCTGATTATCCGTCATGTTAGGTTTGTCTACAAAAATTAAGTAAGAGTAAATCTCACTCAAGTGATTAACATCTGTTCTTTTATTAAGTTTTACTTTACCAATATCTCAAAAATGTCTTTCCATATTGTAGCTTCCCTGAAGATGACAATAAAAAATTGTTGAAAGCTTGGAATCTGTGTATTAGAGTACTCTTATTGACCTGCTGCATATCCCAAATATCAAAAACTCATATATATATATTTATATATATATATATATACAGTGTGACCCATTTGAGATAGAAGCACCCATATAAAACTTACATTTTTCAATCGATTGAAATGATTTGGTTTTTGTCAGGTAGACATTCAAAAAGTCTACTAGGACACCAAATTTCATGGATAAATCTCCATTTCCAGGGCCAACTAATCTTATTTTTCAAGATAAAAAATCTCAAAAAATTACTAGCGATTTTTTAAAAAAAAATCTGACTACACCACCGGACTCGTGATATTTTCAAATGGTTCATATGTAAATAATGTTGGAATGCGTGAGATAATAAAAAAGTTATAGGGGAATGAAATTTCAGAAATATGCCTTTTAATCAACCGACCACTTCAATTTCAGAACTTTTGTAACAATTTTGACTACACCACTGGATTCAGGGTGTCTTGAAATATTACTGACCATAATTTCATCGGAATCTGTTAATAAATAAAAAATAAGAAATTTTGATATAAAATAATATTTTCTTGAAATTCCGTTTTAAAATTTTATTTTCTTATGATGTTCTTATTTCTAAACAGATTTCAATGAAATTTTGACCAGTGATATATCGAGATCTCTTGAATACGGTATTGTATTTCGAATTTTGATAAAAGTTCTGAAATTGAATTGAGGGGTCGATTAAACGGCATATTAATCAAATTAAATTTCCTCACAACTTTTTTATTGATAGACGCATTTCAACATAATTTACATATGAACCATATGAAAATATCGCGAATCTAGTGGTGTAGTCAGATTTTTTCTAAAAAAATCGCTAGTAATTTTTTTAGATTTTTGACCTTGAAAAATAATATAGTTGGATATTTATACATGAAATTTGGTGTCCTAGTAGACTTTTTGAATGTCTGACTAGAGATAACAAAATCATTCAAATCGGTTGACAAATGTAAGTTTTATATGGGTGCTTCCATCTTAAATGGGTCACACTGTATATATAATATGAAGAACCAAGGACGACTCTTTGATTCATGCATTATTATCACGACAATACTGCCCTCCAGAAGGCTCTGTCATCATCTCCCGATCTACGTGACTGTGAATAGCAAAAAGACTACTGCTGTTATTGTTATTTCTGTCAACGAGTTGCACCCTTACGAGCAACCCCAAGCATTCCCCGAAAGAAATGCGGGCTAAAGAAGACGCAGCCTTTATTTTTTAACGTGTGATGCCATGCACGTTTCATTATCAGTTTAATTGCATGGCAATATTCATAATTCCGTCACAAATATATTGAACTTTTTGAGTTAAATAACAGTTATATTGAAGTATCTTCAGCGATAAATCTGATCTTGAACCTGATAACTATTTCAAAGCATATCATTATGTACGTCATTGAACAGCACCAAACAGTAGATAAAAGAAAAAATAAAGACAGATGCTTTTACAATAATGTGGATGGCGACTGTGTTGCAGATAAACCTTCAACACAGTAAAGCAGTTACGGCTGCTCTAGCATAAGTAATACTTTATTCTGGTCCAGATAATCTAAGTATTTCAGGTACAAAAAAAAAACAAATATCTCAACTTCAAAAGAAATTATTTTTAATGAATTTAGTGCAGCGGATTGTCCCATTCCATCAAGGTGGTTTCAAATTCCAATGGCAGTTAGTACGTTGGGCACCGCAAAATTAACCTATATCTTGTTGTAGAATCCATGCACCAACTGAGCCACTAACCTAACTGTCCCGGTTTGCATATTTACTTCTCTCCCCCCAATTTTTCCACCTAAAAATACATATTTTCATAAACGAGCTTTTATTCATAAACTACAGAAATAATAATATTAAATAATATCCAATATTTTCTCGAAAACTTGAGGAGTTAAACGTCATAACACTTGCAAGAAAATATTAAAATTTTTAAATGTTTGCATTTTTCATACATTAAATATTATATTTTAATTTTTCGTTTGAAGTTTATGATTGACATGTATATTAAATAACTATTTTTTATATTTCTTCTTATTCACCGATCGAATCAAAAATCGAACCAAATATTGTCGAAATTGAGAAATATCGAGACATGCAACATATTGAATAATCTGGCCCTCTGCAAGGAAGCAATTACCAAACTGATTAAAATCTCGTTCCGTTCATTACGAAATCTGTAATTAGTTTTTTACCAAATAAAATAAACTGGCATACTCATAATCAAACGGTTGAATAAAACACTCAGTTGCCTAACCTATAGCTGAATAACATTGAAGCAATGTTTCGAAACACATTATGAGATTTTGAGCATGTTTTTGACATGGAAAGGAACACCCGGGAAATAAATCGTCTAATATGCAAGGATATTTCCACCCTATCAGAGTTACCTTAGAATTCAACCCAGTAGTCTTAATGGAATATGATTCCTCAATAGCCTGGGATTCTTTTTGCGAGATGCTTGCTGACGCAGAAGATGGCACTCTTCAGGGAATCGAAATCACAGATGAGTTGGATGAAGCGGTGGAACAAACCTAATCATCTAACAAAAGGCACTCGAGCCTCCACAGTCAGTGAGCAGGGTCCTAGAAGTCATACAAAAAATCCCTGATAGGACTGAAAATCATATAAACGAACATGACAGATTACGACGGATATATCACAGGATATCGTTTCCTAGAGTCAGCCACAAGGCTCATGAAGTTAAACGCTCAATTGGTGATGGCGAGGTGACGAAAACTGTTTTGCAACGTTTTTTTACTACTTGCATCTTTCAAATTATGTTTGTTATGGGTTTTTACATGTCCTCACCAAATATCTGGACTGCTCGCTTTATATTTATGGAAAATTTTAACTTTTTCGATTTCTTAATGTATGCGAATTAGTTTTTTGACAATTGTCAATCCCAGAAAAATAAATTCATAGTGTTCCCTCGTGTAAAAAACCAGATATTATTAATTGAATTTAAAAATAGGGAAGGTATTAAGGAATGGTGAATAATGTTTGCTTTTCCACAGGCTTAACTTTAGTGTTATATGGATCACGCAAAAAAAATTGCACACGCTTCCTTCTTGAAGAAAGCATCTATTTTGTAAACATGCAAATAAAAATACAAACGGAAACAATTGCATGTTTCACCCCAAATCAGTGACAAATAACATTCCGATGCATCTATTTCCCGTCGTAGTCACCAAGACGGAACGATTATGCAATTATATATCTGTTGATTACGACCGAGTCCCAAACAACCAGTACTAGCTACTATAGGGTGGTGTCATAGCTACCAGAGCTTCGGTCATGCCCAGAGAAATTGCCACGCAATTCCGATCTGCGTTTGATGCCACGGCGAGTATTTGATCCCAGAATGCGAAAGCTGGATGCCACGAAGAGTTACAGCAGAGTTACACCGCGAGCCACAGGGAATGTCTCAGCTACCCGAAGCCCACTGGCTCCGGCAGGGGAGCCCCAAGCAATAAAAACGACTTGAGTCCACGGCCACTGTCAGACTTGGCACGTCTTTTGCAGACGCCTTAGCCTAGCTTTGGCAGCAATGCATTGGTTCTTGAATAGCACCCGCTTCTGGAGGAGATGTTTATATCCAAACCCCATGTGGTACAAGGTCGTGTTGATATAAAGTAAAAATAATAATGATAATAATGATATATGTATTTATTGACAACAGGAAAAACAATACTAAGTCATGGTAACAATAATGGTCTGCCAATGGGACACAAGATTGGATCAATCCATTCTCATTCTTGCACCTTACAAAAAAATATATAAAATAGAAAAAATAAAGTTATATGTATGTATATATATATATATATATATATCAAAATGATTTATATAGAGTATAAATTGGTTCATAGTCAGTTTTCAACAAAGCAATAAAAATGTATTTTTTTCCTGTTCAACGTTTATTGTGATGCTCGAATGTTATAGATTACTCAGGAAGCTTGTTTGAGAAATAATCTGAAACTAGACAAAAATTTTGCCTGGAAGGAAAACGGAAAGTCGTTATATAATTCAGCTATTTTATATATGAAGGATCTTCTAAACTGTGGAATGTCCAACAATGTGGATTCTTTTACGTCTGATGGTGTACATCGGTCCTGTGTTGAATTGTGTTATATTTTAGTGGTCATAATTTCGTGATATAACTCTAGATCAGAGCGCTAACTTCACTGAAGGTTGTGTTTTGAAACTGTGACGGTTCCCTCATCAGATAATATAATTTGAAAAGTTCTCAGGCAACTATGTCATCGCTCTTCAGCAGGTTACTTTCCTGAGCAACGGAGCCATTGCTTTGCCAAATAAGAGTTTCTACAGAATGGACGGAATTGAGAGACGTGGGGGTGGGGTGGCTGTGCTGCTGAAATGCTCGATAAAGTCTACCCAACTCAGCACTGTCAAGAACGGGGCCCACATATGATGTAGGTTTTGAATTGAGACGAGTAGATGCACTTCCAGGATAATCCCAACTCATAATCCATAACATGAAGTCCTGGATATTTTGATTATAGAATCAGACCTTCCAAAGGTCGTTGTGGGTGACTTTTTCACCAGGCAGAGGTATTGGATACAAACTCCAAAATCCTATAGAACACAACTATGGCGACATTATGACAGACATAATTATCAGCTAGTGGTACCAGTGGAGCCCACGCGGTACGATCACCGCAGACCAGACTTACTTGATATCGCGCTGATCAGGAGTAAACACTGTGAATGGGATATATCCACATTATTAGAGCCCTAATTGGATCAGAACCCAGTAGTTTCAATGCTGGGAGACAATCCGCCCCAGGAAAGTATTTAAAAACACAAATCATGAATCTGTTTGCAATATTCTCGCGAATGCAGGCGGCGACATCACTAAGAATGTTGACACTGAAAAAGCACATGTTACATCCACAGCCATTGAGCGGGCTCCATTGAACTCGGATGAATCTCCTTATAAAATTAAAATCTTTGTTGAATAATGCAGCAGGTGACGACGAAATTACCAAAATACACTGTTTTCTGAAGCCAGTTAGAGGGGAATGGATCAAAATCCCTTATGAAGTGGAATATTTTCGAATAATTACAGCGACTAATTTTTAATAGTATCAAAATTAAATGTACTGATGATTCGTTAGTAGCAAATTACAGCGATTATTTTACTCGTCTTTGTTGCTATTGAGAAATCCCTATAGCAACAAAGATTCGTGCATTTACTTAAAATTATCAAAAAATTACCACCACCTGTATATATACTAACGACAATATATTTCCTTGCTTAACAACCAATCAGTGGATTTCAAATTTTGAAATTCAGCCAATAGAATCGGAACTACAGTGAAAATATAGTTTGTCGCTGTATTTTCACGGTGATAAACCTGCTTAGTTTTTGTTTTACTATCTGTCAAGTGAAAATAATGATTTAAATTATAAACGTCAAATTTATGTGTTTTGACTAGTTATCTCTATTTTTCAATATGAGCGATCGTTGGGGACAAATGTCCATTGGTATCATAGATGAGGCCGTGGAAAAGAGTATTCCGTTGAATACGGCTAGAAGTTAAGCATCAATTAACAGGTGACACGATTTTTCTTTATTTCAAATCGATATATTGTCGTCCTAAATATAATTCGTGGTATGATTAAAAACCTATAATTTTTTGGAATATCAATTCATTGGCAATCCCAATGCAAGAAAATACAACTCGTCCTGCGGACTCGTTGTATTTTCAGCTTTGGGATTGCAATTCATTAATATTCCAAAAAATTATCGGTAATAATCATCCCACTTATTATATTACCCCTGAAAATACTAAGAAACGAGACATTTGAAGGGCTGCTGTAAACAAGAACACCTTGTGATAGCAGAAGAAGATGGGGCACAATAGATCTAATCAGCGCAGCGCATCAGTCACCATCCATACTTACCAATAACAAAACACTCGTGCCCTCCCCCTTTGGAGTCGGGCTCTTTCGACAAAATATGAAAGTAAACTTATACAGTTTTCAGACAACATGCTCATGTGTAATTATTTCCGGCAAGGAGCGCTGCTGAATTATCAGAATTAGAAACAGGAGAGAGGAACTCCCGTCACTTCATGGTAAGGACGAAATGACCTACTCTTCTGCTGACAAGGATACGGCCTTTGTAGACACGATGGAAAGTAGTTTGAGCTGAATGTGAGAGCCGGTTTCAATCAGAAATTCATTATGGGCTCACAGAAGGGCGAAGTTGAATTATCATTTAGCATTTGCAAAAAAGGTAAGATTTTTGTGTAGCTCGCCTTTTTGATCCATTGAGAATCGCACCTCTATTCAATTTATTCGCTAAATTACTCAAGAGGTAGCTATATGTAGTCTCGGAATTCAGTGGGATGAGGTTTCACTTACCGATATCATCAACAAATAATTCATATGACGTATTCTTAAATGTTCATCAAAAAACAAAATGGTTTCTGAAGTATTATAATCCTGAATCCTAGTAAATCATGCCATTCATTTAGTTAAACAATGCACTTTGTTTCCATATAATTCTTTATATGAGTTCAGATAATAGGGTGGAACGTAGCTTCCAAAATCATTCTGTTCACATAACCATGTGAAATATCCGTTTCCACTGCTATTTCCTTAGTGAGTTTTCTTGTAGCATCAATAAATTTTTCAACTAATTTTCTACCTAATTGTCTTGGGGTAATTATTTGAGAATCATTGACAACGGTGCACGTCTCTATGTCACCCGTTGAACAAACATATCGTCATTGATGTCATTCGTCATCATCGTTTGTTTGTTTTGCAGTCAGTTCTACAGAGCAGAGATTATTAATCAATTTTGATTATTATTCTCATCTAAATCGATAATGTTCATCATGACAGCGTTCACTTTTTTTTTCTGTTATTTCATTTCAAACAAACAACTTCAGTCTCTTGTTTGATAAAGGAACTGCGACAGGGATTCTGCCTAACCGAGTGTGAAAAACCAGGAGGAAGCGTTCTTACACTTACACATGCTAATTTTTTTGGCCCAAATTTTCAAATTTCTCTTAGTTTCCAAGTGATTTTGATAGGGAAAGCACATTCTGTAATTTACGGTAAGTGGTTATAGTTCACCCTGTATATTGGATGGAATTAATTAACGTACGTATCGATGCTATGTTTGCTGCAACTTATGTCTGAATGTCTTTAACCATCTGATTAAATAACATATTACCTTTGGCAAATGGAACAGAATATTACCATCACGAAATATGATCAAAAGGCTATAATTAATAACAAATTAGAAACATGAGAAACATAATGATAGAATTGAATAAATAGGAAAATAACGACTATAAATTGCTTGCAACCCACCCAAATGTGTAACTGAACCATCATAATATAATGTAAATGTTTTTGAAAAATCTGTTTGAAAGCGTAAATACCTTTTATTAGAATGATATTTGAAGTATTATAATCCTGGTCAACCATGCCAATCATTTGGATTAAAAACGAAACTTTATTTTGCAAAATCGTAATCTTACAATTCTTGATGTAGGTTCAGATGTTCGGGTGAAAATTATGTTTCAATAATATTCTGTTCATATTACTTTGCGTTTCACATTTTTAGAAATTTACATGGACGACATTTGGATTGCCCAAAAATGCTTGAAATAATAGTCTATGGGTATTGATAATATGAGTTTGAGAATGATCACCATTGTACTAGGTCCATTTTGTGTCAATGGCGTGAAACACTTATTTAATGAGACTATCAGAACAATCACTTCTCTGCAATTATGAAAAATTGCCAATGTCATTCCAATTGCAAAAATTAACACACCTCCCAGTTTCAACTATTCACTTCCTATATGCATACTACCTACCTTGTCCAAGCTTTTTGAAAAAATTGTGTAATTACAAATTAAGGGACATATTTGAAAACTTACGAAATCTTGCCAGAAGTACAGTCTGGATTCCGGTAAAAACATGGCACACATACTTCACTGTTCAAAGTTATGAATGATATATGTTCAAGTCTCGATGAACCTATAACATCAATAATAGTACACCTAGATCAGAGCAAGGATTTCTTCCTAGCAAACTTTCAGCTTCTTTTTGCAAAAGTGAAATTTATCTGTTTCCTGGAAACTGCTTTGAAGTTAATGAGTAGTTACATTGGAGGAAGATCACAGAGAGTCACAATCGATGGCAACCTGTTATGTTCTAACATAAAAGAGACTATGTCTGGAGTTCCTCGATGCAGTATTCTGGGGCCTCTTTTATTTACTATATTCATTTATGAATTTCCGTCAGTTTCAACCTCCTCTCAAGTTCATCTTTATGCAGATGATTCTCCAATTATATACACCATGTGACATGTCAGATTTTGAAAATAGAAAATATCAATGAGAGCTTCAAAACACCTCAATATATTCTAAAAAACATGGTTTGCGCATCAATCCGAATAAAACCGTGGCATAGGTTCTCAGAGGCAGACACCATATATAAAAGAATTTACAAATAAAGTAGAACACCATAGAATGGCTTCGTGAGGGGAATAATACAAGCCGGTATTATTTTTTTAGATTAGAGAGCAGCGTGTCCATCATTCCACCAAGCACCCCTATAATCAGAACCACCAATTTAACAAAATGGTTTGTGTACAGCCTGCGGAGTTCAAAGAGTAACTCTCGATATTTGGTCCGTTTTTCCTCCTCTTTTCGGACTATGTTCATTTCGCCAGGAGCCAAAAACTCTATGACGAATATCGTCCTACTTTGATGGTCGAGAAAAGGACTACATCAGGCTTATTTGCTTGTTTTTGCCTGCGGGTGGGGAATGAGTAGTTCCAATAGATTCGGCACCTCTCATTCTCCACAACGGACTCAATATCCCCCGGAGCATAAGGCAATACCGGTGTCTCGTCTGTACCGTACGAGTGTCGTAGATGATAGTTCAACGCTCGTAGAGCCGCGTTATGTCTTTGGATATAGGCTGAGATTGCATAAGCTTGACACGCGGACAGCAAATGCATTATGGTGTTGAAGACACCATCCTGGCAGGCCATTCTAAATCCGTCGGTCTCCGACTCTAGCACACTTCACCTGAGGAAAGGAAATATTATTATTATTATTATTATTAAATATCAATTTCTGTTGCTATTTCGATACTGAATTTTCATTTTTCATTTTCCTCATTAAGTTCAAACAAAAACTTTACAGAGGTAACCCTACAAATTTTATATTGACACACAAACCTGTTAAAATAAAGCATTAATATAATAAACTGTAAGGTGTTGTATTTGAAAAATGTCATTTTCCAAAAATCGCAGTGATCGATGAAACATCAACACTGAGTTCGCCTTTATTTAAAAAAATTTGCTGAAGCTCAAGGAATCGACTGAAAGTTATGAAACAGGATTCGGGTGCAGACATCTACGTGTACGAGAAAGCAACGGGTTGTGAAGATATAAACTGTTTTCCAAGCTGAAATATTCTCGCATATCTGAACATTTTCAACTCTGCAACAGCTGACAATAATAAAGGTCTACTATAGTTATTTGTTTAACTAGGCAGCAAAGTAGTAGATTGACTGCCGAGGCTGAATTCATAGCCGAGCGTAGCGAGGTGAAATCCTCAACTATAGCAAAAGGGTACATTGAAAATTCAATGGCAAGTAAAACCAGCATTTGTGAAAAAGTTTTGACAAATATAGGAACTACTTATAAGACGAATCAAACTGGTAATATAAAAAATGTAGAGAGAACGATATCTGAGGAAAGAAAAGGTGGCTTATTCGTTCAAAATTGTAGTAATTTTACCATCAATGTTAATAACAACTAAACATATGTTTTTTAAATTCTTGTTAAAAGTGTTATGTAATAATTGCTAATAAATGTTTACGTCAAATATTTTATTCCCATTGAGTATAATCACTTTGCTGCCTAGGCAGGAAAAGTAATACTTTGCTGATTGATGTGTCAGCAAAATTAATATTTGCTGCCAATCGGAGAAAAAATTCATTACCCATTTACTGAACTGACATGCCTGTACCCTTTATCAAATGGAAATAGAATAAATATTACCATCACGAATTATGACCAAAAAGCTCGTAGCATTACAATTAAATAAATAGGAAAATAACAGCTAGGATATTCTATTATTAATCATTCCAGTGATTGTGAAATGAGTAAATGAAAGCTAAATAAATTTAATTTGTTTACAGGACTAACCTCATTGTAAATGTCATTCATTTCAGGACTATGATAGAATTCACCACATTTGTGTACTCTTCAGAAATGCAAGGTTTAGACGAAAAAGTTTAATCGCTGAACGAACAGGTGATGTTAAAAATAACTGTACGGTGGGTGCAGAGTAAGAAGAGTGGAAGCTAACTTCATTTCAATTTACGATAGATATTTCCAATGTTTGTAATGAGAACATGAGAAGTAAATACAGAACTGGAATGCATCCATTAAGTAAATGAAGTAAAGCAAGTCCTGCGAAATGATGTTTCATTTTGACAAGGAAAAATATAATTGAGTGTATGTAGAAACATGGGAAATAAAGCCACGTTAGGGATTATTTGAGTGAATAATCATCTTGAACACAGATAATGTAAAGCAAAAGGTCATTGTGCTATTCTAGATACAGTTTGTGCTATATGTGGGTAGAAATAGAATAAATAGCATTTTGATATATCAACTAGATATATCATATTGTCAGAAAAAAAAAACCCTAGTATGTGTGTTCAGGGTTAGGCTTATGGTTTGATTCAGTCGGATCGGTTGTAGTCTAATAGACCGTCAGATAATGACAGATTTTCAAAATTTAGCGTGTGCTAGGCATATGGAAAAATAATTTTCGTTGTGCATAAAAAAATAGTTATTTATTATACAAGGGAAAAAGTATTAGATTTTAGCTCGAGGTTGTGTTGTCTCCCGACGTGAAGCGGAGGGAGAAAAAAACCGAGAGCTTAAATCTATCATTTTTTCGGTGTATAATACACTATTTTCTTTCTGTGATGGGAAAAAAGACCATTCAATAGTAAAAAAATCAAATGTCTACGGCTTAAGACCTTCCGGTTCGCGACATCTTTCACATTTCCTCTCATGAACAACCATATCTACATATATACAAACACGGTTCGTAGCCGCATCGATGGTATTGCGGCAAGTAGCGACCGAGCAGCCGTATGAGTCGGTCGTGTGCTTCTACTCTTGCGATAATACAGGTGCCAAGTACTGTGTGACGTAGAGAGTGCGGTGATAGGAATTTGAACCCTATTGTACCCTATTGTGTGCACTAGGCGCGACAGATTCCGGTCGATTCACCGAAGAACTCCGGACAAAGCAGCGGCTCAGGGGGAGCAAAAACCTCAAAGCTATCAAGACTTCCCAGGCCAAGATCTGCCACACCACCACCATGTCTCGGACGAGCAAGGGCAACCCTCAAATACTTTGAGGGTTGTCAATTCTGAAAGGGAAGCCACTACGTCCGGAAGTGAGTCCGAGCCCAGAGGGATGAAGAGAAAACAAACACCTAGACAACATAAACCGAAATTGCAAGTACAACAAAATCTCGTAATTAAAGGTGCAGGTTCATCCCTCGGTGATGGTGAATGTGTAAATAATCCTCCCCCAAGTGATAGGACACATGTTTCCCTCCCCACTGAAAAATACAGTGTTGCCCCACACCCTGATAGAGACAGTGAAAATACCGTGCCAAAACCAATTATCCCTGATGTTGAAATTTCTTTAATTTCCACCTCATCGTCAGAGGGTAGGTCCCCTCCAGATAAGAAAACCAGGTTAAATAGCCCCGAAGAACCTGTGCAAGTCGATCCCCAGGGATTAAATCAAGGTAACTTGAATGATAATAACAGCATGTCAAATTTGGGGGATAAAGCTAACCTATACAATCCGATATTTAATCCTAATCTGGAATTGGAAAGTGTGGTGAACGCACCGAACACTGAAATTCCAGAAATAAACATAATAAATCCAGATGACACAAAAGTTAGCTGGACTTCTTCGGAGTTAGATAGATCCTTTAAAATATGGGATACTACTAGCGTCGAGGAGGAAAGATACAAGCAAATGATTTCTGGAAGCAAGGAAGAAAACCCTATTACGAAAGCGAGTACACCTATCGATATGTCAGAAAATATGGGCAGAAATAGCCTCAGTCCGGTGACTGCGGTTACCGCTCAACCCGAGGCTGGAAATTTAACAAACATGCCAGTCCAGGACGCAGGAGTCCCGATCCCAGCGAAGTCTCCACCATCTCCGGTGGATCGAGTAGCTGGAGCTAGTGGTGGAGATGACGCTGAGAGAGGGGCTGGGTCCGCGAAGAGGCAAATTCCAGCGCGGGAAGAGAGTGACGAGGATGACGTCACGAGAAGGAATTTCAATCTATTCCCCATTCTATTATTCAAGATAAGGATGAGAAGGGAGATTCTTTATCTCACTCTAACAATACAGATAGTGACGTAGACGATGACCAGTCGAGGCCCCACCAACTTGAAGTAGGAAAGGTCCCACTTCCTCCCCTCCAGTCGGAAGGCGAGCATGCGTCGAGCGCAAGCAAATCTAGCAGCGAACCTGACGCAGAGAACCTAATTCAAGAAGTGCAGCACGCATTCAAATGGTCACGTGAGAGGGATGAACAGAATACTGAAAATGTAAGTCCCAATATTCACCACACCTTCCACAATGTCGATAAAGGAGTGAGTGAGAGTGAGGAAAATGCCTTCAAAAAGCAGAGTCCACACGTTCACTACACTTTCCCTAATACTTACAAAGATGAGATCGAGAAAGACTCTAACAAATTTATTTCCAACGTTCACAACACTTTCCATAGGGTTTGCAAAGAGTTAGAGGAAAATTCTAAAAATCTACAAAGTGCTGTTCACCACACTTCCGAACGGACTTGTAGAAATTTGGGTCAAGACGAGGAAAAATCTAAAAATCCGCTAAGTGTCGTTCACCACACTTTCGAACGAACTTGTGGAATTTTAGATCACGATGAAGAAACATCTAAAAATCAACTAAGTGCCGTTCACCACACTTTCGAACGGACTTGTAAAGAATTAGACCTCGAAGAAGAAAACGCTGAAAATCTGCTAAGTGCCATTCAACACACTTCCGAAAGGACTTGCAGAAATTTAGAACTTCAAGATACAAATGCAACAAATTTCACAAGTATCAACGTTCAACACACTTTCCGTGATACTTGTAAAAATCCCGAAGAGAATGCAGACATAAAACAACTAAGGCCGGTTCACCACACTTTCCGTGTGGGTGAAAAGTGGGAGGAATTAGAAACTAGAGAAACCCAAAGGCAATCAGGGCTGAACTTAGATACACAGACGTCGAGGCTGCTGTTCGAAGAGTTGAGACGCCGTTATATTGAGGATCAAGTCATCTATACACTAGACAGTACCTGGGACAAGTGGATCAAGTTCATTAAGACAAAGGACATAGGGCTGAAAGATGGTGAGTGTGTTCACCACACTTTCGAAAGCCAAAAATACTAATGTTCACCACACTTTCCATTCGAGTGGCGACAGTTCTTCATCTGAGGATGAAGACGAACAACGTGCAGCTGGTAGAACAATAGTTGTTAAAGCACAAATCATAAATGAGCCGGAAAAATCGGAAGGCCTGACAGACCTCCCATACAAAAGCGCATCGAATCCACACCCACTTCCGAGCGAGAATATGTCGTGGAATGACATGATAGAGGCCGAAAATTTGGAAAGTGTAGGGAAAGTTGGAAATAACCCAAATTCCTCTGTTACACAAGTTCCAATACAAGATAAATTGGGAAGTGTGTTGAAAACTGGCAAATCCGAAAGTGTGGTGAAACCGACTATAAGGGAAAGTGTGGTGAAACCAGACATATCCGAAAGTGTGGTGAAACCGCACGAAATGGGAAGTGTGGTGAATCCGCACAAACTGGAAAGTGTGGTGAAACAGCACATTATGGAAAGAGCGGTGAAACCGCAATATCCGGAAAGTGTGGTGAATCCACGCTATTTAGAAAGTGTGGTGAATCCACAAATGAAGGAAAGTGTGGTGACACCACAAGAATTGGAAAGGGTGTTGAAAGCTAACAACCAAAGGAAACTGGAAAGTGTGGCAAAAAACTACTTTGCCGACAAACTACAAACACCTTCGGAAAGTGTGGTGAATTTCCAACTTGTTCAAAAAAGGCTGGAAGTATTCGAAGGTGTGGTGAAGGATAACGAAAGAGAAAGGGTGGTGAATGACAACACAAATTCAGCAAAAATGGAAACGTTGGTGAACGGCAAACTTGTCCAAAAACCTAAGAAAATTGAAAGTGTGGTGAAAGTCCAAAAAGACTTAGACAGAATTTCCACAATTCAATCGGAAAGGGTGGTGAACGCACCTGGAATCGAAAGTGTGTCGAACGCCATGGAAGGTGTGGTGAACACAATAGAAAGTGTGGTGAACAGACCCACCAAGAACCCGGAAGACATGAAGGGCTTCGAAAGAGCTATTTATCAGATGATAGCAAACAAAGAGAAAGAAGAAAAACTCAAGAAAGAGAGAGAAGCCAATGAAAAGAAGGAAATTGAGATGAAAAACATAAATAAGAAGAGAATCAAATTGCTGACTAGTAGACCCAAAGTAACACCGAAACCACAATCGAGCTCTGACTCGGACACAAATCGTGAAAATTCGCCTAGAAAAAGGGTTTATACTAGATGAAAATCGAAGGAAGATATCCAACCTAATTCCCTCGAGAGTGTAGAAACAAGAATGGCTGAACTTAGGAAAATTGTCGAGGATAAAGTAAATCTGAAAATTAAGGAATATATCGCTAAGCAGCAGGAGTTGGTGACGACGTAATTAAAGCGGCTGCAATTCCTAAAATTCGAGCTCACTATAGAAATATCTATAGAGCTAGATATAGAGCAGATATGGATAGACTCGGCGAACTGAAGAAGGTACTACAGTCGCCGAATCGGATATCTAGGAAGAAGTTAGATTTTACTCCCATTGCTAGACAAGACAACGAAGGTTTTATAAAGCCAAAATCCACAACCAAACCTAGGCAGGAGAAAGTTGATAAACCAATAGCTACTACCAATGCCTTCGGCACGTTGAACAACAATCAATCGTTTTCCTCCAGTGGAGAAGACGATCCCCCTGTGAAGCAGAAACAAGTTCATACTCAGCCCGACAAAACAACAGAAAAACAGTCCGCACCAGCAAGTAAAAATCCTCCGCTGAAAAGTGATAAGATGATACCCCCCCATTATTGTACAGGGTAGAATAAACATCAATAAAGATTTGATACAACAGCTCAAGACAGAGCTAAAGGGAGCATTCAATGTCAAATATACGGGGAGAGAAACCCATATCTTTACAACTAAAGACGAAGATCGAACATACATTATCAACATAATGAAGAACTTGGGTGCAGAGTTCCACACTTTTACTCTGCCCCAAGATAAAACGCATGCGTTTGTACTTAGAGGGTTAGATGCAGACGTTGACCAAAATGAAGTAGTAGAAGAAATGAGAGACACCTATGGCATCGAAGTATACAAGATGATGAGGATGAGAACCAGATTTCGACCCTTGTTCCTTCTCACTACCCCGAAGAATGTCACCCTTAAACAACTCCAGAGATCGGTGAAAGTGATACAATATATTCGTGTCACTTGGGAAATGAGAAGGAATGAGTGAGCAATTGTCCAATGCCATAGGTGCCAAAGATGGGGGCACGCTACTTCAAACTGCTCCAGGGCCCCTAGATGCCTAAAATGCACCTTTGAATGTAAAAAACCAAGGGAGGAACCGGCAGACTGTGTCAACTGCGGCGACAGCCACCCAGCGAACAGTGTTAACTGTAAAATATACAAAGAAAGAATACAATTCCTCGAAGAAAAATCCAAGAACGAGAAACCGAGAGAGACTAGATATATCCCGGCTCCAGTCCCCAAGACGAACGCTTGGAAGAGAGGCCAGGGGTTGGGCGTCCCCCAAACAGTTGTCCAACCAACCCCGAGAAAGAGACGCTGGTATTCAGGACATGGCAGTTTTGACCAGTAAGATACAATCGGTTGGTTCAATGCTAAACATTTCGGAGCTGTGTCGAGCCCTGGACGATTTGATCGCCAGGCTAGCACAGGCGAAATCTCCGCTCGAGAAGGCGATGGCTGCCCTAGAGGTCTTTAGTGATACTAAGTATCACTTTTGAGCAAGTTATGAAGGTTTGCATGTACAACGCCAGTTCGGTCAATAATAAGCTACCACTTATTATTGACTTTATCGACAGGCATAAGATAGACCTAATGCTTATATGCGAGACGTGGCTCAGGCCGGATCATAGATTCAGTCTGAAGGGCTTCACGACTATCAGAGTTGATCGTCCTCAAGCAGTGAGGGGGTGGGCGTGGCCATCCTTATTAGGAATGGTATCGCGCATGCGCAGCTCCCACCTCAACAAAGTTCGATCGAACATGTTGGGACCTGCGTATTCGCGGTATACAATGCTCCGAATCAAAGGTTCTCCAGTGCTGATTTGGAGAATCTGTGTAACACCGGCCACAAGCTGTTGCTGGCCGGGGACTTTAACGCTAGGCGTTCTGATTGGAGCGGCAGTTCCCAGCATAACGCCAACGGTAAGACGTTGAACGAGTATTCTCTAGATAATGACGTGGTAATTGTGCACTCAGATGAGCCAACGCATTACCCCTGGAATGGGACCACTCCGACTATAGTCGACTTGGTAGTAAACAAGAATGTTACTAATATGAGTGAACTCAAGGCCATCCACGAGATGACTTCGGATCACGATCCGGTGGTATTTCGGTTAAAATGTAGAATGGACGAACGTCCGCCTACGACAAAATTTGACTACCGAAATGCCAACTGGCCCGAGTTCCGAAGGCTTTTGAATGCTAGGACATTGATCAAGTCAAACATCTCCAAGGATGAAATTGAGGAGGTTACTCTCACTTTTATTAGAAATATTCAAGTTGCTCGTGAGCGCGCTGTCAAGAAGATTACAGTCAAGAGTAACCGGAATGTTGTTCCACCTGAAGTTAAGGCGTTGATTGCTTTGAAAAACTCTCTACGGAAAAGATGGCAAAAATTCAGGAATCCATCTGATAAAGATGACCTGATACGCCTGGGGAGAGAGATTTCGGAGCTGATCAACGCCAATAACGATAAAGTGTGGAAAGACAAACTGGAGAAGTTAGATCCGCGTGACAATTCTCTGTGGCGGATGACGAAGCGAATTTCCAAGAAGTTCGCTCCGATTCCAGCCATGGAGAAGGGTAACGACAGACTAGCGACGGACACTCAGAAGGCGGAATTATTTGGGAAATATTCCACAAAAAGGCGCCTGACGTTAGCGAGGGGCACAGGCGGAGGTCTCAGGCAACTGAGGACTTCCGGGAGTCTGTGTTCCCTCCTATCGGCCCTCATAGGTTTGCCAAAATCATGACAGATTATGAGGAGCTGACGGAAGTCATTAAAAGACTTCCGACGAATAAGGCGCCTGGGCCGTTCTTCTGAGATATTTGCCGCGGAAAGTCCTCGTACAGTTTATACACTTGATAAACGCCATTATCAAGTGGGGGTGTTATCCAGATTGTCTGAAGAAGGCACTGGTGATACCGATTCTAAAGCCCGGTAAGGATGGCCATAAACTCGAAAGTTATCGACCTATCTCGCTCTTGAGTGTGATTGCTAAGGTAGTCGAGAAGATTCTTCTAAGACGGTTATTGAACCTCGAGGAGAAACTCAAAATGATCCCCGATGTGCAATTCGGGTTCCGTAAAGGACACAGTACAACCTCACAGGTTGTGAGAATTGTACACGGGGTGAAAGAGGCCTCTCAGCGAGGGCTCAATACAGTCATGATCCTGCTGGACATGAAGAAAGCCTTCGACTCGGTATGGGTTGAGGGTCTAATCTATAAAATGCTGTTGGCAGGCATGCCCTCATACATGGTGAGTTTAATAAACTCATATCTTGTTGGGAGAAGTTTTATGGTGCGTGTAAATAATACACGCTCCGCAGAATTTCCAATTGAAGCAGGTGTTCCGCAGGGTTCAAGTTTATCCCCGCACTTGTACTCCCTATATACGTATGATTTTCCTCAGTGCGAGAGAACGGACATGGGCACGGCTGTGTATGCCGATGACACGGCTATTTTTGCCCATTCCTTCTCAAGCGTCGCTGCTCAATCGAGAATCCATATTATTTGGATAGGAAAATCATACCGTATCTAGAGGAGAATAAGATCGAGGTGAATCCGGCTAAGTCGGGGACAATCAATTTTACGAAAAAGTATAGGCGTATTTTACTGACCATAACCACTGTGTAATGAAAAGTCCGGCCCAGCATTAACACCAGCGCGGGCGGACTACCGCGCCCTTTCGCGGGGGCGCTATGTTCGCCTCGGCAAGGCACCCCTCCTGCACCCCTGAAAAGGTGTAGGGGGTTTGCTACTATTGCGCCCGTATGTCCTTTCCCTCTTCCCCCTGGATTATGGAAATGAGATATATGTGAAGTGACTTGTCTTTGCACGTGAATTGTTAATGATGGAATTTGTGAATAAAAACCCTATTTATTATTTATTTATTTATTTAGTATTGCGGCATACTACGCCGTTGGTAGGTGGTTCAGAGCGACAGTTAGGCATCATTTTTTTTTTCATTTTATCAACTTTTTTCGAATTGAGGAATGAACGCCGCTTAGGTTAGTAGTGTGCAGGTTGAGTGATAAAGGTGAGAAGTTGGGTTAGAGCTCCGAGCTGAACATCGGATGCGTGTGAGATCAGCTTTTGCAATAGCAGGTATCTATTTTTACCTATGTATATATCCAAGTAAAAAGTACTCACTTTTTACCCGGGGAAAAAATTAATTTCATCAAAAGTTATATTTTAGTATCTGTCAACAGAGATAAAATGTCAAACTTTTTTTCCGTAACAGAAAAAAAAGTTTTTTGTACATCTCTCAAAAAAACTTGACATTTACGCATCTCTATTGATGCGTAAATATTTTTTCACCGTGACAAAATAGCTATTTATGATACAAGTTCGTAAAGTAGGACTTTTTTGTATGAGCGTGAAGTTTGTTAGACGAGGAGCAACTGAGTTCAACAAACACGCGATGACAAAAAACCCCTTACGAAAGTGTATCATACAAAGTTTTTTCTTCGACACTTATTATATTACCAGATTGTATCAATTGTATCATTAATTTGAAGTTTTTATGTTATGAATTGTGGTCGTTTCATCAAATGATGACTTCCTAGTTATATACGATGCAAAATACTGTATTTTTCAAAAATGGATGAATAGAAATTTACTTTACGCAATGTTGATGATTTTACACACAGGTGATTTTTTTACGTTCCCTGCGAAAAAGTGTCACACTAGTTTACGCACTGTAGAAAAATACTTTTTTTCTTTGCCAAAATAATTCACAAAATAAACATGGAATATTACTTTTCAAAGGATTTATTTTTAACAGAGTCAATTATTGATTAATTATCCATCATAAAACAATTTTATTTATTGGAGTAATAATTGATAGTAAACTTGGAACAATTATGATTTTTGTTCGAAAATATGGGTATAATACTCAAAAAATCTGTTGTGGAATCATCTGTGGCTGAAAGACAAACTTTAGTCGCTATTTTCCATCTTTCAAAGCGAAATATATCTTCGTCGACCAAAATTTGAACAATTACTTCCAACATAAATTCCCGAAGATGATCCGTGTTGTTGCTGATCAGAAACGTTAGATATTTCTTGAAGAGTTGATTACAATTTTATTAGATATTTTAATTTGTTTGAAAGAAGATGGACAATTCAATATTTTGTTATAAATCTTACTTCTGTTATTCAAACCATCTTCTATATATGCATCTGCTAAGGAGGCAGATTTCCAGCCACCGTGACGTTTTATGGATGTAATGTTGCTCCCTGCATCGGCCAGAAGAGTAAAAGAACTTCTCCTGTCTTTTCCAAGCCATTTTGCAGTTAAGCTGGGAGTTCTTCCTATTTTATTTATCCCTATATGTTGGTTAATATATTTTCCTCTCGAATATTCCAAAAATAATCTGTTACTTTTCGTATGAGGCGGTATATCCCAATATAATCAGAATTTGAAAAAGTAAACAGTATCAGGTATTTTCACAATCAATTTAGATCCAGCATCTTCAATGGCATAAAAGTAAATTTGCTTTGTTATCAGCATCTTGAATAAAGGACCCCGCACAAATCAAACGGAAAATGGATCCCTGTCAAATTGGCTAAAATTTGGATATGTTGTAGTTTATACACTTCTGATGAAAAGTCTCCATTGGCCCGAGACCTAAAAATGGACAGTTTTTTAGGTATCGAAGGTCAAAATTCAAAACTAGTGCAGATCTTCCAATCGATAACAATTGATTTTGACCCTGTATAATGGTAATGATTTTGTTCAGTTTTGACAGAAATAATAACAATTTCTGAAGTCAGTAAATGTCGAGTTAGCTTTTGTAGACAAAAGCTAATGTTTTGAAAATTCTTTTACTCGCATTATTTTGAATAATAAGGCTTTTAGAAACATACTTATTTGTTACGAGTGTAATGGGCGATTTAGCCCGAGACTAATGACTCGAATAGATGCAGAAGAAAATGTCGACAAATGTGAAATCGTCATACGCAGACGAGAGGTATGGAATAGACCACCTCTTGATGTCATGCCTAATACAAGAATGATGTGCTAACCAGAGCTGTGCCAAGCACTGACAAAAAGCACTAAACACTGCGCACTAGTGAAAAGTGCTCCGAAATCTCGAGCACCCAGCACTTTTATTTATGAAATGCTGGCGATTACTAAGCCCTAAGTACTTTAGATACTTGAGTAAGTGAAACTTAAATAAACATGTAAGCTTTCTCTAAAAAACTGCCCATTATTAGGTCTCGGGCCAATGGTGACTTTTGATCAGATGGGTATAAACTACAACATATCCAAATTTCAGCCAATTCGACAGGGATCCATTTCCCATTTGATTTGTGCGGGGTTCTTTATTGATGTTGAAAAGGGGGAACATTCTCCATGAAAATTGAAAAATGAAAAATGTGACTTATTTTTAATATCTAACAGAAAACAACTACTTCCCCGGCACAAGCCACGCTGGACATTGAACTACATCTGATAGATATTGTGAAAAGACTCTAACTGAAAAGGAAAGAAAAAATCTGGAAGTGAAAATTTGCATTTTCATTCAGATAGCTGACTTTTTTAATTCTTTCTAGTTTTCCTTGAACAAATCATTAAATAATGATCATTAAATAATGATTTGTTCAAGGAAAACTAGAAAGAATTAAAAAAGTCAGCTATCTGAATGAAAATGCAAATTTTCACTTCCAGATGTTTTCTTTCCTTTTCAGTTAGAGTCTTTTCACAATATCTATCAGATGTAGTTCAATGTCCAGCGTGGCTTGTGCCGGGGAAGTAGTTGTTTTCTGTTAGATATTAAAAATAAGTCACATTTTTCATTTTTCAATTTTCATGGAGAATGTTCCCCCTTTTCAACATGAATACCTCCCAAGAGGTTATCTTGAACGATGGAAAATAGCGACTAAAGTTTGTCTTTCAGTCGCAGATGATTCCACAAAAGATTTTATGAATTTCCTATTCATATTTTCGAACTAAAATCTTTATTGATATTATCCATTGATAAAACTTCAGATTTCTTTCCTCGGTATACGACGCTTTTGTTTTTAATGAGCGGGACCAATTTTGAAAACTTCCTTATGTCAATATTTTCCTTAACATTCAATGTACTTTTCAACATTGAGTAGACACTCCATAACGTAGGAGGTTTAATAATTTTTAATTTTTCCTCTAAATAGCATATAAGCAGATTTTCAGAAACCTCTTTTACATGTTTCTTGTCGCATACCATTCACAAGATTGATCGTATGTTTTCTCATATACTAACTAACAGTTTCAAGTGGATGTACAATGTGAGGACATCATGAATAATTCTCCTCGATTGAATTAATAATTATAATATCACATTTTCGATATTGGACATTTGTCCTCTTGGCCATCAATATGAACATTAATAATCTGAATAACCCCCGAAAACTTTAGCTCGAGGGAGTTATTCTATGATTATTGATGTTCATATGGTCAAATTGAATTGTCTAAAGTACAAGTTACTCGAGATGAATTAAAGAAAATAATAGTCTTTATTTGATATGGTCGAGTGATATTTAGGAACAGCGTGAAATCACTCATATACGCTTCAAAAAAGACATAAATTCTGTCCAGACAAACTCTATACTTCTTTTTGGTGTTTTCTGGGATAGGTTATAGCTTATATGTTCACTAACTTCCGTAGTAAAAGTGCAGACAGTTGTGTCAATAGTCGCTGCTATCATTCAAAAATGTCCCGCTTCATATGGGATGTTTAATATACGATAGAAATATTCGCTGAATATGTTCCGCTTCATAGTATTTTGGCTGTGATTATTGGAAAATGTCCCGCTTCATATGGTATTTTTAATATACGATGAAATTATTTGACGAAACCGATATCTACCTACAACTTATATTAACTACCTATTGAACCGTTGGTAATGTTTCGTTATTGTAGGTACACATTAAACCGTTGAAAAATAATAGTACAATTAATTTTTTTTTCAAGCAAATGATTTCATAACTTCTTCCAAGCAAATAATATCACTTTTTCCATACAAATGATATCACAACTTTTTTCAATCAATATTATCGCAACTTTTTACAGCCAGCTTGAGTTACATTGAATCGGAGTCTTTGTGTTTGAAACTTTTTTCGCGTCAGAGACGAACCTTTTCTCACTATTTTTCTCTTCTTTTGAGCTAATTTGTCTAATCAACTCAATTTCCTTAAAATTATTAGTGTTAGTCTTGGAGTGGGTGTCGAGACACCCCACCTCCTTTGAGTGCACTCTTCTTTCACATATTTTTTTTGAAATTATTTTGAAGTAATAACAATTCATTGTGATAAAATTGTATCAATGCAATATTGCGTCCATGAGCTTCGGCACTCCCATCGAGCTATCAGATTCAAATTCAGAAAACTGGGAGATAACCAGATGTTCATTTTTGAAAAGTACTGATAATTCCCCATAACATCAGATTGTTTGATTATTATATTGCAATAGTGGCATATTTGTTTGTTTGTATATACTCTTGGTGTATACGTCCACATACAAGCAGAACCTACTGCTTCCGTGGTATATCCCCTTATTCACTACCTTACTGTAAATGCTTGAATTATCTTGTAACTTTTTGTGAATAAATTATTATTATTATTAATTAGATCTGAAGTAGAATTCTCTCCCACAATAACATAAAATCACTTTTTCTACAACTGCTTTGAAAAGTAACGTATTTCTCATATCTTACTTACTTTCAAAACCATGTTTTGCTCATACTGTGAGAAATATTATTTCTCACGGCATTTTGCCCACACCACATACATTTATATGGAGAATCAACAAATATCGATAGTCAAGCTGTCAAGAACTGTCAGATTACCTATAGAAGTGTTTTCAATTCTTATGGATGTTTTTATTCGTTTTTTTATAAACTTGTTACTAAAGATGTTATGAAAATCTAGTTTGTAGGTAATGTCATCTTGACAGAAAAAGAAAAAGTATTGTCAGAGTAATTTGGTCTGAAAATTTGGAAATATATAGTTGAGAGGAAAGTAATATTGGGCTTTCTTCATATGGTAAATAAGTTAAACATACAGTCCTTGGTCTGGAGTTGTTCTGCAACATAAATTTTGGTCCCGTCGAGCGGATATTGGATTTGAAAATTTGGTGGAAACGCCGTATTGCATCGTTTTGCATGTGGTTTGGCAGTCGATTGATACTGAAAAACGGCTAATGATTGTAGCTGAAATACGAGATATTGGTACTTTTATGGTTGACTGTGCAGATATTGGATTCGCCAGTTATATTTGGTGCCGTGGGACGACAGCATCTTCGTAGACAATAAGCTTAGTGCACTGCGTTTGGCGAAGCAAAATCCAGCTGCAGCGTAAAATTGGTATTGGTATTTGGTACAAGAAGATAAGTGAGTCGTTCTATTTTCTTTCATTCCTTATTCCTGAATAGCTACTTCCACTGTGTAAAGGTAGATACTGGTTTATTTGATTTATAAAATATAATTTTACGAAGGTAAGAATGGCAAATGAATTAAAATCATTGGTTGTGTGAAAAGTCGTCTTACTGTTTTCAAAAAATTTGTAGATGAGGTGGTAGTTCAGCTACAAAATGATGGTGAAATGGTTGATGAAGTAATATTAATCGAAATGGGTGATCGTATGAATAAAATGGATACTTTACTACCAGAATTTGATGAATTACAAAAGACAATTGAATTAATGGTCGATGAAAACGATTAAGAAAATCAATTGCAAATTGGGTCAGATTTTGAAATACTGTATCATAAAACTATGACAGTTTGTAAAAATATTTTGGAAAAATGGTTTTCAACTAAACATGATGATAATGAGGATTCACTTTCAGTTGTATCTAATAAATCACGTACGTCATTAAAGAAAACCGATGAAGATTCTGGTACTACAGTAGGCTTAAAGTTGAAACCTCAGTTGCCTCCTATACGAATTCCTAAATTTTCTGGAGCATTTGAAAATTAGTTAGAGTTTAGGGACACTTTTCAGTCTCTAATTCATAAAGACGAGCCTATTGGTGACATTGAGAAGTTTCACTTTTTGCGTAGTGCTCTGGAAGGGGATGCAAAACAGGTAATACATTCATTAGAATTCTCAGCAGTGAATTATAAGATATCTTGGGACTTACTCTGTGAAAGATACAATAATACTCCATTACTGGTGAACAATCATTTAAAGGCGTTGTTTAATATTCCATTGTTGGTTAAAGAATCTGCTTTAGAAATGAGAAAACTGTTGGATGCACTTACAAAGCATTTAAGATCTTTGGAAAATTTGGGACAATCTCTCAAATCGTGGGATGTGATTATCATTTTTATTATGAGTGGGAAATTGGATGCAATTTCACAAAGAGAATGGGAAGAAGAAAAACCGAAAGGTAAGGTAGCGAGTTTGGATGAATTCAAAGTCTTTTTGAAAAATAAGGCAGAATTACTTGAGACGTTAGAAAATAGTAAAAAGGGTTGTCAAAATACACAAAAGGGTAAATATGATGGTAAGTCAACTGAAAGGTCAAATAAATCATTCATGATTGGTAGTGTTTCACAACAACCATTTTATTGCAAATTGTGAAAGATTCTTGAAATTCAACGTACATTCAAGATTTGAACAAGCTAGGAAATTAAGGTTATGTTTGAATTGTTTGAAAAAAGCTTCACATATAAGTCGAGAATGTGAAGCTAGTGGATGTAGACGATGTGGTCATAAACACCACACCCTATTACACTACGATAAGAAACCAACAAATAATAATAATGATAGTCCTGGAGATGTATCGGTTACTCAGGTTCCTCGAAGTACAGATAGTCATGTACCAGCACAACTCTCAGAACAATCAGGTGAAAGTTCATTAGTCGCATCAATGTTCATTGTGTGGTGAAACAAGGTGAAGTATTGTTATCGACAGCATTGGTTGAAATATTGGATTCAGATGGTTTTCCACATGTTTGTCGGGCACTTCTTGATTTTGGATCACAATCAAATCTCGTCACGGTTCGTTTGTGTGAAAGTTTGAAAATTCCATTGGAAAGTTTCAATGTTTCAATTATGGGAATAAACCAAATTGTGTCTAGTATAAAAAATAGGTGTCATGTGACAATAAAATCTCTCCACAATTCATATGAAAAAACTTTTTCATGTTTGGTTGTAACGGAGATAAGTGATTCAATACCAAATCAAACTTTGAATATTTCACATTTGGAAATACCAGGTAATTTGGTTCTTGCAGATCCTGGTTTCTATAAGCAAGGCACGATTGATTTGTTGCTTGGGGCCGATAATTTTTATGATTTACTTTGCATTGGTCAGATGAAGTTGGGTAAACATCAGCCAATTCTTCAGAAAACTCGAAACAACGACACGTGGTGATAATGGCAGGTTTATGGTACAAATACCATTGCTGGATTCTCCATCAAAGTTGGGGGATTCGAGGGAATATGCATTGAAGAGATTTTTGGCATTGGAAAAAAGCTTGAAAAAAAATCTCATAATGAGAAACTTATATACAGATTTCATGGAAGAGTATAAAACCTTAGGACATATGTCCCTGGTTAAACCACAGTTTAAATGTGACGAAGTGTCATATTATTTTCCTCACCATGGGGTATTGAATGAAACAAGCCTCACAACGAAGTTACGTGTCGTTTTTAATGGTTCTGCTCCTACAGACACGGGCTTATCATTCAATGACATCCAATATAGGGGAGCAAACATACAGGATGATTTGTTATCAGTTCTCTTGAGGTTTAGGAAATATCCAGTGGTAGTTTGCTCAGATATAGCCAAAATGTATCGTATGGTGTTGGTTCAAGAAGATCAAAGGTCTCTACAGAAAATCTTCTGGAGGTCCGATCCCGACAAAGAAATTGACGAATATACTCTGAATACTGTAAGCTATGGAACCAAGTCGGCACCCTTTTTGGCAATAAGGTGTCTCAAACAACTTGCGTTGGAAAATTTTGATGAATTTCCAAGAGCATCAGAGGTTATATTACACGACTTCTATGTAGATGTAATGTTGTCTGGTGCAGACAATACTCAAGATGCTGTATCTTTATGTAAGCAAGTGTCATCACTTCTCTCATCCGGTTGTTTCGAACTGAGGAAATGGATCTCAAATGATTCTGAAGTATTACAGCAGATGCGTTCACTCAATTCAATTTCATTTCGGTGAGAAAGATAATAACAAAACTTTGGGTTTGTATTGGTCATTTGGAGTTGATGTTCTGATGTATAACATTAAATTCTCATCAGATATTTCAATCACAAAACGGTCAGTATTATCTGACATTTCGAAGATATTTGACCCTCTAGGGTTATTGAGGCCCTGTGTTATTCTAGTCAAAATATTGCTTCAAAAATTGTGGTGTCTTAAACTGGACTGGGATGAAGCTCTCCCTTGTGAACTACATACAGAGTGGTATCAATTACGTGAGAAATTTTCTACATTAAATAATTTGCGAATTCCAAGACATGTGATTGGTAAGAGGCCTGTGGTGGTTGAAATTCATGGCTTCTGTGATTCGTCTCTTGAAGCGTATGGTGGTTGTGTATATCTTCGCACTATTTGTGAGAGTGGGGAGATCAAGGTAGAACTGGTGTGTGCCAAAGTCAAAGTGTCACCTTTGAAAACGTTGATTGGAACTATGTGGAGCTTTAGTACTTGCTAAATTAGTTAGTAAAGTCAAAGAATCAATGAAAATTGAATTTTCCTCTACGATGTTCTGGTTGGACTCTACTGTTGTACTCAACTGGATCTCTGTCTCACCTAGTGCTCTGCAAACATTCGTTGGAAATAGAGTCTCACAAATTCAACATTTGAGTAATCCTGAACAATGGTTTCATGTTAGATCCGAAGAAAACCCTGCGGATGTATTGTCCCGTGGTGTTTTACCTGATAAAATTGCTGCTAATGAAATATGGTGGCATGGACCACGGTGGCTTTTTTCCACTCAAGATTCATGGCCAGAGTCAAAATTTCAGCAATTGGATGAAATGCCTGATATAAAAAAAAAGGTAATGGTTGGTCAAGTTAGGAAAGAATATTTTTCATTCCCTTTTCAGAGGTTCTCCAACTTCAACAAGCTCAAAAGAACTACAGCTTATTGCTTGAGGTTCATATATAATTGTAAGTACCCTACTCATCGTCGAAATCATGGCTTGACAGCAGTTGAATTAGAATGTTCATTGCAATGGTTGATCAGATGGTCTCAACAAGAATCTTTTTCTCAGGAATTGTCTGATTTAAAAGGTCGAAAGCAAATAAAATCTAAAGGCATCAGTCGATTGAGCCCCTTTATTGATGAGTCTGGTTTTCTGAGGGTGGGGGGAAGACTCCAGTTATCTGAATTGGACTATGCAAAGAAACATCCTTTACTTCTATCGTCAAAACATCACCTTACTCTATTGTTATTTGAAGCTGAGCACAAGAGGCTTTTTCATGCTGGCCCGCAACTTCTGCTAAGCTCAATAAGGGAAAATTACTGGCCGATAGGAGAAAGGAATTTGGTACGGAAAGTTATTTTCAAATGTATTGAATGCTTTAAAGTGAATCCTAAAAGTATAAACCAGATTATGGGTGTTCTTCCAGAAATGAGAGTCCGTGCAATGCCTCCATTTTTTACGACAGGTGTAGACTATGCCGGCCCATTTCAAATTAAGGATAAATCTGGTCGTGGTTCAAAGGTATCTAAATGTTATGTGTGTCTGTTTGTGTGTTTCTCTACTAGAGCAATACATTTAGAATTAGTATCTAGTTTGTTATCTAAGGCTTTTATTGCAACCCTGAGGAGATTTGTTTCCAGACGTGGTAAACCTACTACAATATGCTCAGATAATGGTTCTACGTTTACTGGAGCTACTAAAGAACTAGATTCTTTGGGAAGATTTCTTCGAAATGAGAGTGAGTCTTTAGAATCATTATGTTTAGATGAAGGTATAATCTGGAAATTCATTCCTGCAAATTCCCCAAATTTTGGGGGGTTATGGGAAGCAGGGGTTAAATCCTACAAATTTCATTTGAAAAGAGTTATGAATAATTCAAGTTTGACGTTTGAACAGTTCTATACCTTGCTCACACAAGTGGAGGCGGTTTTGAACTCCCGTCCTTTGGTCCCTCTTTCCTGTTCCCCTGATGATATGGATGTACTAACCCCTGCTCATTTCCTCATTGGCAAATGACTCACTTCCATACCAGATCCGAACCTGAAGGATATACTAGAAAATCGCAACAATCGCAACAATGGCAACAATTTAAACTACTCGTGGTGAGATAAAACGGGCAATTTCAAAAATCTGTCCTTTACCAATAGACGATAATATAGATGGACAAATAATTACCTGATTTGCCAATTTCAATTTTTTATTTTTGATTTTGTGTAATTGTATTGAAAGAAATCTTTTCAAGGTGGGGGGTATGTTACTAAAGATGTTATGAAAATCTAGTTTGTAGGTAATGTCATCTTGACAGAAAAAGAAAAAGTATTCTATTTCAAATTCTGTTGGATACGTATACATACTATTAAACGAATACATATAAATAGCAAGGGCTCCATGGCGTAATGGAATGTGAATCAGCATGTCACGCAGGCTTGACATCGAAATAATCAGCCTCAAAAACAACTGCTAGCAATTATTTACAATGAATAAAATCTAACAACACGCATTAGCTATGCAGGAGGCGTGTATCTTCCAGAATATCACAGCAGATAATGAAATGTCTGGCCCCACGTTACCATCAGCGTGGCCGGGCAACGGCACCCTCTCTTTCGGGGGTTCTAAGTTCGGTTTGGCAGGGCGCTCTCCCGTTCTCCTGAACGAGGGCGGGAGAGTTGCTACTTCTGCGCCCGTCTGTCCATCCCTTCTCCTCCCCCTGGGCTGAAGAATATGAACAGATTGAAATGTCATGTCATTATTTGTGTTATGTATTGACCAACTCTGTAAAATAAACCTCTATTTATTTATTTATTTATGTCACGCAGGCGGTCCGGGTTCGACACCCGGGCCAGCCCATTTTGTTTCAATTTTAATTCACATCTTGTTATTTTTATTAGGTCAATATTAAATAAAAGATTCAACTTTTAGAAGGTAAGATACTATTTTAGTTTTGCTAACAATAATATATTGTTAGCAACTCGTGAGTTTGCGACATGAACTCACTTTGTTTGGAACGATTGATTATTCCGTACGTTGACTGGTAATCCGGTCTCAGGACTGCATAAGGATCATACTGTAGTTTGGAATTCACACAAACTTTCACGAGTTTGATTATGGCGAATAAAAATTGTTAAGCCACATGTGTACCTTTATCTGCATGAGGTATTGTCGGAACCTCGTCGAGAGAATGTGAATAGTCATACATTTTCCCATAGAATATCATACCTATGACACGCTCACCAAGATAAAAATCAATAAGTTTTGTCTACTTTTTACAGTTTTACAATTTCCGACTATAACATATCTATTGAATTATTACAATACTAATAATAATATATTTGTTCACGTATACCTACTGTATAATAATTTTGTTGATTTTCAAATATTCATATTACTGTTAATTTTGATTGAATACATATAATTTCAGAACTTGTCATAGTTAAACTTTATTTGATCAAAACAAAGTATATGAGTATTCAATAATATCTTATTATTAATGGTCGAAACTATAAGAAATTATAAAACTATCGGTGGAAAATAGACGAAAGGGGTTTATTCTATTCATATCGTAAACGTGAATTTCCATAAAAAAAATGAGTCGTAAAAAACTTGATGAAACACGCTACAAAATCAAGCACTGAGATAAAATTTTACTAGAAGTCTTGATGCATTTTTCTTGGTAATTCAAGTTTGATCACCCTATACACATGTTTGAATCGATTTCATCAAATGGTTTTTATCAGATTCAATGAATTCCAGCTAGGAATTCAGTTTCAGTTGTAGAAATAGCTCAGGGTGCTTTCGGCCTTTGCTGCATAAAATTCTCGGGTATAAACGATTTCTCTCATTTTATTTTCTTTCAGCTGAAATCATATTACGGAACGGCTGTGTTCGCCATATTAAATTGGTAACTGATCGAATCGAATTTTAACAATCCATGCATTGGTAGATTTCCATAAATTAAAAAACGTGGAATTATCCATTTTCTCTTTATATTTACGTTATTTTTAGTCCAATATAAGCAGGGTGGAATGGATTTAGAATAATTTACGCCACCTTTAAACAGTTGATATTAAGTGCAGCCTTGAATAGCCCCCCCCCCCCATTGACGTAAAAACATGAAAAAAAAGAGAAAAAGTTCGAGAGTTTCACCGATACTACTTTTTGAAATAAACGATGTGACACTATACCCCCATGCCATTTTAAATTTTTGAGTTGATGTGCCCCCCCGTGCCCCCTACGCCCAGGTATACGACTTGTCCTGGTTACAGACCATTTCCTGGGTGTGGTCTGTGACCGAATGCAGTTGGTGTACAGGAAAATAGAAACGTGGTGCGAGGAAGTCGACCTCGCAGTCAATCCGACCAAAACAGAGATCATTCTCTTTACCAAAAGGAGAAAGGTAGACGGGTTCAGATCACCAGTAATTGGTGGAAGACCCCTAGAGCTGGCTAGAGAGGTAAAATACCTTGGAGTACCGACCGAGTAGTCGAGAAGGCGGTGGTCGCTATAGGGACTTTGCGTCGGGCAGTGGGAGGGATGTGGGGCCTCAAACCTCACATTCTCCACTGGATCAACACAGCGGTAATTAGACTTAGAATCCTATATGGAGCAGTGGTTTGGTGACCGAGACCAGATAACCATAACTAACAAGCTGGCAAAAATTCAAAGAAGGAAGCGATAACGATCTATCTGAGAATGCGGGACTCGGAGTGCTGACGAGGAGAGGGGTACGCAGGGCACACCGAAATCGCTGTGGTAGCGGAGAAAGAAATCCCACTATCCGCTATCAAACTGATACAGGCAGATGATACAATTAGGTGGAAAAGGAACATCTCTCTAAAGATCCCAGACAGGAGAAAGTGGGAAAAAGATCGGGTGACCTTTCCCACAGAAAACCTGGTCTGTTCTACAGACGGGTCCAAACTGAAGAAGGTATAAGCCGGAGCAGGAGTTTTCTTGGAAAACGAAAAGAGAGTAGCCTATGCGCTAGGTTCTCCCACAACAATTTTCCAAGCAGAGGTGTATGCCATCCTGGAGGCAACCAGAATGGAAGAGGTGAAATCCGGCCCAGAGAGACATGTAAATGTCTGCTCGGACAGTCAGCAACGAGCACGTGGACCAGCCGGCCAGTCAAGGAGCCAGGCAACTCTACTACGGGTCCGAACCCGAATCTGGCATAACAAGGAGACAAGTAACAATAGCACTGAATAAGTGAACCGTTGATACATACGGAAAAGAGTGGAGACTTGGAACCGTCATTCTGGTTTTACGGAACTTGACTGAAAAATCAAAACCCTCACATACCAATTTTGAATTATATCTGTCCATAATTACAAATCTTGTCCACCATTTTGGAGCCGCCATATTGAATTTATTAATTTTGCCGATCGTTTTCACCGATAACACACATACCAATTCAGAATCGAATCATTTCAAATCATTCGGACATCTGAAAGTGGGTGAAAATCACGTTCAAAGATTCCGTTACATATACACACATACGTAGATACAGGTGAAGCTATTATGAGCGTGTTAAAAAAGATGAAGGAATACGCCCAATAGCTATTGGTTTATTTTATCATCACCTTGTCAAAATTTGCTGTGTTAAGAAGGGGTTAACCTTATTAGTGGCTATTGGTAAAACAAGGAGCGGGGAATTTAACCACCAATGAAGATAGATATATCTGATAATAGACATACAGCTTGGCAAATCTATAAAGGAATATCGATAAACGTACAGTAAAACCAATCTACCGATAGATTTTAAATTTCCTGTGCATTCATGTTGAGTGTCTTATCACTAGATATATCCTATATTATATATTAAATATATATATTTATATATATATTGTTAGAAATTTTTAGTAGCAAATAATTTATTCGTAATAAACACTCCCGATAACAAGCCAAAAACAAAATACAAGAACAATAATTAAACTAGTAAACACGAGCAGGCGTTTATCATTCAGGCATCGAGTTAAAACTGGAAACTCTGACAAGTGAAGAATCGAGGATCTCATGACTGACAGCGGCTCGTCATACTTCCTATATTCGCACTGTTGCCAGTTCGATTGCTAACAATATATATATATATATATATATATATATATATATATATATATATATATATCCTATATTATATATAACGGACTATAATCCGTAGTCCGACAAGTGCGCAATACGTTTTCGCGCTATCGATGGGCGTGCCGATTTCATATCCCTTTATAGATTTTCGAAGCTATTATTTGAAATCATATAACGTAAATGAGGAGAGGGAAAGAGTTTCAAATTCCACAGCTGATCAAAAATATATATTTTCTTTAACATAAGATCCCGTGCTAAAGCACAAAGAAATAGAAAAACCAAGAGACCATCTTAATCAGAGGAATGTCGAGTTTGGTTGGAAAATGAGAATAAATCCAATTCATCCTCTCCAGACACTCACCCTCGAGTTTTTGTGTCAAAATATGAAAGACTTGAGAAGAAAAACGACTGAAGGGGAGGAACAAAGATTCATGTTTAATTTATGATAAATTTTACTTTCAGTAATTAATGAAAAGTTCGTGAATGGATTCAATGAAATGAATGATTTTGGATTAACACATAAAACAACCCTCTTTCGATGGAATGCGGTTTTGAAGTAAGCCACGTGGTTATTTTCATTCAAGATAAAACTGATGAGGATGTCTATTCAGCAAATGTTATGATTGTGTAAAGAAATGACAAGTCCAGAAAATTGCATAATGTTTTCATTTTATTTTGTGTCTATCGAAAATAACAGATATTGCGAGTGATTCAAATCGCATTGAAAATCATTAGGACATACCATTATTCAATTCCAAACTTGTTTTCAGATAAAGTACCTACTTCTTCTGATCACATCTGTTTTACTATCAATAAAACGTTTTGAATGGAATACTAACATTTTGGTAAATATCTGAATCAATATAGATTTCGTAGACTTCCTTCTTTCATCGCACATCGAACGTGTAGTTTTCTCGTCTCCATCCAAAATAAATTCTTTGGTTATGGAATGTATACAATGTGACAGACTTGTTGGCCTGTTCTTTGCGGAATCGGAAGAGGAAAGCTCCAGAAGGGATCAAACGTGACTGAAAAATGACGACAAAATATACCTATATCTATTCTGTTAAGATAAGTTCAGGTTTCTCTGAAATTTTAATTGGATGCCTGAGAGTGATTGAGGTGTTTAAGCTGCATCCACCACTGCCATATTTTCCTGAATAATTTCTGAATTTCTGAGAAGGTTTATGTATAATGCAATTTCATTCCCAGCCTCCTCTCCATCTTTTCCTTCAATGATTCAGAGAGGTATAAAATTTCATTTGAAGATTGGGAAGAGAGAATGGGGCCAAAGAGTGGAATAAAGAAAGTTGATCTGTTATCTTAATTTTCCAGTTCTAGTTTTCCTCCTACATCTGAACGTGAAGACTGAGGAAAACCGTTTTGTATTTGATATTTTCTGAAAGGGCTACTGAAGAAAAGTCGTACAGCAGAGAAAGTCGTACAGCAGTCAGGCTTGTCAATATTAATGAAGAAATCTGCATTGTTCACAATAAGCTTGTTGAGAGGGAAACAAGATGCGCGATAGCAGAATAGCTCAGTATAAATTATTACTGAATATACAATAATTTATACTACCTTCTTCATCGTCCGAACACTATCTCATTCTAATTCACGCAGCTCATACAGTTAAAACAGCCTAACGTTAGACGTGAAAACGTGTTGCACACTTGTCGGACTACGGATTATAGTCCGTAATATATCTAACGACACTCAACATGAACGCACATCAAATTCAAAATCTATCGGTAGATTGGTTTTACTGTACGTTTATCGATATTCCTTTATAGATTTGCCAAGCTGTATGTCTATTATCAGATATAGGAAAATTATCGGCGTTGCCAGGTATTAAAATATCAGCTAATGAGCTAATCTATCTTCATTCCTTTTCGGTGCTTACGGCTTTTATGCGGGTGATCTAATCTAGATTCTAAGTTTATAATGAAAATGGTGCGCACGGCTACATAGAAACAGCTGAAAGGATTTGAATGTAATGACATACATATAGTTTATATCTGGATTACCACAGAAAACTTTTTATTTCGGATTATAACATGGTTTGACGACTGCTATCAATTTATATCAGAACTAGTATCTGCCGCTATCTCGCCAAAAATTTAGTCCGTTAATAACATATAACAAAATGATATTGGAAGAGAATCAGATAATCAAAAACATATACATCAATAGACGATGTCGAGCAGTGATGACAGTACATCAACTCACCCTCTAGAGTTTCTTAACACCTCGGAAATAATAGCGCGCCATCCCATAAACTAAAGTGATTTCGATCCATCCAGATTGTGCAATAGCACAAAGCTTGCTATCACAGAGCTAGGGAGAAACCATAAAGGCAACTATGCTTACTGAAGCAGCTGAAGTAGAGAGCGTGTTGATTTCCCGAATCCCAATTATCTCAAATAATTTGCCATTCGAATTACAGAGGCTACAATTTTCCCTAAAGTTGGCGTTCACAATGACCATTATTGAGTCCTATTGCCAAATTCATGCTGAAAGTGGTGGGAATTCATTTGGGCATTCCTTGCTGCTCACATGGTCAGTTTAATGCCAGTATCTCAAGAGTATCGACTGTACAAAACTATACCGCACTAGTGCGGTAAAGTAAAATTCATTTGTTTTTCTTTTTGAATGTCAGTCTATTTAATGAAAAAGGATGACAAGAACTAATTTATTATAAATTTGAGTATCTATCCCGGAATTTATCAGGTGATTAGGTTTGAATTTTTTAATTTGTAGCGGATTATATATCTGAATCTATTCTAATGGAGTAAACGCAACGCTTGCTTGTTGCAACATTATTGGTAGTAGGTAAAATATTGTAAAATATTTGTGTCGTAAATTCATATTACGATAATCGATGGTTCCATCTCATATCGTAATATGAATCTTTACGACACTTATATCGTAAATATCTATAACATATAGGTAGTGACGTAAACAATAAATCATACAATGTCGCCTATATAATATAAAAGTATATTGACTTCATAGTGTCGTTCGTTAAGATGTACTCTGATTGCTCTACTTGCTTCAAGTGGAACTTCAAAAGGAGAAAGACAAATAAAGTACAAGTGCTAGAGAGAGATGAACATATCTGAAAGTGGTCTTGATCAACTAGAACAGGCTTCAATGAACAAGCCTAAAATGAGCGCTCCAAAAACCATATAATTTTTGCGATTCAACCATATCAAATACTTACCGGTGAAATTTTGTATCACATTTTTCATTTTTCTCTTGACAAAATTATGATGTCTACCTGTTGTCCACGCAGAAACCAGTATTTTATAACATTAGGCAGATTGTGCAAATATTCTAAATAGGGACTTCTTTCGCTGAGCTATCAAATGATTACTATGCAATTTACTAACATTAAAATACAATCCATTGAAAATAATGAAACCAAACCACGTATAATATAGTACATAACATTCTCCGGGGCTTTCAATTGACTAGTTTGGCTTCAACAGGATATTTTTTGTAATAGGACGTCGATAAACTCCGATTGCTGTTTTAAGCTCAACATCCCTCAGTTCCTGGAACATTTCGTGTTACCATAGTTCATTTTGGCCACATTTTTTTAGGAAAACTATATATCGTCTGCAACTATGACATATCTCCTTCAGAAACATCACAGCTATTGAACAGTCACTTGTTTTTTTTTTCACTAACGTTGGAACGTTTTATCGAATTAGTACAATACATCTTTAGTGGCTCATTTATTCCTTATTCTCCTATCTCCACAGCAAGATTGGCGTCCATCAAAGTTACTCTTGATCTGCTACCTTCATCGAGCAGGGCGAATATTTTCTTTTGACTCTTCCCTGCCATTGACAGTAACAAGAATTATTCGAAGTAAAAAGTTTTGTATTCGGAATGAAGCTGAAGGGAATGCTTATTTATGAATTTTGCAGAGGTTTCAGTTTCCTCTTTTTTCTTGTCGGCAATAAGATCGTATGGTTTTTTGATTTCAGTTCGAAAATGTATTGGGGATTAAATGCGAGAGAAGAGAACCTTGCATCAATGAAATGAACGATTTATGTGAGTGATCTTTTTTAAGAACATTCTTCTTATCTAATTTATTTAATGATTTTTTTCAATGAAAACTAGAGAGAATTAAAAAAATCAGCTATCTGAATGATAATGCGAATTTTCACTTTGATTTTTTTTTCTTTTCACAATATCTAACAGATGTAGTTCAATGTCCAGCGTGGCTTGTGCCGGGGAAGTAGTTATTTTCTGTTAGATATTACAAATAAATCACATTTTTATTTTTCAATTTTCATGTAGAATGTTCCCCTTATCGTATTGTACTTCTTCCACCTGTAAGTTGTGTTGTAGCATTTCTTCCAGACCATGGGCGTTACTCAGATAGAGAAAACGATTGTAATATTTTTCGCAGTTTCAAACTCCGCATCGTCTTCGATTCCTACAGTTGAAAGTGCGATGGTAAGTAAGTATTAAGACATTCTTTTCTTTCACCAAATTCCATCTCCTTTCGATGGGAAGATCTGAAAAATATTTACATTTGTATATGGCGTGGCTGGATTCAGAACAAACTCGAAAAGTTTTTCTCAATCTAATCCGACAAAATCTGTGGTTTTGGGTTTCCTATCTGTATATAGAGCTTTTGTTTGAGGGTTTGGAGTCCATGGTTTTTATAAAGATTATTCTTGTAACCATTAGGAAAACCCTTAACGATGATATTGACATGTTTTCTTATTTATTGACAAAGATTTGGGCCCAATGAAACTGGAGATGCTCTAGCAATTTCTGAACTAAGCTGGCTAAGAATTTGGGAATTGTTTATGTGAGCTTTGATTTTCAGTGATTTTGTAGCGACAGTGAGATTTAAGACAGAATTCGCAAATTTGATGAAGGATATCGCCTAACAAGTATACACTGGCGGCAATAACTTAACTTTGTTCATCATATATTCTATTTTGGATTCGGGACGGTCTCACTTTCTCTGTAATATTCTACTGCATTCAGAACTTTATTTTTCAAGGCTTTTTGTAGGCGTATCAAATTTTCATAATCATTATCGATTCGAAAGCATGGGTCATGGCAGTTGTGAATTGTCGCATAACATAAGTTATAATAAAACGTTACTTTCTCGTGTATAGGCTGAGTAATTTTCTCTATACTGTACGATGATTTGCTCCTCAAATTTTTTCTCCGGAAGCTGTTGTTTTCGATATTTTCTGCCGATTTTTCTGCCTCCAGTAATGTTTGTACTTCAATGATGGCTAGTTTTCTGTTCGTTTCATGTTCCAAGTGTTTTAAATTCCGTAGTTCAGATATTTTCTATTCTAATTCCGTCTACAACTGATTCTCAGCTTTCAAATTTTTTAGTTCTAGCTCTTTCAGTCTGTTTTCAAGTAAACTAGGAGATTTCATAGATTTCTTTGAGGCAATGGGCTCTATTTGATGGTGTCATTCCAGCTTGTTTTACGTACAGCAGCTTCTTCTAGTAATATCATCCAATATCCCATTTTCCCTTTTCAAAATGTGGCTCCAACGCGAGTAAGTAATTAAACAAAGCTCGAAAGAACAGACATGTTTTGGCAATATGTTTATTGATTGAATTTGATATATGTATATCTTCGTAACTATAGAAAAAAAATGGATTAAACTGTTATGACATGGAACGAGATCATCATAAAGAATGAGAAATAAAACTTTCTACACTTTTGTAACATTTTATATTTGTAATACGTACGTTAATACAGTTTCGTCCTATATAGATATTTTCTACCAATATTTCACCCTATATTTCCAACTGTATTTCAAATATTTCAAAATACAGTTTGAAAATGTCTATATAGGATGAAATTGCAGTAAGTGTTACAGATATAAAGTGGTACGAAAACATGGGAAGTTTTATTTCTCACTCATTATGTTTAAAATTCTACATGATATTCCATTTTTATAAATGTGTCGGAAATTATCCACAGCGGATCATGCATCGACTAGAGTGATCGCTTGGGTTGCATGATTTCAATTAATTGGCTGAAGGCTGAAGGTTATGGGGTTCGAGGATTGCTTATATATTTTTAAATCTCATATGTATTATTGCACACGTGTATGCGGTTGGTAGAAGACACACATGCTATGGAAATGGAAATTACGATCGACAAATGTTTCGTGACATTGTGACTACTTCAGGATGTTCAGCTCGTAGCTCGTAGTTGGAAGCATCGCTCATCATTTCGATGTTGTGGAGATAATAATAATGAAAACTTTTATTGGTAGAAGGGAACAACACAAGAATACATCTATACAGTTATATAGGAAAACAATATCCTACCAAAAGGCAGAGTTAGCTCTTGTCTAATCCACAAGGAATCAGACAAGTGCTTTTTTACACTCAACCTCAGATCATATGGCACCAAATTCGATATATTTTGTCATAAGTGCTGTCGAAGAATTTTCTCGCATTCCATTCTCACTTTTCTTTGGAGTGACGATATGGAATTGAGAATAGCGGCCAGAAAACAACGTGAGGTGTAAAAAATTATGGAATTTCTAAGTACGTCACGTCCTAAATCGTCTATCTCATATACTTGAAAAATAGGAGGACTTCTGAGTTTGGAGTGTCCCCATAACACAATAGGATTGGGTGGAGTTCCTCAAAGTTATCAGAAGTTTATATCTCATTATCTGCATATGATCCTCGCCTTTGGAAAATCGAAGTGGAGCTTTTAAGCAACCTGATATGTCAATGTACTTGGTATCATTTCCAAAACTGATCGGCATAATGCGAACTTTGTCACCAAGTTGAAAACGGTTCTTCAGAAAACCTGCATGAAAGCTGCAGATACTGATGTATACCTGCAGCTACAATGGGACCAACGAACAACGTCCGAAGACCTTGGTTTTCAGATCATTGGAGACCAAGCGTAGTCTTTTTTATGATATAACTATAGAGTGTTTGGCTTCCGATGACAGGAATGTGGAGAAACAACTAAAAATCGATATTCAACCTCTGAATTCGAAGGCTTCACCCAAACGACCCTGTTAAATTGTTTTCCGAGATTGATGGAGTCCTAGATAAGATAATACATCAGCTTTTTTTTGTAAGCTATAACTTTTCCTTGGGTTGTGGAATAATCAGGTCAGGCGTTCTAACAAAAGAATTCTAGGATGTTCCGGAAAGTATTTTCGGAAATAATCTGTTACGAATGATCCTTCTACCTAGTTTAAGTTTTCTAATTGCCAAGTGACGATATTTGGATGGTGGCCTCTTCTCTGAACCCATACAGTGATGATCGTACCGCTCTTTTTTTTTTATTTGCCAAAAACTCCCTTGAAAAACTCCCTTGGTATTTCTCGCTGAATCGTCATAAAATGGCATTACACACCCGCCCTCCACGGGGGTACAAGAGGTTAGATTACACCCTGTATTCATAAGAGTGTACATGTTTGGGTAGGGAATGGTTATCAATATTTTTTATTGTGGCGCTCTGGGACGACTTGCAGATTTTTTTGAGGGGCATTTACTTTTCAGCTGTGAAAAACCTATAAAAACACCTTGGGTGGTCGTTGCGCATTCCAAGCAAGCAAGCATCAGACGTAATGATTTCCTCCATGGAGAATAGGGGAAAATATGAGTTACATGATCATAATTTTATGGCAGTAAACTAAAACTAAATTATATTATTTTTCAGTTGTCATTTCAATGTGAAAAAGAACACTTTGAGACGCCAATATGCCAATGCGAATAGTGAAATGATAGTCCGAAAATTATTCGAATGAAACAATAGTTATTTCTGATACAAGTTCGTAAAGTAGGACTTTTTTGTAGAAGCGTAAAAATTGATGAATAAGGCGCAGCCAAGTTTGACAAAATACGCGAGTACAAAAAGGCTTCTCAGGAAAGTGTATCATACAAAGTGTTTTCTACGACATATTTATTATATTGCCAAATGTTAGCAATTGGTATAAATAATTTGAATTTTTTATATTATGAATTGTCGGCGTATTGTCAAATAATGACTTATGAGTAAAATAAATTTGTGGGATTTGTTCGCATTGAATTTTACCAACTTTATTGGATCCTATTCTAAGATTTCTGTTTTCAAATTGTTCACAATTCTTCCCTGCTAAATTCTGCTGATATTCTGGCTGATATCGAAACTTTGGAAGAGAAAGCGGTATACCTAAATGGTATACTATCATCCGCAAAGCTGTGCACTGAACATGAAGTAGCCCCCAACAAATCATTGATATGACGGAAAAAGAGTGTTGGTCATGAACGGATCCCTGTAGAACACCAGCACTCATTTGCAGTATATGGGTTAATATCAACTACCGATATCGGTCTGAGAGAAAGCTAGATAGCAAGGAACACCTAAAATATTATACTTTATGGGATAGTGCGGAGATATGGGTAATTCGACTTTGTCGTAATTTTTCGTTTCATTTTTGATTGACGTATCTAGTAACTAACTAAACACAAAACAGTCACTGTGAATTGGCTTACTACAATGTCTACAATATGAAAATCGTGCCCATCCCACAATTTCATATATTCCTACTACTGGGGTGGGATTCTGTGTGCTATACAGTGTCCTTCATAAAGTTCGCATCATATGGGAAAAACTTTTATTAATAATTTATTTTGAAATTCGACTTGGGCGTTAAGTTGTGCTTGAAAAAATATGAAAAATGACCTACTTGGATGTGGACACGTGACTTTCGCTACCTGTCAAAAGTCATTTTTTTTCAAAATTATCGCTGAAAATAGGCTTATTTATTCGAATTTCAAAAAATTTTGAAGGAAAAAGTTGTTTCTTTTTCGATTTTACACCTCCATCTCGAATTTGAACGTTCTATTGCAACTTTCACCTTTTGGCATTTTTTTGATAATTACGAAATTTCTGTAACATTAAAAAAATCGTAACTTCCACCAAACTGTTTTATACCACTAGCTCTAATGTGCAACTAACTTTCAATCATGAATCATCAACAAAAATATGTTTTTCTCAAGAAAATGAGAATTACTGCTTAACATTTCTGTTATGTTTGATGCAAAGTTGACATATTTTCAAGCATGTAGGATAAAAATTTATTTAAGTGGATTTTTTCAGTATTAAAATGATACCAAAGTCATAATTCAAAACATCACAAAACTTCTTTACGTGTCTAACCAAAGTTTACGACTTTTCACGGTACAAATCTCAAATTAAATTCTTACCCCTCCGGCTATGAAACTTTCATCAATTTTGTGAAGTAGGCTATGGAGATAAATGAAATTGGTAATCTATGATAAAAATTAAATATATTTAAACAAACTTACAAAAAAAATATTGTCAACCTCACTCAATTAAGAATTCTAGAATGCAAATAAAGTCAAACATGAAAAATTCAAACTTATTTAATAAAAAACACAAATTATGAGTTAGAATTTTCTGAGCCTCACTCAACTTTACATTTCTGTATGCCGCCCTTCTCTTTCAATACATAACATGGTTCTTCTGTGTACATCTTTTACTGCATTTCTGATGAACTGTGGGTGTATATTCGCTACACACTCTCGAATGGTCTGCTCCAAATGGTCAATATCGTTGAATGGCCGGTGCTTGTATACCTGCTGCTTCAGATAACCCCACATGAAAAAATCCAGTGGGGTTAAGTCAGGAGAACGAGGTGGCCAATGATGTTCCCAATTGTTGCCAATTATTTTACCTCTAAACATTTCACCAAGAAAATTTCTTACTTCTGTGGAATTGTGAGCAGGTGCACCATCCAACTGAAACCACAAATCTTGAATAATTTGAAGGGGCATATTGTCTACAACTTCACTTAGTTCATTTCTTAAAAAATTCAAGAATCGCGCAGCGTTTAAGTTCTCTCTGAAAAAATATGGCCCGATAACTTGATTATTCAATATACCACAAAAAACGTTCGTTTTAAACGAGTACTGGTCGCGACATTCAATAATAAAATTAGGGTTTTCCTGAGACCACCACCTGCAATTTTGTGAGCTAACAGTTCCATTTGAAGTGAACGTTGCTTCATCGGTCCACAATATTTTATATGGAAATCTGTAATGTTCGTCACATTCTCCCTGATACCAAGCTGAAAACCCATAACGGACATCAAAGTCCCTTTCCTTCAGGGTATTAATAAATTTCGGCTTGAAGGGCTTGAATCTATTTTTTCTTAAAATTCTCAATACACTGCTCTCGCTTACATTCGTTCTTCTGCTAATTTGAGAAATACTGGACTTTCCGTGTTGTACAACATCCAAACAAACATTTAATTGCACTTCCTCAATGTTTTTCGAAGGCTGATGTGGTTTTTTGAAATCAGTTAAAACTGAACCAGTACTTTTGAATTTTGTCAAAATTCTACTAACAGTAGACTGCTGTATATTTTTTCCTGGGTGTCGTATATTAAAATCTTCAGCGACTTGTCGATGCGGTGTACTTTCTCCACACATTAAAACAATCTCAATTTTTTCTTGTACAGATAACATTATTACGTTTTTCTGAATCAAACGTATTGAACTGCGTATTTAACTGTCAAACAATGCTTAATATGAAATTGTCTCCATTGACTACCTTTTTCATTTGTTTCCAAAGCCTACTTCACAAAATTGATGAAAGTTTCGTAGCCGGAGTAGTAAGAATTTAATTTAAGATTTGTATCGTGAAAAGTCATAAACTTTGGTTGGATACGTGAAGAAGTTTTATGATGTTTTGAATTATGACTTTTGTATCATTTTAATACCGAAAAAATCCACTTATATGAATTCTTATCCTACATGCTTGAAAATACGTCAACTTTGCATCAAACATAACAGAAATGTTAAGCAGTAATTCTCATTTTCTTGAGAAAAACATATTTTTGTTGATGATTCGTGATTGAAAGTTAGTTGCACATTAGAGCTAGTGGTATAAAACAGTTTGGTGGAAGTTACGATTTTTTTAATGTTACAGAAATTTCGTAATTATCAAAAAAATGCCAAAAGGTGAAAGTTGCAATAGAACGTTCAAATTCGAGATGGAGGTGTAAAATCGAAAAAGAAACAACTTTTTCCTTCAAAATTTTTTGAAATTCGAATAAATAAGCCTATTTTCAGCGATAATTTTGAAAAAAAATGACTTTTGACAGGTAGCGAAAGTCACGTGTCCACATCCAAGTAGGTCATTTTTCATATTTTTTCAAGCACAACTTAACGCCCAAGTCGAATTTCAAAATAAATTATTAATAAAAGTTTTTCCCATATGATGCGAACTTTATGAAGGACACTGTATATAATTCTATTGTCGATAGAAAAAGTGAGATGACATTATGGTTGAATTCATGGGAGAGAAAAAGACAAAACTGTCGACAATAGAATTCTATGGTACATAAAATCCCACCCCTGGATTGGATTCTAAAAGTAATGCGAAATTGTGACTGGCACATGTCGGCAAGTACTAAAGTCCGATGTCGGCAAACATGCTGAACACATTCGGCTATCAAATGCGCTAAAAATAAGGAATCATTTCTTTAGATGGGTTACCGCTTTCGTATTCTAACTGGAAGCTTTGCTTGGTATAACCAATGTCACGCATCTAAGGAAATTATTTTCCACTTTTTAGCGCATTTGTATAAAAACTTGTTTTTGAAATAATTTTGAAAACTATTTTATTTACTGAAATTAAATGTTTTATTCATAAAATTATGATAACTTACTAATGAAATACATCCCACTACGTATTGTAATTTTAAAAGTTATATCCTCTACGCTTTCAGAATAATAATTCAAGTGAAAATAAAAGGCTTCATCCAGATCCTTTGCTGTTTTACTAATTGCAAGCCCTGATGGGGATCTTCACTCCTGTAGATTCCCGAAAGTGTACCTTATAATGGAAAATAAAAGGCAGAATTAAGAAGTAAAAATATAATTATATGATCAGTGAAAAAATAAAACCTCTGATATCTTGGTGCCAAAACAACAGATACCAAGTAACTTGATAATCACTAAAAGGTGAACACAGAATCTCGTTCCCCTCAATTGGATTATATTTCAAGAGATATACGAAATGTAATTGTTGAATGAAACTGAACACCACTGTACTCTCGCCTGAAATATTTCCCTTCTGATTTTGTATTAAAAATTTTAATTGGAATTCTCGATCAGGAATGTGCGAAATACTACTATCATTTTCCAGTGCATTTGTTTCGGCTCCAATTTTGGAGCCATTTTCAAGAAATGAAAAATTATCGGAAAGTGGGGAAACGTGATTCTATACAGAGGTCTTAATCTGCCTACTCCTCAGGTGTTATCACGTAGGGATTTTTGTGACTTGACGTCGTGGTCTCAATCTGTCTACTCCCCAAGTCTCGTCAATGACTCTCTGTGATGCCTTACCTTATCAACAAAATACAATAGTCTCATTTAAAAATAGTCAAGACTCAGTAATTCAAAACTCAGTGTCAAAATATCACAGTACGATGACAGTTTTCGCAACGTACAAAACACCTCCAAGAATCTCAATAATTCTTGAAAGGAAATATGTGTTGCTAATAAAACGCACAAGCCAAGTCATTGGTAAATCAAAACCAAATCCAAACAGTGCAGAAAAAGTAAGGAAAAGTAATTTTTTGGTAAAACTTTGAATCAGAAATAAAGTAAAATAAAAACACTTAATATATCAAATTTGATGGAAGTCAGTCAGAAGTAGATTTCTGTAATAAAAATACGAGGAAACAAAATTTCAGGAGAGCAACTTAATGAGAGAAAAGGTAAAACAAACAAAAAAAATGAAAACTACATCAATGTGATAATAACTATAAGCTAGAATAACTAAATACTACATTCTAACACTAATCAAAAACACTATCAAATCGAAAATTAAACTTTTATATAACAAAAAGTCGACTTCAAGTAGAGCAAATAAATGATTTACTATCACTAATACACAATAATAAAAAAACACAACCTACTATTATAACAACATAACATATATATATATATATATATATATATATATATACAGTGACCGCCAAAAACTATGTACCATATGGGAAAAAACTTTATTATTAGAGTATTGGAAAAAATATTGAGAAAAGTTTGTCCATGTCTGATAACCTAAAAATCGATTTTGACACATGTCACGTGATCGCTGGTATGGCGGCAAATTGAAAAAAATTACTATGAAAAGACAAAAAGTGGGGTAAAATGGCAAGATATCAAAAAAAGTTATTTCAAAAAGTTGCTTAGAAATGAATTTTATACACATATGCAAAGTTTGAAAACATAATGAGAGAAAATTGAAAATAGCTATTTTTTTCAAATATTTTCCCAACTGTATGAAAATATCAAATTATTATCTTATGAATAGCTTGACCATACTGAAACATTTGTGTTTCAATAAGAATGACAAAATTTTCGTATTTTCTCCACATCAGTAAGCACTAAATTAAAAAAATCGGATTTGGTCAAAACCTTGGCTGTTACATTGGTTCGTAATCGTATCTAACTGTTATATCAGAATTCCACGACCATTGTGATGAAATGACACTCCAGAAACATGGTGTTTTGCAGATTATAATCAAGTTTCGATGATAATCGTGCCAGAGCATTTCACTTCGCTTGCAATGTTGAAAGCTCTAGCCTCTTTGATTTGACGCACTATTTTTAAGATTATGTGCGAAGTGAAACGTTCGTGTACGATTATCATCAAAAATTGATTATAATCAGAAAAACACGATATTTTTGGATTTCTCCATCATCACAATGATCGTGGAATTCTGATATAACTGTTGGATACGAACCAATGTAACATCAAGGGTTCTGACAAAATTCAATTTTTTTAATTTAGTGCTCTCTGGTGTGGAGAAAATGAGAAAGTTTTGTTATTATCATTGAAATACAAATATTTCAGTGTGGTCAAGGTATTCACAAGAAAATAATTTGATATTTTTATAAAGCTAGGAAAATATTTTTAAAAAATTGCTATTTTCAATTTTCTCACATTATTTTGTCAAACTTTGTGTATGTGTATAAAATTGAATTCCAAGCAACTTTTTCAAATTACTTTTTTCGATATCTTGCCATTTTACTCAACACTTGCAATTGTGTCTTCTTGGAGAAACAATGCACACATTTATGTCAGATGTAATTCAATGTTCGTAGGGGGAAGAAGTTGTTTTCTGATAGATATTTGCCTCAAATTTTCCACGTTGTGGGATAGTGTGGAGAGATGAGGAATTCGACTTGTCGAAATTTTTCGTTTCATTTAATAACAATACTGACTCAGCATGAGTGTTCGTGGGATGGTTTGTTTGCGTGTGATAATCAGTCCCTTATTGAAGTTGTTGTATCGAAACGAAATAAAATTGATAAAGAAGACCTGAGCATCATAATAAGATGAACACACAGGAGTGCTTACCCGAACCAACAGTTCCTATACTGGCAGATGAGTTCCACTGAAATACAGCGTCAATAATCGCAACAAGCACCAGTAAGAATATCGGAGCCATAAGAAGATAAACGAAAAATCTGCGAGAATAATTCAACACGTATTTTGTAGGTGTCCGTAAATGGTTCGGTCGCCCTTCAAGGTCACACAGGTATACAGAATTATCCGAAACTCGATCACTAATGAAAACCTAAATTCGTGGAAATATAAGACGTGTTGTAATTCTATGATTTTATTACGTCGGCGTCGGTTCCTTATTACATGAAACGTAATGTACACGTCTTATTTTGATTTGTTACCAGAACTGATAACATTACATCAACGAATGTCATTATGAAAATATTTGTTTTGATTTCTGACTATAATTGATAACATTACATTAACGAATGTCATTAGGAAGTCTTGCGCCCCCTTTAAATGTGTTCTGTGTCGGCTCCTGCAGACAAGTTGAGTGATTGAATTGAAATTCGAAATGGAATGAACACGATTCAACAAAGTTATCATATTGAAATAAGGGAGTATTGAGTAGAGAGTCCATATTAATCGACCCAAAATTTCAGACAATATATGGACTAAAATCAAGAAGGTTTTTCACAGTGCAGCATGTAGAGATTTTCTCGATTCAAAATGTTCTCGTTTTCAGACTGTGATAGATCAGGAACCCTATTCTCAAATGTCGACTACCCTATGTCGCATGCGACAAAATATTTCCATTACTATTCGCGACCAAGCATCAAAAAGAGATGGAGGCATTTTGTCATATGCGATATAGGGTAGTAGACATTTGAGAATCGGGCCCCTGGTATGACTGACAAATGAATTAAACGTCAGCTTTCGCAATCGCGGTGGGTGAGGGTGAGAGAGGCGGGGAAAGTGATACAAGTGAATAAACTAAGAGTACTCCGGCTGAAACCTTGCCATAAATGGTTGTCATCATATACTTCAGTCGACAGGTAATTTCAGATAGAAAAAGGTCGGGAGTTAATGAAAGTTTAGGATGTTGTTCAGGCATGGTCAATTAACATTTTCTCAAGTTTTGGACCTCGGGGAACCTGTGCTAAAAAAGGAGGGGAGGGAAACTGCAAATTTCCGACCTTGCTCTGGTTTTTCCTCAATAACTTCGGGAGCAATGTGACTGTTGTATTTGATGGATACCCCACTAACGCCGGCTATCAATCACCAAAGCCGCAGAATGAGCTCGCTGTTCTGCATTAAAATCAAAGTCGTGTTCTCCTCATCTACCATAGTGACCATAGCACAGAAAATGTTCTTGGTAAACGATCATAATGAGAGCGCATTCGTTTCAATGTTGATGACACGAATGGCGGGTGCTACCATCGAAGTGAAGCAGGCATATGAGGACGCTGACTTGATGATCGTTAACACCGCCATATTCAAAGCCAGCGAATTCGACTGCGTCTCCATTACTGCTAAATATATGGATATACTTATGGAAGAGGCAGTTGTCCCATTATTGTCCTCTACTAGCCAAGTTCCTGCTCCTGCACAAGCCACTCCTGCGAAAATGTCCCCGCAACTAATTTGAACGAGAAAGACCCACAAGACATATTGGACGAATACGACGACAGCGACATCATTGCATAGCAGAATCAGCGGCTAAGAAATCTCAACAGGAAATTTAATGAGTACAAATCGGTATCCACTATGATGAGCACAATAATATCTTTATTCCTCAATATAATTGCCTTGAAAATAACTTAATATTGTTAATTACACTAATTTTTTCCACGAAAGAAATACGTCTTTTTTTTTACCTACCCTGGGATAATTATGTAGGGGAGGGGATATATCGATCCGAAAAGTAACTGATATCAATACCAAAATAAGGTGAATAGGTATGGTTTGCTTTCATCAAGAAGTTAGCTTCTGAGAATTGGAGTTGGTTGGGGGGTAGGAGAAGCCAAGATAGCACATATACCTTTTAAGGCCCTTTCGAGGCGTTCACAATAATGTCCTAAGGATGTCGAGGGCGAACCAGAAGACGTCCCTAGGACGTCCACCTGTTACCGTTATCGACGTCCAAATAACGTCTCGGAATATCCCTATAAAGTCTTCTAGGACGTTCATAGTATGTTATGCGAACAACTTGAGGCTGTATCAAAAACCTTTTGAGGCCCCTTTGAGGCAATCACAAAAAGGTCCTTAAAACGTCGAGAGGAACCTGCGGACGTCCCCAGTCATACTACGAAAGAAATAAAATGGTTTCGTCTATTTTCCATAGTTTTATAATATGTTTACTAGTTTTGATATTACATCGTCTTCATAACTGTAATAATCAAAACTAGTAACAAATCATAAAACTTTCAGCGTTTTGTTCCTTTTGTAGTGAACCTGAATTTCCATAAAATAAAAAAGTCATCGATCAAGTTACTCCCTAGTCAGAGTATGGTTATGTTTTTCAATAAACAAATATTCACAAGTAACAAAACTTGAAATTTCTATATTTATTTGCAAAAACTGGTATGAAGAGGCAATTACAGATTAATATAATTACTTCTTTGAGATATATCTATAAAATAAAATATTAAAACAATTCTTTGGTTGGAAAATATTGAAATATGAAATTCTTTCAAACATTCTTTCAAGATTTTATAGAGCAGAAGTACCATATTCCCCTTCCTTGGCTGTTAGTGTTATTCTTTGGGTTCCAACCCCATGTCAGTCAGGTGTGGTTCTTAGCCAGACTTTGATCATATCTGCAATTTCAGCTCCTGCGGCATTTCTCGAAGACAAACTAAAAATAAATAAACAGGGTCAAGTGGAATGAAACCTGGAATTATCGATAGTTTTCCATGTAGTTCTAGTATGCATGTTTTTATCGTAACTCAATAATCTCTCGAGCTACGTCTACTACATACTTTGGAAATATATTTTCAGCAATATATTCATAAAATAATAAAAATAATTTTTTTGAGATCCCTTTCACGTGATACTCCACATGATCAACTAGAATTTTTTTTTTCAAATACCTTACATTTCTAATGACTAATTTTTCGAATTCAATAACTATTGATGAATACACAAATCAGTAGGTTTTATTTCCATGCCAATATTTAAATTTGTACGTCAGTCTTAGAAAAACTACTTTGAAAAATTTATAGAATATCACACGAACTTTTATTTTATATTTTTGAAGCACAATACCATAAAGCTACTCATCTGAAGATACCATCCATTTGTAAAAAACAAATATGATTCTGAAAGTAGACAACTAATGATATATATTTTTATTTGCCAGATAATGGCTCATATCGATTCCAGTTACAACAACAAATAAGTATTACTGGATTGAAATCTTGAAAAAATGCATTATGGCAAAACTCACCAAATATCATTTCTGGATTTCATTTCAAGTACATCGTGATCTCTTTTTTCCCTATTCCTTTCCAGTTATATTGCAAGTCTCGATAGATAAACTTTTTCATGATCCTTCTCGTAACATCAGCTATGTCTTTTCCACCAACACAACAATAACACTGTCTGAAAAGAATAGGCATTGATAATACTACTTTAAAATGTTCTACTGCATATTTTTCGAACTACTAAATGATTGAGAAGATTTAAGGAATTGAAACATACCGTATTTCAGGATTTTCTGTTGAATTCTTGCAACTCTGACCTCACTGAGTTCTTATCAGGCGGAGTTTTATTTCCATAATTTTACTGCATTCCATGGGTAGAAATGGTGTGAAAAAAGGATGTTAGAGTCCTATGAGCTGAAGCAAATCATAAATGAACCCACAAGGTACACAGGTACATCAAGTAAAATACTCGACCTAATAATATGTAGTGCGAACTTGAATATTTCTAAAATCAAGGTAAAAGATTGTTCCGTAATTTCGGATCATTGCATAGTATCATGTGAGCTAGACGAAAATGAAGATAAATGTCCTCCATTCATATACTCATTTGGGGATTTTCGTAACTTTGATATGGTACAGTTTCAACATGATCTGGCACTTATTGATTTTTCCCCTATTATACTTGCTGGAGATGTTGATCAAAAATTAGATTATTTGAACAACACTGTTCTTGATTTATTCAATTTTCATACACCAATAAAAACTGTGAGAATTTCCAAAAAGAATGTACCTTGGTTGGCCGAAAACTTACAGGCAATAATGAAATCACGCGATGGAGCCCTCACAAAATACAAAAATTCTAAAGATATACGCGACTGGAATTATTATAAATCTTTTTGAAATGGGGTGAATCACGCTATAAAAAGGGAAAAGAAATGCTATATGCAATACAAGATCAGTAATAATAATAACACGTGGAAAGAGTTAAAAAACTTAGGTGAGTATGGGAAAAACCCAATGTCATCCCCCATCACCTTCAGAATCCAAATGAAGTGAACAGTTTCTTTGCAAGCCATGCAACAACTAACCCTTCGAATAAACAGGTCCTTGAATTTTCAGATAGTAACGTTCTGCCAAACGTCAACCTATTTAACTTTTCAACTGTCAATGGAACCGACGTTTACAGAAAGTTATTGTCTATCAAATCGAATGCTGTCGGAGTTGACCAAGTATCAAAATGCTGCTTCATTCTTGTCCGGTACCTTTGACCTATATATGTCACATTTTCAATTATTGCATCGAAAATAATGTCTACCCTTCAGTCTGGAAATGTTCTCATATAATACCATTGCCCAAATCTGCCAACCCTCAACATCTCAGTGATCTGAGGCCAATTAGCATATTGGGTGCCTTGTCGAAATGTTTCGAAAAAGTCCTCGATGAGCAATTGCGTATTCACCTCACCGACTTCAACCTTCTCCCCAAACATCATACTGGATTTCGGCAGGGACACAGCTGCACTACCGCAATGCTTAGGGTAACAGATGATATTTATAAATCTGTAGATGACAATCAGCTCTGCATTTTGAGTCTAACTGACTACTCGAAGGCTTTTGACAAAATCAACCATTTTTCAATCATTATTAGTTACAATACTACACTATATAGGTCTTTCTTCTGGTGCCATTCGCTTAACAGAGAATTACTTATCGAATCGCAAGCAAGCTGTTATCATAGGCAATGAAGTATCTCCACAGTTTATGACCAACACAGGTGTGCTTCAGGGCTCCATATTAGGGCCACGTCTATTCACTGTGTATAGGTCGCAATTCCACAAATATATTTCATTCTGCAAATTTAATTTTTACGCCGACGATACACAGCTATATACTGCCGTCCTAACATAAAGAGCAGTATCTCCACTTTTAGCCCGTTTGCAGTTAATCCACTTGGTGTGTTCATTATGACTATATCTATCATCCTACGAAGCTAAAAAGCAATGAGAAATATAGATCTATAAGAAAAAACATAAGCACCATGCAGTGGCACAGATAAAAATACTTTCATGTGCATTTTCTCGGAAGTACCAATTTGTGAGATACTGCTCTTTAAGTTAGGACGGCAGTATAGTACATTCGAAGTAGTAGACGCACAATATGCAAGCACGAGAATAAATGAGGATCTCAAGACACTGTACGAAATTTGAAATAAATATTGTTTGACCATCAATCCGTCAAAATCTAAACCTATGTTGTTTGGGAGAAAGGCATTACGCAATAGAATGCTCGATATTCTCTTTTTTAAATATTCATTGCAATTGATGTATGATTTATCTGGCAATAAAAACAATTATTATTATTATTATTAATTCAAATAATATAAATTATCAGGTTAGTTTTCAGATCATCCGGTAGATTCAATCACAGTTTCGTCAATTGTCAGGATAGTCTAACGATACGATTAAAGTGTTTTGTCGAAAACTGCTCGAAAACTCAGATAACATCAGAGTGCAAAAAGTGGAAATAAGCATAAGAACCCATTCAACAAGCTCCATTAAACTTAAATAAAACTACGTATCTCCGCTATATCTAATATCCCTGTTCCCTTCCTATTCGTGCTTGGAAACCAGCATAAGTACACCGGATCAAGAATTTTTATCCATTTTCTTTCCACTCTTCGCTGATGTTTATCTAGCTCGAATGAAACAATTAAATTCGAATTACGTAATTCTGAAACATCACGCCTCAATGTTCAGCGGAAACTGCATTCCTGGATAAAAAAAGGTTTGAAAGCTGTTACGTTTTGGCACTTATGGCAGATGATATAAGCCATCTTAGGGTAAGCTCAACGTGGGATGATTATAAGGGTGAAATAACTCCGAAACTGGTCATTTCAATTTAATATACCTAGTAGCGGAATATGATTCGTTATAGATAAGCCCCCTTCTGTTTCGTTCTTCATACATTCCTTTGGAGGGCATATTCAGGGTGTATCTCGAGCTTGGCATTTGACATTCCAGTGACCTTCACGGAGCTTCATGGTGCATCATCGTAGATAACAGCTGACAGAGTCGTAAGAGTATTCATAACTTTGGCACAGAATAATGCTCAAAATAACTAAGCATTATTCTGTGACTTTAGTATACCATGTTTACAATTTTTTTTTATCGATTTGACATTGGTAGAAATAAGCTTTTGATTCGCCATCGAATTTGTATCCAAAAACCGCTGTAGTACCTATATGAGGAGCCGATTTTAATGGGCGCGAGACCTAGAGCCTTCTTGTTGATCCTGACTGAAGATACCCATCATCCCCCACCGTTGATACCAGTTTTCAGTCGTTAAACCAAATATATATATATATATATATATATATATATATATATATATATATTTATATATATATGTATGTATGTATATCAAGGTTTGAAATTTGAATCAAATTCACCAAATATATATTTCTCGTTATCCTTATTTTGGCCCCCTTTCTTTAAAACTTAAAAATACCTTGCTCAACAAACTCAATGCTGAAAGTTTTTATTACATACCAATAATTTTTACAAAACAAAAACATAAATTCTTTTTCTTTTACAGTTCTGTCATTAGACGATATTATGGTTAAGGTTGTCTTGTTCCATGGAACGATGGGACATCCCAATTTGTTCTCTGTCACCTTGAGCCAGGACTTTCCACATGACAGATGTCATTCATGTAAAATTATAACCTATTGTTACTTCCTCTTCCTAGTTGTCTTCTATAAACACATGCTGCATAGTTTTTTGGATCATTTTGGACATATGTGGATCCCGCTCTAGCGGACCATATGGTCGTAATTAGAAACATTCAATTTTAATAATGTTTTAATAATTCTTTTGTGATTTTTCCACCATAATATGGTAGGTCATACATTTTATTGTTATTCCTAACTCTCTGTTAACAATTTTATTTTTCCTTATATCGACTTGTCACTAACCCAAATTTTGCTGAAGATGAAGGTTTAATCCTTCGAAACATGTCCTCTCTCTCAATGTTAGTCTTCCGACTATATGACATCTACAATAAACATTATTTTTGGTGGAGTTAGACTGAAAGTTTTTTCACCTTCCTATATTTAATTGGGATATTTTTTGATTCCTTATATAATTTCTATGTTCTTCCAGTCAATAGTCTCGCTGCTCAACTTCACCACACGAACAAGTTGGATATATCAATTGTGAACATAATTTTTTGAATATTCATCAGTTTTGTTCATTATATTTTTGTATTTATGTATCTTTCTCTTGCATACATAATCATAACCAGGTTAGCTGATTGATCTCCGACCAGTCCGACTGTAATAATTACGTACCAAAATAATACGCAGATCCAACAAACTCGACGTTCAATGTCTTTCATTCAGGTTACATACATTTCCGTTGGCTTGATATTGTTTAATATCGGTAAATATATGAGATTTTTGAAGTTATATGTATATCTGTTCTCATAAATGTATTTTTAACTATATGGTTGTCGCCCGAATCTTCAATATCGGATTTCTTAGAAACTAGGAGAAACTATTCAATTTGGTGGAAATTTATATCACGGATAACAAAAGTATCCATTTTACTTGAACCGCATTCCTCGATCACTATCCTCATTCAAAATGAGTTTCTGGATGCCAGTGATGACACATAATGAGAATAAATGATACGATTCCCCTTCATCACAAACTTTCTCCATATTCTTGGATAATTATAAGATCAAACTAACTTACCTAAGTGAAGTTCGATCATAATTATATGGAAGGCTTGTCAGTAGTATGTCAAAGTTCGTATGACAATAAAAATCATGACATAACCTCACTTTTCGTCTCCCGCCGCTTGGTAGCGAATTGCGGGGCCCCCATTGAGATTTTGGCGGAGGGGCTGATGCCCTAGGCTGGGGGCCCCACCGAGGAACGTCTCCACAAAAGAGGGGGTGCGCTAGAGCCCAAGGGGGCCGAGATTTCGTCAATTAAGACTCTTCATTGTCATACGAACCTAGAGTAGAATTGGGTTACTGGAGTTCGGGGGGGGGGTGGGGGCGATGACGAGGAACGTTCCCAGAGAAGATGGGGCCCGCTGCAGCGCAGTGGGCCGAGTTATATCGATTATACTGGTGAAAAGACCCTTTGGATTACCCCCGCCACTGGTCGTTGTTTATTCTAAGAGGCAGCGTTTGTTGAGATAAGCATGACGTCACCGGAGTGAACGTGTTGTCCAGACGAATTTCTGGGAAATAACGTGAGAACCATAACAGAAACGACGTTGTGTGCAATGGCAACAGATATTCGTTTGATAAACAAGATGAAATTCCAGGAATTTCGTAGTATGTTTCGAGGCTCACAGTGTGTGTTGTGTCGGGAATAAGGCATGTTTGGCATCTCACTCTAACCCATCGGGTTAGAGTTCAGACGTACCTGTTGGTGCTCAATAGTGAAATTGTACTTGCGATTTTGCCGGTTTAATTGCAAAGGTGAGTTTTTGTCTGCACATAGAGTGATTGTACGCGTGTGTGTCGATAGAAATCGTTTGAGCTTTTTGATACTGTTCATTTTGCGTTGTGAATTTTTTGCTATTAATTTTTTGTATTGCGTCCATATATACAGCGTGTATGGAACAAAATAGTGTTAGAGCATATATACAGTGCGTATTCCATTTCATATACAGCGTGAATGAAATAGATTCCATATATACAGCGTGTGTGGAACAAAATATATACAGTGCAAACCAAAATTTTTTCCATTTTATATACAGCGTGAATGAAACACTATGTTGTTTGAATATTTGAGTGAAATATTTCGTTCTTTCGCAGATGTCTCACATCAATGAAATTATCAAGGTTGGTTTGGCTCGCAGAAAGAAGTTGAAGAAGTTGGCCCAGCTACCGTTGGACGAGCCCCAGTTAATATTAGATGTGGAGGTGAAAATCACTAGATTCGGAGAGGCAATCCTTGTCGAGTTGGCAGAGTTCAAAGTATTCCTGCCAAACAGAGCCACCGCTGCCCTCAAGAGCAACTTGAACAAATTGACAAAGTCTCAGGACGTACTCATCTACAGGGGCGAACACAAATCCGGCGAGCAGCAGCACCAGAAACAACTGTTCGAGATAACCAGGGCCTATTGCTCATTTTCCACGCACACAAAGTGAGTTTTTTCGATTTTTCATTAATTTTTCTGCATATTTTTGTGTGTTGTTGTATTTTTTGAATAAAGATGAATTCCGATGCTATTGCCAATTTGGCCGCTGATATGATCAAAACTTTGACGAAGGCGGAAAAAATTTTGTTGGAAAAATTCACCGTCGATGAACAAAAAACATGAGTGGCACAGTGCAAGACGACTGCTCGTCTTTTGACTAGTGCCATATCGGCCGAGGAGTCGAATGGGGCTCTACGCAGACTCCAAACTTTGGCAGGCGGTTTAAAAATTATTCGTAATTCCATTAAAAATTTGAAAGCTCGTCATGTGGCCGAAGGGGTTAAATCAAAATTATCGTCACGAGTGAGGTGGGAGGATTTGAAGTTTGCATTTGCTTCTCATTTGCGTACAGGTATAATCATAAAGGACCACGCACACTCCTTATGCAAAAAGTCTTTCGGTCAAATTTTCCAAATTTTTATTATGTTGTTGAACTCTGCTTCCTAAACAAAAGTTACCATAGGCACACAAAAATTCTATGTATAGTTTACGAGATACAGAGTGTTGAAGTTGTAAGATGGAACTTTCAGGCCATTATTGACTGAACTTTATTGCTGGGAATATCATAAAATGATTGGTGGATTTTTGATCTACACCATACTACTATACTTGGCCAGTGCAATGTTATGTTTTTCAAGCATTTTTTAAAACGGTATACAGGTTAAATCATGACTTTTTCCGAGTTACACCAAATGAAAATAATTTCAGAATAGAGCATCAACGTCATGAGTCGGATCGTATGAAAATTGAATTTTCTGTGTTCTGTATATCCGATAAGATTCACTGATTCCAAAGAATATGATTTTTCCTTAAATATGCAGGGGAGATTGAAAGTATAAGTGTATCTGTTATATATTCTTTGGATTACATGATTGGATCAATTCAGTGCACTAGTTATATGTGCCATGTAGCCACTTGACAGTACGTAAATTTTGAATATTATACAGTGTGACTTAAGAATACACGAGACTAATATTACCTAAAATTAGCGAAATACCCTGTATAAAAAAAACTAACCGGTCAATTTTCCTTATTTCTTCACATTGAATAGGGGATATATCACATGAACTTCTGTGAAAAATACAGGAATTTTCTATGTCTAGTTTTCAATTAATGGATGGAGATGCTGAAAATCCGATCGTATTATTATTCATTTGAAGGATAATTCAAACTAATTCCTCACAAAGTAGCTCCCAACTTTTTTTCCACTGAGAGTATACAGAATAACTATTTAAATAGGGCTAGTCGAAAGTAAGAAATACGGGGTCGGTCAGTATATAGGTATTTACTTAAAATACTAATGTAACTATATAAATTCACACTATGGACAAATTCAATGTTGATTCTTTCTTCCTTCATACTTTGAAATGAAAACGGAAAGTTCCTTTACCATGAAATCAATGAAAATCACGCTAATGGAATTGGTGAATACTAACAAATATAAAAATAATATCTGCTATCGGAATATTGAACAATTTGGCCACTCTTCAGTGAGGTTTCAAATCGGTCATGTGAGGTATAGGTTGAAAAATGCTTAAAAAGCATACCATTGCACTGGCCAAGTATAGTAGTATGGTGTAGATCAAAAATCCACCAATCATTTTATGATATTCCCAGCAATAAAGTTCAGTCAATAATGGCCTGAAAGTTCCATCTTACAACTTCAACACTCTGTATCTCGTAAACTATACATAGAATTTTTGTGTGCCTATGGTAACTTTTGTTCAGGAAGCAGAGTTCAACAACATACTAAAATTTGGGAAATTTGACCGAAAGACTTTTTGCATAAGGAGTGTGCGTGGTCCTTTGGTCCATAAAGATATTCGGCCATTTTTCCACGATGCTTATACCTTATTCAAACGACGAGTAAAAAGATTATCAAAAAAACAGGATATGATTAAGGTAAATGCGACATTTTGCGGGGAATTCGTCAAAAGTAGTTTAAATCAAGATGGTGAAAAAATCGACTTCAAATATTTCAGCACTTAAAACGCTGTGATTGATATGGGTACTGATTTAAAAGGGTGGTTCCTCGAAAACGTCAAGGATCAGGTGCAAAATAAATTATCCGAATTCGCCAAAAAGGAGAGCGGCTGGAGTCTCCAAAAAATCGTCAGTTTGGAAATAAATATAAACAAATCCGGCACCGGCAACGGTTCGTCTTACATCGAGTTGCCAAAATCCATTGCCAAAAAGCGAGCTTGCATCAACATAAAAAATTATGATGATGCATGTTTCGCTTGGGCCATAGTTTCGGCTTTTAAATAAACATAGGTTTAACATCATCTTATCCCCACTATTGAATTATTCTAAATTTTACAGGTTTCGAATTTCCGATTAAATTAAACGAGAAATTAAACAACACTTTCGTGAATGTGTACACTTTGGAATTAATCCAGCCCAAGCCGAACAAAGAGGCATTTTTTGTCACAGTTCCGAGTGGACTCGCAAAACAAAAATTAGATCGTCATGTCAATTTACCCCTAATTCAAAATGAATATCATTCAAAATTGAATGTTTACGAAGCGGTGCCAGATATTGAAGATCAAAGTGATATACGCTATCATTTTTGTTGGATCAAGGATCAATCTGGGTTGGTCAGTACACAAGTGAGTAAAAACCATAATAAAAAATTCATTTGCAATAGGTGTTTAAATTATTTCACAAGTGAAGAAAAATTGGACAGTCATACGGTTGATTGTCAAAAAACAAACACATGTAAAATTTGTTCCCCCACCACGATCACGTGAAGTTTCGAGACTTTGTACATAAAGAAAAGGTACCGTTTATAATATATGCGGATTTCGAGTCGATTCTAGAACCGATCGAAGATGCCGCCGCCGGGTGCACTTCTCAAACGAAAAAGTACCAAAAACAAATTCCGTTCGGTGCCGGATTTTATTTTAAGTGTGCATTCGATGACACTTTGTCATTTTACGATAGTCATCGAGGTTTGAATTCGATGGATTAGTTTGCGCAGCGAATGGGGGACATAGCTAAAACTTTGAATATAGTCCCCATGATTGCGTCACCCGATAAGGTGAACGCGCCATGTTGCCACATCTGCGAAAAACCGTGGAAATCTGGCGACAAAATTGTGGAAGAATAATCACTACAGTGGTGCCTTTCGCGGATATACTCATGCGCAATGCAACTTGTTATACAAAAAGTCTTTCGTAGTACCGATCGTTTTCCATAATTTATCCGGATACGACAGTCATTTTATTATTCGAGATATAGAGGGGGCGAGTCAGCTTGTTGACTGTGAACAAAGAAAAATACATATCTTTCAATCTTTCACCCAGTATGACGACAATACAGACATCAAGTTCAGATTCATCGATTCGTTCCATTTTATGGGCATGAGTTCGGACCATTCAGTTCAGACTTTGACAATGCGCCATATGAAAATATTCAAACGCGAATTCGCACATTTGACAGTCGTCCAGTACGAATTACCCACTCGAGAGCGCGTATTCCCATATAATTTCGTCGATTCGATGGAAAAGTTGGAAATTGGAAGTTTGCCGGCGCTCCATCATTCCTACAACATGTTGAACGATTGTCACATCAGCAAAGCAGAATACGAACATGCACAGAACGTGTGGCAAACGTTCAACTTGAAAACACTGGGCGAGTACTCTGATTTGTATATGAAAACAGACATATTGCTCTTGGCGGATATTTTCGAGAACTTTTGAAATATCGGTCATGAGCATATTGCCTGGACCCCGCGTGGTATTACACCCTACCCGGCATGTTGAAGTACACCCAGTGCAAGTTGCAGATTTTGAAGGACATCGACATGCTCATGTTCATCGAGCGAAGAATTCGCGGGGGCATCAGTCAGTGCTGCAACAGGCGCTCCACGGCAAATAATAAATAAATAGGTGAAAGGTATGACGTCACTCAGCCCTCCACCTATTTGCTATATCTCGATGTAAATAATTTATATGGGTGGGCCATGATGGAATATCTTCCGTACGGGGGCTTCAAATGGCTCGAGAATGCCGCCGATTTGATGTGCTCGAGGTATCAGATACTTCGGTAATTGGCTATTTTCTCGAAGTCGGTTTGGAATACCCCGAACACTTACATGACGAACACAAAGATTTTCCATTGTGCGCCGAACACCGTACTACGCCAGGCTCTAAATTACCCAAATTAATGACCACCCTGTACAACAAGGAAAACTATGTTGTACACTACAGGGTGTTGGAACAAGCACTGACGCACGGACTTGTACTTAGAGAAATTCACAAAGTGCTGCAATTCGACCAGTCGGCTTGGCTCAAACCATATATTGAATTAAATACGAGATTACGCGCAGAAGCAAAAACCACTTTCGGCAAAAAGAACTACAAATTGGCCAATAATGCAGTATTCGGGAAAACTATGGAAAATATACGGAAACATTGTGTATTGAAAATGGTCACAAAATGGGAGGGGCGATTTGGTGCGAAAAATTCAATCTTCAGCCCAAATTTCAAGAATCGCACTATTTTCGATGAGGACCTCGTCGCTATCGAGATGACAAAGACGGATCTGTTGTTCAATAAGCCCCTGTACATCGGAATGTCAATACTTGACATTTCCAAGGTGTGCATGTATGATTTCCATCACGGCTTCATTGGAAAAATACACGAGCGATCAGTGCAAGTTGATGTAAACAGATACTGTCGCTGATTTACGAGATCAAATCCGATGAAATTTATCAGAATGAATTTAAATCAAACATTGAAAAATTCGATACAAGCGATTACCCCACCAATAACCTTTATGGTATTCCCCTTGTAAACAAAAAAATTCCCGGCTTGATGAAAGACGAAGCGAATGGTCAAATTATGACGGATTTCGTGGGACTCCGTTCGAAGCTGTACACCTTTAATATACAGGGTGGAAAATGCGTCAAAAAATCCAAAGGAGTGAAATACAACGTTTTTGGTGTTGAGCAAACAAAAATCACTCTAGTCCACATAACGATAAACGGTGTTTGATTGCCGGCTCTCATGATACTCTGTATGGAGGTATTAAAGTTTTATAAATATGTAAAATTATTTCAGCCCCCACCATGGCACACTGTATGCAAAATTCACTTGTTTCAAAGTCTTCAGAAAGGCCATACAACACCATACATTTCACAGTATCAGAGACCATAAACACATCGTGTACAATTCGAATAACTTGAGAGAATTGTATCGAAATCCTTCATCATGGTGTTACAACAGATTTGACGAGGTACTATTTACGCTGAAATTGAGTGATTCATGTCATTATGACTAACATTCATACGATTACAAAAGTCATCGTTTCGAAGCGCCTCCTTCATATAACCGCTTCATTGGCTCTGGCGATGAGGTTTCTGATCTTGATTGAATCAATGCAAAAACATACAAAAATATGCGAAAAATGATTGGTGGAATTGTGGAAGACTATAAATGTATTATTATCATTATATTGTGATTATTATTATTACTATTGTATCAATAGATGTATGAAATAAATTTTCTTGACTTTTCTTTTGTTTGACGAATGAGAGAGAGTGTGTGTTCATTTTTCTATCAAAAAATGAGTGCTTTTTTCGATCAAAATGTACCCATTTTTAGCTCAAGAAACAGCTCATTTTTCGATCGGAAAAAGTACCCATTTTTGAGTCGACAAACACCACTTTTTTATTCAAGAAGACACTCCAAATTTGACATGGTGGTCGAAACGAGTGAAAAGTTCAGTGATAGTCAGTGAAAGTTCAGTCACTGAATTCAGTGAGACTCAGTGATTGAAACTTTTCACTCAACTGAAATTTTCCATGCTTTTTTTATGGGACCCGAAAATTCAGCGAATTTCAGTGAAATATCAGTAACTGAATTCAGTGGCACTCAACTGAGACTCACTGAAAAAAGCACTGCCAACATGTCAATTTTAGTGTGATTTTTTTTTCACTCAAAAAGAGCATCGTTTTTGAGCCTAAAAATGAGCACATTTTTCATTCAAAAACAGCATCATTTTTCAGCATAAAAAATTAGCACTTTTCACTATCAAAAACGATCAATTTTTGAGGCTATAAAGCTCAATTTCTATTACAACAGAAATTAAAACAAAAATTAGCTAAGATCCATATATTTTCGAAAAATTCCAAATTTGTGCTCTACATACTGCGCATATAGCGGCACATCGTGAGCAACACACCAAGTGTCTACAAGGTAGAAACAACACAGAGCGCTCATTCATAAAACAAACACAACACATCATCATAGTGTTCTGTGGTGAGTCTGCACTGTCATCATCTATGGGCTTACTGTCATCCGTGGGATTGCCGTCATCTATCACTCGTCGCACTGCGAAGTCAGCGCCAACTGTCGGTGAGGTGTCATCTTTCACTTGTTCCACTGTGATATCAGCTCCAATTGTCGGTGGAGTGTCATCTGTCACCGGCCTTCGTTCTGAAAGTATATCAACGCCATCTGTCGGTTCTACCGCCACCACTGATGTCTGATTGTTGTTGTTGTTGCAATAATTTCGAACAAATTCACAATTTGGACTCCATTCGTGATGGTCAGCCATTGGATCGTCATTCGGCTGCCATTGGAATCCTTCAACACCACACACACACTACACAAGACAACATCATATAAGCCGGTGTACGTAAAACCAGATCTGGCCAACGCACTCGACAAAAATGACGAAGTCCAGCCTCGAAACGTCTCGAGTCTTGCTTCGTACTGCTGCATCTCTCTATGCATACTGAAATGAAAATGCTGCTTGTGTTCTATAAATACATTTATTTCGATTCATAGTCGAACAACACTTTGTCTTTCATATAAAATAGACATTCTCGGAAATGTACATGTTTATCATCTTTGGACGATATAGTGCACAAATTTATAGCCTCGTCAAATATCAAATCGTTGTTTCTAGCAAGAACTTTGGCACTAGCTAATATATCATGATGATATTGACCAAAAATCATATTCAATGAATATTCAAATCTTCCCGCCAACACTGTGGCATCCAAATGCAGGATCTCCTGAATTTTCAGCTCCGTCAAGTAGAAGTAGGTGTCATCATCTTTGAAAACTCGCACTGTGGCACTCTCTCCATATGTGTGTAATTGAAAGTCCATAACATCATCCCAATCGAGCTTGATTCGGGTAGTTTTGTTGGTAACATTCGGATCAGCTCGGTTCGTGTAGAGTCGATTAATGGCTTCTACGAAAATGGCCCACGTGACCATGCTGATTGACAGGCTGAAGGAGATGGTGTGTGGGATTGTGCACACAAGTCTTACTGCAGGCACGACACTTCAAGCAAATCTTATTCCACATTGCACAGACAAAATTTGTGTGTTTTGGAACTCGTAGGTGGCGCTGTACACTTAAAATCGTTCCTTCTTGATGGCGTCTTTGTAGAAGTCACAAACACGGTCCACGGTTTCATGAGGGCCTGAAAACTGGCGTTGTAAAATTCAGTACCAAATCGGATTGTAGGAACGTAGGACTCCTGTTCGATTTCGATAATATGTCCCCCATGGCTACGGTGACGTCTCGACCACCTTTGGTATTGAAAGGCCGCACCCATAAGTATTTCGAAAAGATGTCAATCACCACGAGAATTTAAATGTAGTTTTAATTGACTTTCGAGTATTTTTGAGGATCGGCTAATTCCATCTGCCACAGATCGTCAATTCTTATGATGATGGTACGTCTGCGGAGAAATCTCCTTTTGGCCGGAGCATGGAGCTCATCGACTAATTGTTTTTTGACTGCGGATGACGCCATTTCTCCCAAACGACTGCGCAATGCTATTGCGCAGCTCCATTGTTATACTATGTACTGAAGTCCAGAATCGTTGGCGTTCTCGACATTTATTCAATCTGCCTTTTCAAAGTCTCGTGGTTTTTTAACGAAAGTGTCATGAATTTCATAATTCGAACGTCCAAGGCTTCGTGAGCGTGTTTCTGCGCATCCAATTCCACTCTGAGCTTCACTATGACGTCATCAATGTAGCTTTTGTTGACAACATGTTCAGCGACAATGTCCCGGTTTTCCGTATAGTTGAGTATGACACCGGGGAAATGATAAGGCTACTGATGAGCACGGCGAGCTGAGGAACTTTGACTGATTTTGTTGATGTTCATGATAGAACTGTGGGTTTGAATAGTTCATTCAGTGCTTCATCCTACTCGGATTTGCCGAGTTTCAGAGTCAAATATTTTTTTTATCGAGTATAGCCTGCTTCATTCAGCTCATTAATGATGGCCACGATCTCGTTGTCGGTAGAGGCGCTTTCAGCATCTTTGGCTGCGACGAGTAGCCTATATCTGTCAACTAGGCTTCGTATTATATGTCAACTGATCTGGCCGCCCATTTTCTATTGACTTGTGTGGGGGTCTTTGAACAGTGGGTGAATCAAGTTCTCGTATTTGTATGTCTGAGACGGATTCAGGGGGTTCTCGATGGCAGCTCTGTTTTCTCGTCTTTTTTCACTTTCAGCCGTCGCTTAGCAGATGGCAGTGGAGGCATTGCTACATTCAGTCTCTTCAGCGGCACCGTAATGGGTTTGAATAGTTCATTCAGTGCTTCATCCTACTCGGATTTGCCGAGTTTCAGAGTCAAATATTTTTTTTGAACAACTGTCGCCAACTGACTGACTTGGCGTTTTCGTTCGGCTTTCGCAATTTTGGAGTCGTGATGTAGTCGGCGCCATTGCCACACACAGAATGACACGCTCGACATTTGAATATATCTGTCAAAACCCTGACGAGAGCGTCCTTTGGCCACATCAAAGTCTTTGGCTATGACCAAACATCCGAATTTTTCCTTTCAACAGGTAGCGCACATGCGACGAAATTCATCGAAGGTGTAATCCGGGGAGACGTGCTCCTCTATGGCGTGCTTCAGATTCACATCATTTTGCCGAAATAGCACTATAATGTTGCAATTAATTGTCTCTGATCAACTCTTCGGCTATTTCGAGTAGGTTTGACATAAATATGCAACGTCCACAGATTTATGGCGACCCATGGCATAATACTCTCTGATTTTGTCTTGTTTGTCGCACGATACAACGTCGAATATGAAAATTGAGTGCTTTTTTGCCATTGACGGCTGGATAATCTCGTCATTGTCCCTGTTTGGACTTGTTTCAGCACATCGTGCAACAGCCGTTATTTCGGTTGTTACAGCGATTTCGAATATACGTAAACATTCTTGAAGCGTGCTCCGCTCGTGCTGAATAACAAACTCAGTACAGCGTTGGTCTTGCCACATCCGCTGGGAGCACAAAATATCGCACGGAAAGAATTCGGTAGCAGGGGACCGTGTTTGCGTATTGCATTGAAGCCATTTCGACCAACGAAATTCAAATTGACTATTTCCAGAGCCGGCTCTTAATGCACCTCTTTAATTTTTTAGCTATACATGTGACCACGCCCATATCTAGCATTTGACTGACAGTTTGAGTGCTTAAACGCAGCTATGTAAGAACGAGCGTAACGCCAATCGCGTCATTGTCATGTTAACCGTCGAACACGAAGGTCGTGGAGGGGTGAACTCTGTGATAAATTGTCTGCCGTTCGAACTACATCTACCCGGATACTAATACTGCAGACCTGGTACCAAATTGCAGAAGGGGTTGGTACGTGGAGACGCTGTTTGCAGATCCCACGATATCGCATTCTCGCAAAGCAAGTTTCTGGACGATAGATAGAAGGCTGACTGGATGCTGGAAAATCGAGCTTGGGAACGTGTCAAGTTCAAAACGCGAAAGTAGGCGAGAAAGCTGCAGCTTGGCTAGTCACCACAACTATGAAGGCGAAGCGTAATTTGGGCATGGGCATGAATGATAAGTCAATGGCCTCTGCTTCTGGTGCAAAACGGCCAAGGAAAAAGCGGTCGTTCAAGAAGGATGTGGTCTCGAAACTCGCCAATCATCTGCGGAAGACACTAAAACCTGACCAACTGAAAGATATAAGGCTCTGCAAAAATCGTCGTTGGTAGCACTGCGTGCAGCCCGAGCCCAAGTCAGAGTGTCTCAAATAATACCTTTCGCAGCAAAGGGTGAAGGTTTGCTGCCGTTGCTTCCCATCTTCGCAGCTTTGGGAACATTGGGATCATTGGCTGGTGGTGCCAGCACCATAGCCAGGACCATCATCTCCCCGAAAAACGCTCAGGAGAAATTAGAGGAAGAGAAGCGTCACAATACTGCGATGAAGAACATCGAAAAGCAGGGATCTGGCTTGTTTACAGGCAAAACAAGTCGCGGAGGCTATGGTCTTTTCCTCAAGAAGTTTTCAAAAAACTCCCAGTGAAGCTGCCCAATAGCAAGCGACCTTTGTACGATGTGAACTTGGTCAAGTATGCTAAACGCCTTGAAATTCGTAACTTCATTGGGGTTTTCATGCGCGAAAACCTACCTCATTCTACGACCATGTACAAATAGTGCGCCATTGTCAATCTGGACCCGATAAAAAATCGTGGAACGCATTGGGTAGCTTACGTGAAAAGTGGACTTCGTGTGAAATACTTTGACAAGTTCGGCAATTTGAAACCGCCAATGGAACTCGTACGATATTTGAATGGTGGTGGTGGAAATATGACAATCTACTACAACAACGATCGCTATCAGACATTCGATCAAGCCAATTGCGGCCATTTGTGTTTTAAATTCCTCTATGATCAAACGAACGATGAATGATACAACCAATAAAAAGACGGTGACCTTTAATGAAGAGCGCAACACGGTTCATTATGTGATCGTGTGGCGATTTGCATACAACACTTCGTGCAAATCTGATTGGGAACGTATGGCCATGAAAAGTATTCGTTTCGCCAGACGAATCTCCAAACTTGTCTGCATAATTGGCCCCATTTTGGATGTGGAACACAGGAGGCGAGTGTGGAAGTCTTTAAATAAAGGTGCATAACCCCCAAAGTGTCCAGTCATGTCTTTGCTGTTCACCCTGACAGGTCACACTTCTACGCTGACCGCAGACTTCGCTCTGCCAATTCAACTGGACGAAGACAGCACTTACGACTTGGCTTTGATCGGTTTTCATTCGTACAACAGCATACCGAACATAACCAAACAGAAATTGTATTACTTCGCCAACGGAGCGCCATCTCTTGGCACAATCAGCATACCCACTGGCTGTTACGAAATAAGCGAAATTGCCAAGTTTATTCACAAACACATCGACAAACCGAGAGAGGTGAAGAAGAGAGAAGTGGAATTGAGAGAGATAACAACAACAACACTAAGGCAGAGTTCCCTCTCAAACCCAATACCAATACGCTAAAGTGCGAAATTTACATCAAGTACCACACCATAGACTTCACTTCAGAAAAATCTATCGGACGATTGTTGGGTTTCTCACCTCGAATACTTCCAGCTGGAATCGTTCACATGTCTGACCTGCCCGTCAACAAAGTGAAACTGCGAACAGTTCACATTGACAGTAACGTCACATCAGGCGCTTTCTTCAACAACCGACCTTTTCATACGATATACTAGTTTGCCGTTCGAGAAGATCCTGGATTTGCCATCGACGAGACTCCCTCGAATCTCATCTATTTGCCTGTGAACAAGACGGAAATACACAACATAACCTTGAATATTCTCGATCAGGACTTTCGTAGTGTGAATTTCCGTGGAGAAACCATCATCGTACGACTAGTGTTGCGCAAGCTGTCAAATGGGGTTGGTATTTGATTTGGACGACAAAGATCAACAGCATGAAAGTACTGAGAGCGCAGACGTCAGTTAAGTCGCGCAGATGCAGTCAACGTGAGCACACACCAATCATAAGCTCTCTCTCTCGAGCATACAATTCCTCATATCTCAAGGGCATCATGTTGTCAAAACAAGTGTTCGATGAATCCATCCAGAGAGTGGAGACTCGAACGTATCACCCGTACGTCAAATCCTTCCACAATAATGACATTGTGAAAATTGTCATTCAGCAAAGTGATACATGGATTCTGATGAACGACGCTATCATCTGTATAGAGGGCACTCCAGTCAAAACCGCAGGATATGGCAATGTGCGATTTGTCAATAATGCTGGAGCATTTTTCTTCGAATCAATGTACTATAAAATCAATGGCAAGGAAGTGGACTCTGTTCGTTTGGGTATAGTGAGCACCCTGCGAGGTTATACTTGTTACGCAGACGCCGATTCTTGACACTTGGCCACTGCCGGTTGGACGTATCCAGGTGGAGCTATGCGCAACGCCAACGACGGCTCATTCGCCATCTGGATTCCGCTCAAGCATCTGTTTGGCATATTCCATGACTACAGATATGCCACAATCGGACGACAGTGCATTCGTTTGGTGAAAAGCAGAAACGATAACAATTCTATGGTTATAGAAGAGGTTGCCAATCCGCAATTCGCAACCACAGCCGCCCTGACTATCAATAGTATCATGCTCAAAGTGAAAAACGTCATTTCCAATGACGACATTCACTTGCAGCTGCTGCAATCCATTAGGACTGACAAACCTGTGGTCATCTCATTCCACAAATGGAAAATGCACGAACTGCCTGCACTCACGCCGGCATTGGAGCGTCCACGATTCATCATTGTCGCCTTCCAAACGAATCGAATGGACAACATCGAACGAGATTTCAGCTACTTTGACCACGTGGACATCAGAGACATACGTCTTACGTTGAACAGTGACAATTACCCGCATGAACGCATGCGCTTGCAATTCCACAGGAACAACTTTGTGGAAGCTCATCGCGCCTATACGGATAAACGAGGTTAGAATTTGTATTCGAATGTATTGAACTCATCACTATTCTAAATCAAATTTCACAGTGGGATACACTTTCGTGCTGGGCACGTTAAATGGTAATTTAGCATATTTTTTGTCTTAATTGAATTTCTTATTTTTTTGGTAAATTTTAAACCCTAACCTCTCACGAGAACTAGGCCAAAAACATATTTCTGCTGAAAAGATTTCTTCTCGGGGACAAGAACTAGCAAATCGTACGAATACGAGTTTGGCCTTTGTATTTGCCGGAATAGTTTCTACTCTCTATAACTTTTACAGCTATATGTTTCTGGAACGACTAAATATCCAAATTTAAGCAGTATAATTATTGTTACCAAGCAGTGTAACCTTGGAGAAGAGCGTGGAGCTGATTGCTAAGTTACAGCTAGGAAGGAAATCATCACAGTAGTTCCTCAGGTGAGCATTTACTTCTATATTATCTGATCTATTTGGTCAATACTTTCCCTCTGGGAGATAAATGCTGACCTGAGAGAATTCATGTCTGTGCTGTACAGCGTTCAGTGCTTGGACTCTCTTGGTGCGATTATTGAATTTTCCTGTTAAATTAATACTCTTATCACCTTCCTGTACAATTTTGTCGTAGGGTCTGCCAGGTAGTATCTCTTGCATCTTCCGATACTTGCAACTTGTGTCACGTGCAAAGGTGGCATTTTTTGAATTCAAGAGTATCTTGACATTAAATTGATTTAGGATTTGTCATCCTAATAATATCTTACTTGAATTCAGAAGTATCAGGCCTATGTAGCCAATTTATCTTTCTTTTATACCTTTGATAATTTTTTTCTCTTTAGTATCATCCGATATTTAACAATCTATCAGAGATTACAATTTTTTCATATAATTTCGATAATTATGAATGGATAGAATTTCAGTGGTTCATTTCAATAATTCTAAATATAGCTAATTTAAAAAGTATTGCTCATATTAGCATTTCACTATTTTTATCTTGCTTTGAAGAATACTGACTTCTTCAGTATTCCTTGTTTTTTTCAACTTCACCAGTACAATTTTGCCTAATTGGAAAACGAATTTTGTATTATACTTCACTTAATAAATATTAAATTTTCTCCCAACTGGATTGGGTTTTGTAAATTACTAGAAATTCCTATATATCTGAATATATAGCATTACTTATTCTAGTTCTGAAGAAAAGTGAAATCTTCACTAAATTTGTTTTCTTTGAAAAAGATAAGCTTTTAAATTGAAATTCGGAATATACCCTGAGGTTCTAAGGATATCCTTCGTCCCATAAACATTGTATAACTCAATTCTGATTCCTTCCATTTGCTTCGCATGTTATCGAGAACGTCCTATACTGGGTAGAGGATTGGTATCACTAGGAGGTCTCATAGCTGTCCAATAACGGATCAAAGAGGCTCAGTCAACAGCCATTCATCGTAGAGGTCAGCCATTATGAGGTGGTCACCAGTAACAGAGTTGCAGAGACCATCTGCCCATCAGTGTCTAGACCAGCCATACACGATCCAACTACAGCGCTCCATCAGACCAGCTTCGCATAAACCAACCACCCAGGTATCGAACATCCAGAACCAGCTTCGTTTGAATCAGATAAACAGATTGTTCAGTTGTAAATGTTCTGAATTTTAAACTATCAGCTAATTTCCTTTAAATTTGAATTTGTGACCTTCAGCTATTTAATTGCCTTCAGCAATTGTAAAATATTTATATTTTGTGGCCTTCAGCTATTTTTTTGTGAAATTGTTAATTAAAGTATTAATTGTTGCTTGGCATATTTTTTCTGCCTTCCCACCAAAGCTAGATATATTATATTTATCTCTTCGGTAGTAATTTATCCTCAACTTAAATTTAAAATTCACTCATTGTTATTTTTTATTATTATTTTTATTTGTTATTAGCACGCTTATATTAGCTTCACTTGTATGTACGTATGTGTCTATGTAATTAATTCCGGTGACAATGCAATATGACATTTTTGTAATAGAAAAAAGAAAATGGCGGCTCCATGATGGCGGACGAGATTTGTGATTATGGTCTGATTCAATTCAAAGTTGGTATGATGAAAGGATTTTCGGGGTCAGAGATTATGATGTTTTTTTCAATATTCATAAATTCAAAATGGCGGCTTCAAGATGCTGGATGAGATTTGTGACTGTGGTCAGATTACATTCAAAATTGGTATGTGGGGGGTTTTTAGGTCATACGTTTCAAATTTTTTGTCAAAAATTTATAAATTAAAGATGGCGGCTCCAAGATGGCGCACGATTTTTGTCATTATGATCTGATTCGATTCAAAATTAGTGTGTGAGGGTTTTCGGGGTCAGAGATTATGTAACGTTCGAAATTTAAATTGTTCCAAGTTAAACTGATAAAAGTTCTCTTTTATAAATTCAAATAATATTACAGTTTTCTTCTGTAGATTCAAATAATGGTTATAGTTAGCCTCAGCAGTTTAAGCCAGAAGGCGGCATTCATTCCTTGGTAGAAAACTTTGTTTCACTTGCAAATCGTAGGCTCTCCCTTAAACAAACTGAGACGGTGACCGATAGATGGCATTCCATGTACCAAATTCTCAATTTGTCGGTCGATAAATGAATCGATCGCCCATTTTGTGTCATTCTTGGCCGGTAGACAGGAAGTGAAGTTCACCTTCGTGGTCTCCAAGACAAATCTTGGCATTTGCGGTTTTATTACTTTGATTGAGAAATCATTTCTCACTGTGAAGGTGATTTTGGTGATTCAGTCCATGTACTGAGTGCTGATGTTTGCCGTTGCACTACCTATAATTGTGTGTCTGCCGTTTTGGGCCGTTCTTTTCGAGGAAAAGGTGACCCAGGTTGTTAGGTCGCAGCTGAAAGGGCCATGCTGTCAGCCATCACAAATTTTTGAAGTTCGCTTCCTTTTTCAAATTTTCCATTACTACTTTTTAGTTACCCTCCGAAAGAGGTGAGTAATAGTAAAACTTTATTTATAAAGAGAAATAACTCTTATTTCTATAGGGTAATTTCGAGGGCTACAAAGTCACAACCAACGAAAGTTTCTGTAACCGGAGATGTTCCATTTTCTTTGCAAAAATCAAGCGATTTGGGCCGGAGATGTGTCCAGTTGCCAGCTATATCCCAATAGTAGGATCCTCTAGTTTTCCTAAACTAGACTGAACTGAGGAACCCTGATATCACCCTATCTACATGCACCCTGTCTTGGACTCGTCGTAGTCGTCGTGGGAGAGCACACCGATATTATTCAGGCCAGAATTTAAATATATTTAACACCTATCATACACCTTTTTGTCTAAAGACATATTTAAATACCATGATTTAGTAACTACAAGTTTTATGTGCAAGATCTGTACAGCTTACGTCCAGTACTGAACGAACGCTTCACATATAGGTTGAAATAACACTATAATGTACAGTGTCTTTTTTTGATATTATATACAAGCTTATTACATTTCTTTCATGGAGTAACGAGACTCCTACGTCCCTAAACATTTTTAAAATTCTTTATCAAGTAGTCTGAGACAAGGTGTTGTTTGTATCAGGTAGGGGTTGATTCAACAGCGGTAGTATATGATACTCATTTTGTTTTTATGGAGTAACTTTCATATTTGTTTCATCATATTATGATAGGGTTTTTCCCTTATAGAATAACTTTTATATTTGTTTCATCATAACGTGATACATGTTACTTATAGGGTAACTTTTATATTAGTTTCATCATAAGGTGGTGCTGCTGTGTTCAGCACAAATTTTATTAATCATTTCTTCACAAGAAGTTGTGTTTCTTTTCTATACTGACTTGGTGCACTGGATAATGTGGATACACTTATATTTATATCAATAAATTTGATATAATGGGGGTATGTGTGTTTGATTCCTTCCTTTTCCGTAGGTTTACCAGTTTCACTAGATATTAAATTCCATCGGAATAACATCTTTTACACTAGTTTTCATTTTCTTGTTTTAAATAAAACTACAAAATCAGAGTGAGTAAATCAAGTGGCGCCTGGGAAATTTTGCTGAATAAATTACTTATTAAATTGTTTTATCCTTCAACCCATGACTACATGCTCAAACCAACTACAAAGCTAACGGAACCTTTGTATCAAATTATAAAAGAAGATAATTTGTTACAAATTGGCGCCCAACCTGGGGCCCGATATTCATAGAAATTTCTTTTATTTCAAATTTTTTATAGAGCTATTAGTGAAATTGGAAATTTCTGTAGTGAGTGAGGGTCAAGCATACTGCTACCGTGTATCCATTATATAATTTGAAATTCGAACGTACCATTTTTCTGAAAATATTTTATACAGGAGTAGAGTACAAATGAGAGCGCTTTGGGAGGAGGGCCTATACAAATGAGACCGCTTTGGGAGGGAGCTCTATAGAAATGAGACCGCTTTGGGAGGGACGAGTCAGCAAATAATTTTTAGATATCAAATTACGTTTCATGGAATTCGATGACGTCACGTTTCCGGTTGCAAACTTGTATGAACAATATTGCATACTACTTCTGGAGTACGGTACTCCGAGAGTTTATTCTTCGGATAATTTTTTGAAAATAATCATTTTGGATGGATTCAAAGGATAATACAGGGTGAACAGGAAATCAAGTAAATTAGAATTGTGACATGTAGGTATTCGAAAAAATAAAGGGGAAATGGTATACAGGGTGAACTGAAATCAAGCAAATTGAGAATAGGCACAGTGAATAGAAAGGTATATGGAAAATACGTATGTCGAGGCTTAATAATTATAGAAACTGCGGATAATACAGGGTGAACAGAAAATCAAGTAAATTGGAATTGTGACATGTAGGTATTCGAAAAAAATAATAATTTAATACGTGACTACGGCTAACATGATGAAAATGAAAGCAAAGGGGAAATGGTATACAGGGTGAACTGAAATCAAGCAAATTGAGAATAGGCACAGTGAATAGAAAGGTATATGGAAAATACGTATGTCGAGGCTTAATAATTATAGAAACTACGGATAATACAGGGTGAACAGAAAATCAAGTAAATTGGAATTGTGACATGTAGGTATTCGAAAAAAATAATAATTTAATACGTGACTACGGCTAACATGATGAAAATGAAAGCAAAGGGGATATGGTATACAGGGTGAACTGAAATCAAGCAAATTGAGAATAGGCACAGTGAATAGAAAGGTATATGGAAAATACGTATGTCGAGGCTTAATAATTATAGAAACTGCGGATAATACAGGGTGAACAGAAAATCAAGTAAATTGAAATTGTGACATGTAGGTATTCGAAACAAATAATAATTTAATACGTGACTAGGGCTAACATGATGAAAATGAAAGCAAAGGGGATATGGTATACAGGGTGAACTGAAATCAAGCAAATTGAGAATAGGCACAGTGAATAGAAAGGTATATGAAAAATACGTATGTCGAGGCTTAATAATTATAGAAACTGCTAACGGGACGTATACTGGGTGAATTAAAAATCGGACACAGCAACACACATTAGTGACCTAGTTCAAGATCAATATGTGCACGTGTCACATATCATATTTCCTAAAATTCGATAATGCAATATTTCTTGTTATAGATGTAGACAGATCAGCAAAATTCAATACGAATTCAACGACCTCTCTCAAGGTCAATGAGTGCACGTGCCAGATATCATTTTTCGTGGAATTCGATAACATCCGGTTGCATGTCTAGACCGATCAGCGAAATTTGTTACGGGTTCAGTGATCTAGTTCAAGATCAATATGTGCACGTGTCACATATCAGATTACCTGGAATTTGATAACATACAGTTACATGTCTAGACAGATGAGTGAAATTCATTATGGGTTCAGGGACTCCTTTCGAAGTCAATAAGTGCACGTGTCAGATATCAGACTAACCGGAATTTGCTGACGTCATTCTTCAATAGTTTAATAGGTACACGTGCTAGGAATCGTATTACCTGGAATTCGGTGACGTCATATGTCCTGTTACAGGTTTAGGCGGAAGGAACACACGAACACATGACTATAGGTTCACAGAAACACATAAACACACAAATACGCGAGCACATGAGCACACGAACACATGAGCACAACAACACAGAATACAGAAAGTCACGAACACATGACCATAGGATCAGGAACACACACGTACACGCACATAGATGAACTCAGCAACACACGAACACATGAATAGAGGAACACACCAACACATTACCACACGTACACGAGCATAGCAACACGCGAACACAGGAACACACCAACACATGAAGTCATGAACACACAAACATACAAATACATAAACATGAACACACAAGTACGGAAGGTGTGGATATCTTTTGCTTTCCGTGGCCATATTCAGTTAGCAGTATTTAGATCTGGAATCCAAGGCGATCTGTGCCTATATGTGGTTTTTCATGGTTAGCAGTGCCTAGCAAATGGGGATCTGTAACTTTCTGTGACTATCTCTAAATATATGTGGCTACCTGTGCCATGTAGCTCGGTGGTTGAGACTTTCGCGTTCAAAACCATTGACTGCTGGTCGACTAGGTTCGAATCCTAGCGAGTACAGATTTCTATCTGATGGCCGGAGAAAGTGTTGGGAATCGCACGTTAACCGGTAAGACCTCGTTAATCCTTGGCTTGCACAAGTTTCGACTTTTGAGGGCTGCCGCTCGTAAGGGGGGCGACAGCTGGTTAACGGAAAAAACAATTTTAAAACCTGTGGTTATTTGTAAAAATCTACTACATTGCCCTGCAATTTACATGATTTTCAAAATTTTCATAGGTGTCGAATATAGTTGAACGGGTGATTGCCTATTGACAAAAATATGTACATGGAGTAAAAATGAGTTACACCCAGTCTAAATTTGACTTGTCAAGCGAATATTTTTGCAAAGTAGTATTGAGTGAAAAAAAATTCCATTTAAATAAAGTTAAAAATAAATTTATTTTGAATTTTAAAATAATTTGAATCCCACCCCATGTATTATTGAAATTGTCGAAAATAAGGACGATCGAGTGATTTTTACATGATATAAGTGGAAGAAGTTCTTGGCACACAAATGAGTTATTGCTAATCATTTTCATTTATCCGATCGACGGAAGGTCATTGAAGACGATCGATTCTCCGTTGAGTTTACCAATTTACTAACGGACGAGTAGTTGATATAAAAAAAGGCTACTCTCCAGTAGCAAACTCCATAAGTCAATATGAGGTAGATATCTGGAAAATAAGCATTACGGAAAAAAATCGGATTTGAAAAAACACACTATGTAAGCTAAGTGGCGATGTGTTGCAAAATGCTGTAGATTTACTTCAGCAAGGGGTGAACGGTGAATCACAATAGCGAAATGATAAGTTGAACTCTGGAATTCATCCATCTTCACCCAGAAGTTTACCAGAGCTGCATTTTCTTATAGGTCGTGAACAAGAGCTTGGTTATCGATAAAAGTCATATTAAAAAGTATTATATGTTCACAGGAAGATTTTCACATAAGTATTCAAGAAATTATGCAGCAATCGATAGAATTCGCTTGGAGAGCCGATTAACTGAAACTTTGAAAATATCAGTGCCAGCGTATTTTTGATTCAACACATGAACAAATCATCATACGAAATATTTTCTTATACTCACGGCATACAATTATTGCACAGAGCTAACCATTTGATGTGGAGTTTTTTCAACCAGAAATAAATCAATGTTTTTCGATTTTTAAAATTCTTTCTCCTAAAATTCACCTTGTGTGTGCACATTATCATGTTTTAGAAATAATATTACAGGACTCAACTGGTTTGAGGAGGCTATAAGCGTCTTTGACTGAATACTTGTCATGGCATTTTTCATAATTTCGAACAAGCAAATATCTTTGGGTTTCATACCGATTGTCACATTTTTAGATCCTTTGTAGGCTGAATTGTTTCCGCCTATTATTTCTTTTCCCCAAGTCTTCCTCACTTTCAGCTATAACTGGCTCGCACTAAACATTTCGAACAAGCAAATATCTTTGGGTTTCATACCGATTGTCCCATTTCTAGATCCCTTTGCAGGCTGAATTGTTTCCGCGTATTATTTCTTTTCCCCAAATCTTCCTCACTTTGAGCTGTAACAGGCTCGCACTAAACATTTCTTTGGGTTTCATACCGATTGTCCCATTTCTAGATCCCTTTGTAGGCTGAATTGTTTCCGCCTATTATTTCTTTTCCCCAAATCTTCCTCACTTTCAGCTATAACAGGCTCGCACTCAACATTTCCAACAAGCAAATATCTTTGGGTTTCATACCGATTGTCCCATTTCTAGATCCCTTTGTAGGCTGAATTGTTTCCGCGTATTATTTCTTTTCCCCAAATTTTCGTCACTTTCAGCTACAACAGGCTCGCACTAATCATTTCGAACAAGCAAATATCTTTGGGTTTCATACCGATTGTCCCATTTCTAGATCCCTTTGTAGGCTGAATTGTTTCCGCGTATTATTTCTTTTCCCCAAATTTTCGTCACTTTCAGCTACAACAGGCTCGCACTAATCATTTCGAACAAGCAAATATCTTTGGGTTTCATACCGATTGTCCCATTTCTAGATCCCTTTGTAGGCTGAATTGTTTCCGCGTATCTTTTCCCCAAATCTTCCTCACTTTCAGCTATAACAGGCTCGCACTCAACATTTCCAATAAGCAAATATCTTTGGGTTTCATACCGATTGTCCCATTTCTAAATCCCTTTGTAGGCTGAATTGTTTCCGCGTATTATTTCTTTTCCCCAAATCTTCCTCACTTTCAGCTATAACAGGCTCGTACGGGTTTCATACCGATTGTCCCATTTCTAAATCCCTTTGTAGGCTGAATTGTTTCCGCGTATTATTTCTTTTCCCCAAATCCTCCTCACTTTCAGCTATAACTGGCTCGCACTAAACATTTCGAACAAGCAAATATCTATGGGTTTCATACCGATTGTCCCATTTTTAGATCACTTTGTAGGCTGAATTGTTTCCGCGTACTATTTCTTTTCCCCAAATCTTCCTCACTTTCAGCTATAACAGGCTCGCACTAAACATATTTGGGAAATACGTTAATAAAAACCAAAATGTACTTCTATTCTTTGATAGTTTTTGAGTAGGAAATCATTTTAACCAAATCAGCTAGAACCTTCGATGATAACACACATTCCTTTGAAGTGCCTTCACGAATTTCTATGAAACTTTGCGTGGTTTTACAGCTATGTAGCCTGACACATATATGCAAATGGTTGGGAAAACTAAAGTAGTCAGCTCGGTTTCAATGAAACTACAGAGAGTGGAATAACTGAAATTATTTCAAACATTAGGAATTGAAGGAATGGAATTGTCTAACAGATAATTATGCCAATAAATAGTCAAACTACATGATAAAAGTTTTCGTCATGGAAATTCCATTAAACAGGAATTCATTGAAGTATTAGGTAATGATAATCCAACTCCAAAACCGAACACGTACCTATATAGTTTACATCAAGAACATTTACGTCTCATAATCTCAGATTTTCCATCAGTTATATCTCTGAACCGTAAGTGAAGATTTCTCTGATTCTTTATTCTAGGTACCAGTTATTTTGTCTTCGAAGGCGCTGTATACCAGAACTTGAGTATTTGGGTCGATCATAATAAAATTACTTGAAATGAATAGAACTTCAAGCACCTTTCGTCTTTCATTATGACACCAGAGTTCCTGCAGGGGGTACGGCTGAGAAGATTCATTTTGTGAGGGTAATTGTGACCTTGGAAGGTATTTAACACTTACTCTAAAGGGTTGAGTGATTCGTATTCGAAAGACACCAAACATTTCGAAATTATTAATTTTAATTTCAATTTCCAAAAGAAAAATTGTGGAAAGCTGGATTAATTTGCAGTGGAAAAATTAATACAGTCCAATGCCACATTTGTAAAATTTAGAAATTTCAGTAGAAGCCTGAAAATGATCCTTTACTCGATATTTCAAATGGGCACCATTTTACAGGTTTTTCCAAAATAAAAGCATATTTGTAAAAAGAACGAGAGTCCCTATATATCCGAGTCTGATTAATTTGGAAATCAACGATTTTTTTTCATAATCGCTTACCCAAGTAATAATAAAGTGTCTTTAGTAAAGGCGGAGTTCAGTCTGTGACTGCTCTTATACTCAACATGCCCCTGACGCTTTCAGATCTCAACGGAAAGTTGACGTTTTCCAAGAAATGTGCCATTTCGTGAAAGTAATCTCGCTCTAGATCTTGATCAAACTGACCCAGGCTCGATCTTGGCTGGAGTTCCTTTTTTCTTAGGCATGAGTAATTTTTATTTTATATATTAAGGATAGCTTTTGGCTGTGTCATAAGTAATGTTATGTGCATATATTGAATGAGGTATCGAGCGTTTATTTGTCAAAGATATGTATTTGTAATTGTGTTCATTTTGAGAAAAAGCGTCATTGCCGCTCTCCAAAGATCCTACTACTACTACTAGATTTTACACAGACAGACACGATTGTTTATTATGTTTTCATCATGGTCTTTTGAAGTTAGACAATGGCCTCCTGAAGAATATATGTGGAGTCAACAGAAAATTTTCTGTAGCAAGTGTGTACTTTTTCTCTTATCCAACTAAAATAGTGAAGTGAAATGGGCTGGTCGGTAACTTGTCTACAATTTTCCGGAGAAGTGAGCGAATTCGTGGACGAGATATCACCGAAAGCCGGTATCACCAACCCAAAAACTACTTTCTACATCTACAGAGTTGATATATTAATAGTGAGTGTCATATAAGCATCTATATTCACCTACATAATATGAATGTATAATTGGCTTATGACTATGATGTAAATAGAATACGAGGACAGCTCTTTGATCGACTAAAAATACATAACCAATGCTGCTCTGTTTCCTATACCAAGGAAAAAATCATACAAACTACTGATAAACTACCATAAAGGACGGAAAAACATATGGAAATGATAGTCAATTCTCAAACAGTAGACGTCTCGATGTCCCAAGTAAGCAAACTACTAGTTTCATAGTTGCTCCATTTTACATTTTTATTGAAGTACTGAGTACTCCAAAGTCATTGACGTACCAAGTCTGGAGGAAATTATGCCATTTTCAGATTGAAAATTATTTCATTTTCGTTACCTCAGCATACAAAAATGTATTCGATTTATATTTGTGAACGGTCAATTTTCCCAAAAGGCATTTGAAAAATGATGGCAATTATTTTCAATACCAGTCGCAGCATATAGCTAGGTCTGTAAGTACAAATGTCTTACTTTTTTGTTCGAGAACAGCACCTATAGATGATTTAATTTTCTTATGAACAAATCATTGAACTCGATATTACCATCAAAAGTATGTAAAAAATCACGTATCAAAAGGAAACTATTCGTAGAAAATTTTATATTTTGAATATTTTCAGACTATTTGACCAATGGTTTAGCCATAATCTAGTAACGGCAGGGAATATAATGTTATATTTGGCTATCAAAAACCATTAAATCGACGCAGCCTTCTTGAAACTGAGGAATATTTCCTTTATTCTTTCCAGAAATGAAAATTATGTACCTGTAAAATTCCATCTCAATCAGATGAATAGTTTTTTCGTGAAAGAGTAACAGACAGACACGTAGACATATAGCAGATTTTATAATAACTACATGTGACGGTGAATTCTGAAGCTAATGGGCCAGAAATATTTCCAGGAAATAATAAAATATTAGTTTTCTTCATGAATACTCGAATTGATTAATCTCAAAAGATTATGTCTATATAGGCGACGTATAACTTTTATTATTTATCGTAACACTGATAATTGATTATTCATGGCAGTGAATTTGCTATATGAACTCTACGTGAACCCGACAAACCCAATAAGTTCACTCAGACATGCCTCTGGATTCACAAGAATGCATGATTATTGGTAATTAGGCCTTACACTCGGTTGGAGAAAGGCATTTATTCAGTTCATATAAGGTCTGAATTGTTCAGAAACTTGGCCACTAATCACCTAAAAACTTATCTCAACTTTTCCAATACACCAGTGAATTTTCTTGATTCTAATTTTCGAGCCTTTTTTAAATTTCAATGATATTCTAAGAGTGTTTTCCCGAATTTATAGATGTACCTAATATTTTATAAGTTATGTAGAATTCCCTTTATACATCTGTTTCTTATGTATTTTCTATAACCGATGAGCCTCTGTATACGTCTATAGTATATGTTACCTCCTTCATTACTTCCCTAGCCTAAAAATGTTTTGATTTTTTTCAATTCACCGCACATTTTCAATTCATTTCATATCAGTTCACCTAGTATATTTCTCATGAGTGTTTTTTGTATTACACCTCGATCTCACAAGTCAGAAAAATTCACACAAATCTACTTGAGAAACTACCCTGAAGGAACATTTAGAAATGACAGACAAATTTCGAACGATTAACGAATCGATGTAATACACAAACACACGTTCAGTTTGATATTTGCTCAATCATTTTTATTTCTCATGAAGGCACTGAGCAGTCCATAGCCATTAAAACAGCCAGTCAAACAGGGGAAATAATGCTATTTTGACAGTGAAAATAATTTTGCACTTTGTGGGATAGTGTGGAGAGAAGGGTAATACGACTTTTTCGAAAAAAAAAATTCTTTTCATTTAGTGAAAATAGTGTTCTTAGTAATTATTATTATGTCATTTTCATACCCTAAAATACTAAAAATCTGTTCGATTTGTTTTATCAATAAGCCACATTGAATTTCGATTGATTTTTTATGTGAATAAACACAGGAAATGAAGAAGGTAATCTGAATATATCGTACGTAGACCTCCAGACATGGTGTCGCCGCATAGGATACAGTTTCATTTCCGATCGCGTATTTTTGCAATAATAATTATTTACCGAAAATGCAATTCTAATGAGAATTAATTTCGCGCGAAAAATGAAATGAATTGAAAATGTGCGGTGAATTGAAAAAAATCAAAACATTTTTAGGCTAGGGAAGTAATGAAGGAGGTAACATATACTATAGACGTATACAGAGGCTCATCGGTTATAGAAAATACATAAGAAACAGATGTATAAAGGGAATTCTACATAACTTATAAAATATTAGGTACATCTATAAATTCGGGAAAACACTCTTAGAATATCATTGAAATTTAAAAAAGGCTCGAAAATTAGAATCAAGAAAATTCACTGGTGTATTGGAAAAGTTGAGATAAGTTTTTAGGTGATTAGTGGCCAAGTTTCTGAACAATTCAGACCTTATATGAACTGAATAAATGCCTTTCTCCAACCGAGTGTAAGGCCTAATTACCAAGAATCATGCATTCTTGTGAATCCAGAGGCATGTCTGAGTGAACTTATTGGGTTTGTCGGGTTCACGTAGAGTTCATATAGCAAATTCACTGCCATGAATAATCAATTATCAGTGTTACGATAAATAATAAAAGTTATACGTCGCCTATATAGACATAATCTTTTGAGATTAATCAATTCGAGTATTCATGAAGAAAACTAATATTTTATTATTTCCTGGAAATATTTCTGGCCCATTAGCTTCAGAATTCACCGTCACATGTAGTTATTATAAAATCTGCTATATGTCTACGTGTCTGTCTGTTACTCTTTCACGAAAAAACTATTCATCTGATTGAGATGGAATTTTACAGGTACATAATTTTCATTTCTGGAAAGAATAAAGGAAATATTCCTCAGTTTCAAGAAGGCTGCGTCGATTTAATGGTTTTTGATAGCCAAATATAACATTATATTCCCTGCCGTTACTAGATTATGGCTAAACCATTGGTCAAATAGTCTGAAAATATTCAAAATATAAAATTTTCTACGAATAGTTTCCTTTTGATACGTGATTTTTTACATACTTTTGATGGTAATATCGAGTTCAATGATTTGTTCATAAGAAAATTAAATCATCTATAGGTGCTGTTCTCGAACAAAAAAGTAAGACATTTGTACTTACAGACCTAGCTATATGCTGCGACTGGTATTGAAAATAATTGCCATCATTTTTCAAATGCCTTTTGGGAAAATTGACCGTTCACAAATATAAATCGAATACATTTTTGTATGCTGAGGTAACGAAAATGAAATAATTTTCAATCTGAAAATGGCATAATTTCCTCCAGACTTGGTACGTCAATGACTTTGGAGTACTCAGTACTTCAATAAAAATGTAAAATGGAGCAACTATGAAACTAGTAGTTTGCTTACTTGGGACATCGAGACGTCTACTGTTTGAGAATTGACTATCATTTCCATATGTTTTTCCGTCCTTTATGGTAGTTTATCAGTAGTTTGTATGATTTTTTCCTTGGTATAGGAAACAGAGCAGCATTGGTTATGTATTTTTAGTCGATCAAAGAGCTGTCCTCGTATTCTATTTACATCATAGTCATAAGCCAATTATACATTCATATTATGTAGGTGAATATAGATGCTTATATGACACTCACTATTAATATATCAACTCTGTAGATGTAGAAAGTAGTTTTTGGGTTGGTGATACCGGCTTTCGGTGATATCTCGTCCACGAATTCGCTCACTTCTCCGGAAAATTGTAGACAAGTTACCGACCAGCCCATTTCACTTCACTATTTTAGTTGGATAAGAGAAAAAGTACACACTTGCTACAGAAAATTTTCTGTTGACTCCACATATATTCTTCAGGAGGCCATTGTCTAACTTCAAAAGACCATGATGAAAACATAATAAACAATCGTGTCTGTCTGTGTAAAATCTAGTAGTAGTAGTAGGATCTTTGGAGAGCGGCAATGACGCTTTTTCTCAAAATGAACACAATTACAAATACATATCTTTGACAAATAAACGCTCGATACCTCATTCAATATATGCACATAACATTACTTATGACACAGCCAAAAGCTATCCTTAATATATAAAATAAAAATTACTCATGCCTAAGAAAAAAGGAACTCCAGCCAAGATCGAGCCTGGGTCAGTTTGATCAAGATCTAGAGCGAGATTACTTTCACGAAATGGCACATTTCTTGGAAAACGTCAACTTTCCGTTGAGATCTGAAAGCGTCAGGGGCATGTTGAGTATAAGAGCAGTCACAGACTGAACTCCGCCTTTACTAAAGACACTTTATTATTACTTGGGTAAGCGATTATGAAAAAAAATCGTTGATTTCCAAATTAATCAGACTCGGATATATAGGGACTCTCGTTCTTTTTACAAATATGCTTTTATTTTGGAAAAACCTGTAAAATGGTGCCCATTTGAAATATCGAGTAAAGGATCATTTTCAGGCTTCTACTGAAATTTCTAAATTTTACAAATGT